>JAZAVI010000235.1:0-193258 GCA_036326025.1 Chrosomus eos
TAATCTATCAGTAGAGACATTTTTTTTAAAAAATTCATCCAGTCGTCCCAGTTGCGTAGTTGGCCGGTGCTAGGCTAGCGCGAATCAATGGTATCAGTTTTAGCATGCCATTAACCCTTTATGACCTGCCATAGAACAATTTCACCAGAGTGTATCTTTGTATTTTTACATGCTGTGCTGTCATTCTTTTGAGCATTTTCAAATGCCATACATCAAAATAATCCTTACACTCCCAATTTGAAGGCTATGTTTGTAATAAATCAAAAGTAACTAGATATATATCTGAAAAGTGCAATAAACAAAAAGAAAAATAAATTTAAATTTTTTTTTCTACATATTTTATTCAATACAAAAAATGGATAAATGTCAACCTCAAACTTGTCAATGTAAAAAACGTGCATAAAACTATTTAAAACTATACAGAATTGATTTGAACTGTTTACATAAATTAGTTTTTAAGATACACTCATTTTTACACTCATTCAAAAAGAGGGGAGAAAAATGCCATGTAAAATATCCAATTACATTTGTGTTCAAACAGATAACATTTTGCTTTTGAATATTGATTGAACATTAAATTGGTTAAAATATCAAATAAATAGATGAGCAGACGGAGATTAATCGTCATCGGACGCAATTAGTATTTCCAAAACCTCCGCGTCCGTGTACTTGCGTTTTTACTAGCGTCCGTGTACAAACGCATGGTCAAATGACGCAGCATGTGACGTCACAACATGTGACACACCTGGGGGTCATAGTGCACAGAACGTGATACGTCAATGAGTCATCGGAAGACGAAACTATCAATCGCAGATCTACAGAACATGTGTGCAAAGACCAACGTGCAATGCTTTTTTGTGTTTTTTTTTGTAAACGCATATTACGCAGTTTGTACAGACTGATTAGAGGGTGAAAACAACGCAACATGGGCATGTTGGAGGCTTGATCTGAACATGTTACATCTCTGGTTTTGTATGCAAAAAGAATGATTGAGCTAGCCATTTGGTTTCAGTTTCTATAGGCTTTTAAACAGACACACGCAAACGGGAGCGCCGACGCTTCCGTCAGTCTTAAAGGGTTAAAACAGTTTTACCCACTCCACAGTACACTAAAAGCAAATCAATTATAACGCCAGACTATTCATGAAACATTCATAAATATACGAGTAAATATGTGAGTGATTTGCGCGTAAAGAGATCTTCCCGAAAACTCTCCTCCTGATTCACAAATACTTCGTAAACGTCAGATGTGATAGTGAAACGTGTGTGTGTGTTAATGAAATCGGGACGCGCGTGCACGTTCATTCTCAATTACCATAAATCCTGCCCATTAAATCCGACTGATACCTATATATGGGCATCATATTATGACATGAATGCGAATGAAAAAGAAAAATTTCTCAGATGCAGAAATTTAAGTTTTATTATCAGAAGTTCATTCAAAACGCCACCTTTTATTTTCAAGCGTACATAGTGGCGTATCAGGTCCTAAAAAAGGAAGCTTGGCAGCATATATTACAGATGCAGTTAATGGAGTTTCATCTGTTAATCGAACAGTCCCAGAAGTGAGAAGAAAATGGTTCGACATGAAGCTTGACAGCAAAAAACGAATTAGTTCACTTCGGAAAAATCGTATTTTCGATTTTCGGACGAAATCGGACCACCACCGCAGATGCTATTACTGGCTCTCATAATAAAAGTAAAAAGAAAAAACGTATGTAATTACTATATATCGTATGTTTTAAAAATGCTGTGTAAATATGTAGGCCTACCCGATTAAGGTGAATTAAAATGCAGCCTTATTAATGCGCAAAACGTTCGGATGGTAAGCGCACTATTTACGCGTGGCTGGGAGCAGGTGTAGATTTCTTGCGTACCAACTAACATTTGGGAAATACGAACATTTTAATGAATCCGAACATTTACGCCAGAAGCACTTTACACACGATTTACACAAAAATTCGTTCTGCTCTTGTTTCATGAATGAGACCCAATGTGTGTAATATTATATCCATGAGAAAGTGTTTTTCCTGCTTCAAATTTGACACTAACAATATTAATAAACATTTTCATTTCATTTTTTTTAAAGTTTATTGCCTCAAAGCTTGTACTTCAATGGACAAATTGAAACATTTTACATTTCCATGTAGAAGAAAATTAAATATTTCATGAAAACCTCTATTTCTTTATCCAGACACTTTAACACATTTATCTAGTTTTTAATTTATTACAAATTTACTATGTTGTAAAAAGTAACATTTCATATCCAGCTGTTGCTTTCAGGCAACATTGTACCACAGTGGAACATATATATATATATATATATATATATATATATATATATATATATTCACGTCATATCACAATAATCCACTTATTCATTCCGGAAAAATGCGGGAAAGTGAAACAAAGAAGTGGAGCTGGATGTGGGGGATCTGAAATTATGAAAAATCTGAAATGATTCACAATAATCCACTTATTCATTATGGAAAATATGCAAATACAGCTCGCTGCATCCTGCGGTGGATATCCAACCCGGCCCACATCCAAGTGTGACGTCGGAAGCCACGCCCATGTCCAACTACAGCACGTGACTCGATTTGTTGTACGCATGCGGAAATATGTTTACTGTTGTTATCATAGTTATTGGTTTATAATAAAGATGAGGTTATTTGTGTAGGGGTGTGACGCTACAGATTATTGTTGCAGTTAAATTGTGACGCTTTGGCAGGCTTGGAATGGTTTAAATCACGATCACTCCCTTAACAGCTGTATTAGACAAGACGTTGCAATGCTCGTTTTGTAAGTTAATGAAATGGTAGTACAAGTAAACAATGTACCTTAAAACGATATTTTTGTATTTCTCTTATATTTCTGTTACACAAATGGTAATCAATAATCATGGTTTTGCTATAATAAACGTATATGGGTCAGGAGCATCTATACCTAAACTAAAACGAGTTTTTGTCACTTTCTTAATTAAATGGGATCCAAACTGCACTTATAGTTACCCCTTCTAAATAAAAGCTTTTTTGGCGCCGCTCGAGTGGCTGCCTGTTGCCGCAGCTCTAGACACGTGTGTGTGTTTTATATGTTTTATTGTCTGTAAATAACTATTAAGTAACCTAACATAGTGGAATGGATATTTTGTGGAGTTACCATTTTCTCTGTTTTTTCCTGGCACTTATAACTTTTCTTTTGCCGGGTTATTTTGCTAACGGGCTTGGAGCTAGGCCTATTGTTTACCTTCGCGATCAGCTGATTGCGCTCTCCAGGACCATACCACTACTACAGCCCGAAGTGAAACTCCGGATCCCTGTCGAACTGGAAAGGAGACGAAGGGGATGCAGGGCCGGCGCCTTACGGAGAACAAGGAGGAGAAAATACAAACCTTTCCTCCCCTCTATTGTGATGGGGAATGTGAGGTCTCTTGCAAATAAAATGGATGAGCTGAGCGCGCTGACGAGGACACAGCGGGAGTTTCGTGAGTGCAGTGTGATGTGTTTCACAGAGACGTGGCTGCAGGAACATATTCCCGATTCCAACACCACTGTCCCCGGCTTCCAGACGGTACGGGCGGACAGAGATCGATGTCTGAGCGGTAAGAAGAAAGGAGGGGGGATTGCAGTGCTTGTAAACAATAGATGGTGTAATCCCGGACATATTACTGTGAAGGAGCGTTCCTGTAGCCCAGATATCGAACTGTTAGCTGTGAGTCTGCGTCCATACTATCTGCCGAGGGAGTTCACGTGCGTTATTATTGTGGCTGTTTACATCCCGCCATCAGCTGATGCCGACGCGGCATGTGACGTCATCCATTCGGTCACTGCCGGACTTCAAACAAAACACCCGAATGCTTTTATTGCAATTTCTGGAGATTTTAATCACACGTCTCTTTCTGCTACTCTCCCAACATTTCAGCAGTATGTTAACTGCCCCACTAGAGATAATAAAACCTTGGATTTACTCTATGCAAATGTTATGGACTCATACAGCTCCACAGCTCTTCCCCCTCTTGGCAAATCAGACCACAATCTGGTACTTCTCACCTCCACATATACACCTATTGTTCAGAAGCAATTGGTGACCACTAGGATGGTGAGGAGATGGACAGTGGAAGTGGATGAGGTTCTGCAGGGGTGCTTTGAATCAACAAACTGGGATGTACTCTGTGATTCCCATGGAGATGACATTAACTCCATTACAGACTGCATCACAGGATACATTAATTTCTGTGTGGACACTGTTATACCCACTAGGAGAGTGCGATGCTTTCCCAACAACAAACCATGGATAACCAGTGACCTGAAGGAGCTGTTAAACAGGAAGAAAAGAGCTTTTAGGAATGGGGATGGAGAATCACTGAAGACTGTACAGAGGGAGCTGAAAGTAAGGCTGAGGGAGAGCAAGGCGGCGTACAGGAAGAAGCTGGAGAACAAGCTTCAGCAAAACAACGCAAGGGACGTGTGGTCAGGAATGAAGACCATCACAGGGTTCAAGGTGAACGGAAATCAGGCTGAGGGAGGCGTTGACAGGGCTAATGAGCTGAATGTGTTTTTCAATAGGTTTAGCTCAGCTGTCCCCTCCCTTGCCCCCTGTCACACAGGCACCACACCCTCCTTGCCCCCTCAGCTGCTCCCCTCTCACACCTCCTCAGTGATCAGGACTGGTGACTCACACAGTACTTTCCCCCATCACTCAACATCAACATCCTTCTTCCCTGCAGAAAGCCCTGTGCCCCCCCCCTCTACCTACCTCCCCCACCCCCCTGTCGGTCTCAAGTTGTCAGGTTAGGAGGGAGCTGGAGAAACTGCACCAGAACAAGGCTCCAGGTCCGGATGGTATCAGCCCCAGAGTCCTGAAGGCCTGTGCAAACCAGCTATGTGGGATTTTACAGCGCCTCTTCAACCTCAGTCTGAGCATGGAGAAGGTCCCACTGTTGTGGAAAACATCATGCCTTGTTGCGGTGCCAAAGAAGTCTTCTCCATCTGCCCTCAATGACTACAGACCGGTTGCCTTAACATCTCACATCATGAAGGTTCTGGAGAGATTGGTTCTAGCCCACCTGAGACCACAGGTGACCACTTCCATTGACCCACTGCAGTTTGCTTACCGCCCTGGGGTTGGTGTGGAGGATTCTATCATCTACCTGCTTCAGCGAGCTCACTCACACCTGGATAAATCTGGCAGCATTGTAAGGATCACATTCTTTGATTTCTCCAGTGCTTTTAACACGATCCAGCCTTTACTGCTGCGAGAGAAGCTTCTGAAGATGCAGGCGGACACTTCCACAGTTTCCTGGATTACAGACTACCTGACAGACAGACCACAGTTTGTGCGACTAAGGGGTGGTGTGTCGGAACGGGTGGTCAGCAGCACAGGAGCACCACAGGGGACTGTTCTCTCACCATTTCTCTTCACGCTATACACTTCAGATTTCCAGCACAACTCAGAGTCCTGTCATCTCCAAAAATACTCGGATGACTCTGCAGTTGTTGGGTGTATTAGTGGTGGAGACGAGTCAGAGTACAGGAATCTGATTGACCGCTTTGTGTTGTGGTGTGGGGAAAACCACCTCTTCCTTAATGTCACAAAGACGAAGGAGATGGTGGTGGACTTCAGGCGGACCAGGATAACAACACTAAACACCATTCACCTTCAGGGAGAGGAGGTGGAGGTGGTTGAGAATTTTAAATATCTGGGTGTGTACCTTGACAACAGATTGGATTGGAAGTGCAACACTGAGGCCATTTTCAAGAAGGGTCAGAGTAGACTTTACTTCTTGAGGAAGCTTAGGTCTTTCAATGTATGCAGCAGGATGATGTATATGTTCTATCAGTCTGTTGTCGAAAGCGCAATTCTCTTTGCTGCCATCTGCTGGGGCAGTAGTATCAGAGTCAGTGACAGCAAGAGACTGAACAAGTTAATAAAGAAGGCTGGCTCTGTGTTGGGGTTTGCTCTGGAGCCCCTGGAGTTGGTTGTGGAGAGAAGAATGTTACACAAATTATACAACATCATGGATAACATTTCACATCCGCTGCACAACCTTCTGGTCAAGCAGCACAGTGTATTCAGCTGGAGATTTCTACAGCTCCGCTGTAGCAAGGACCGTTACAGGAAGTCATTTCTTCCCACTGCCATTACAATCCACAACAACTCTCTGGGCAGGGAGAGGAGACTGAGGAGACTGAATGACACGTAAATGATGATAAAGGACATTATATTATTTTTAACAGTATATAATTAATATATAATTTATTTATTTGTCAGTATATGTCAGTCTATGTAATATGTTTGGTTTGTATACTGTGTTGAAATCCTGCTGCAACACTGCAATTTCCCCTTGGGGATTAATAAAGTTTTTCTAATTCTAATTCTAATTCTAATTCTAAAAAAATAATGTAAACTTTTTTTTTACATTTCTTTCTATGTGGTTATAGAAATATTGCATTTTTACAACCAAATTAAGAATCCTTATTAGTTAATGCCTGTTATAGCAAATGACTTTGAAATCAAACAATAGAACAGCAGAATGGAATTTATGTAAACCTTAAATTAAAGAACCAATATGGTGAAACTCGAAAAATTGGAATATCGTGCAAAAGTTCATTTATTTCAGTAATTCAACTATATAATATAGACTCATTACATGCAAAGTGAGATATTTCAAGCAATTTATGTGTTATAAATTTGATGATTATGGCTTACAGTTGTTGAATTACTGAAATAAACTTTTGCACATACATAAAAAAACAGTTAATCTCTCGTCTTCCCCTTCTGTACAGGTTTTATGAGTTTAACATATAAAATATCATCACAAATTAATTTTTTTATTTAATATTTTGTTTTAATACATCAAGTTACACACATGGGTCTAAAATGACCCATCTATGCAAGTGTGATAACTTTTTGTTAAAATAACCAATGTCACAGTTGTTCAGAGCAACACATTCACTATACTACTTAAAATCAATAGTATATTCCTGCACAATCGGAGGCTTCAGCTTTAGGACCCCGGTTACAGGACCCCGGTTCTAGTTCGAAAGACATTTAATCTCAGGAGTATTTTTATAAAATGTGTTTTTTTTTTTATTCAAAATGCATCAGAGGCATTTTGAAAAATTTTAATTTACACAAAACAAAATAATTAAAAATGTATATCAATCTTTAAACAACTGAAAAAGTGGAGTGAGTCTTAGTTTCTTGAATTATACTGTATATTGATTAACCTCCTTAAGTTTAACTAATTTGCTCATTATCAGGTAAAATAACTATTGGAATTATGCAGTCACTAAATGATATGGCCCGATATCAGAAGGCAAAACTCGAGAATGATTCAAGCATGAATTTATTTATATATACACATGTATTTATTTATATTATATGAAAGAACAAAATTATTTGTACTAGAACAAAAGCACCAAAAAGATCCCCTTTTCCACCAGTTGCTGCAAGAATGGCTTCAACTCTGAGAGAGAGAGAGAGAGAGAGAGAGAGAGAGAGAGAGAGAGAGAGAGAGAGAGAGAGAGAGAGAGAGAGAGAGAGAGAGAGAGAGAGAGAGAGAGAGAGAGAGAGAGAGAGAGAGAGAGAGAGAGAGAGAGAGAGATTTGTTTAACATGTTCAACTGAAATATATATTTCTGATTTAACACTTATGGAATGTTGGAGTTGTAGAGAGAGAAAGTCAAATAGAATATTCATGTTACTGACGTCTAATTCCAAACTCCAAATGTGTAAATCTACAAACCAAAGTTTATTTTTACTTACCGACATGGCAAACAATCACTTGCTTTCACAATTGTAGTACTCCTGAAAAGAAGTATAATATAGTTAGGAAAGACTGATGTGATGGCTGGCTTGCTGTCACTGTATTTATTATGAATTAATAATAAAACTTATTCATATTATTACAACAGTTTATCATCACATTACATTATATAAACATGTAGGCTATAACTTATTTTCATAGCAATGACTGAACAACTTCAAACTTTTTCAATATGCAGTATTTACAACTGACAGAGAATCAAATCTCATAATCTTTACAAGCAGAATAAGATTTACAGGATGTAACGTCACACATAAGCACTGAAATATATTTTTCATATTTACCCTTAATCCAAATAACAACATGAAAATGGTGATATAATAATGCAGTTATAATAGTAATAGTATACAATTCTCAGTTGAGAATCTACCGTTTACTGATACGGGGAGTTAAATGACCAAATATGTAAGTTAAAGATAATTCATAGCTCTATTTCAACAGGTAACATCTCATTCTCATACAACTCATTCCTATTATGTTGAACAGTGTTTATACTAAAACCGCAAGTGTGTTTTGTGCATTTTGTTTCGCAGTTACCTTCGTCTTCTAGTCTTCTCTTCTCGATGCTTCTTCCTGTTTTTAAATGTTAACGTTAATGAGAATGTGTCCAATTTGGGCATGGGCGTGGTGGCTTCTGACGTCACACTTGGATGTGGCAGGGTTGGATGTCCACCGCAGGCTTACGGGGATGGCAGTTGTCGATGGGCGGGAGACAAAACAAGATGGCGGAGTGAGCGGTTTAGTCTCGAGCAGGCTCTGAAGGAAATTTCGTTTTTCAAGTCCAAACTTTACTTAAAGGAAAAATCAACCAAACCATATTGTAACAGAAGTGAATTTTATGCGGTTTTGACAAACTATTGATCTTTTTGACGAAATTACTACCGGAAAAAATGGAAAAACTTGGTGAAGCTACCATCGTCGACCATGATTACGGCACTACTGCGCTGAGGGAAATGAGCGAAACGAGTGAACATGAAATCCAAGAAATGGAGCAATCTTTTGCTAATCTCGAGGACGACCAAACTGTAAGTAGTCCGCAACCAAAAAAGTTGAGGAAGAGAGGCGCGAAGGCCAGGGAGGAGAATGCAAATAGCTTTACGCAAGCTATTGAGTCTGTGATGAAAAGATTTGACGGTCTAGATGGGAAGCTGGAAAACATTGAAGCGAGAATGAATAATGTTCAAGAAGCTTTGAAAAAGTTCGATGCCTTAGAAGTCAAAATACAGAACATCGAAGAACGCACCGACGCCATTAAACGAGCCACGGATGAAAATAAAGAAAACATCGAGAAGCTACAAAGACAAGTCGAGTTCCTGGCTACAGAAAACAAATCCCTGAAGGAGAAGGTTTTGGAAGCTGCGAGATACAAGAGGAGATGGAACCTCAGGCTCTTGGGGTTACCTGAGAAGGAAGATGAGAAGACCAGAGACGAAGTCATAGGTATCCTTACGAGAGTGGTCCCCATGTCTGTGGACGAGCTCCGCCGAAATGTTGACACCGTTCACCGTTTGGGGATAAAAGGTGCAATGAATAATAACATGCCAAGACCCATCATTATGCAGTTTGTTTCACGAACGGTGAAGGAAGACGTGTGGAAGATGTCGAGGGAGGCACGAGTGTGCAAAGAGAAGAAGATCATCTTTAAACAGGACTTCTCCAAAGAAGATCGGGAGGCGAGGGAGAAGCTGTGGCCACGGGTGGATGAAGCCAGGCGCCGCGGAAAGAAGGTTTTTTTGAAGGAAGGGTACGCGATCATTGATGGGAAAAAGGTTTATCCTTGATGCATATATGGTACGTTCCACAACGTTGATTGAAAAACGAATCACACGTTTTTTTCCAAGTTGTTGTTTCTTCTGTTATTATGGGCTGTTGAATAGACTGAGGGAAAAAAAAGACTCATTGATATGATTAAATAGCCCAAGTTTTTGACTGAAACATTTGGAGGTTTGGTTGAGCCCTAATATTTGGACAGATTTGCTCATCCCTGCTCTTTTGTTAATTCAAGAGCGTTTCATTAGGCATTATTCTGTATTTGTTTTTTAGTGTTCCATGTCGGTTTTGTTTACTTCTTTAAATGTTAGAGGTTTGAAAAACATTACAAAGCGCAAGGCACTTTTTTTATTTTGTAAAGAACTTAAGGCAAATTAATTTTTTTTTACAGGAAACGCATTCGAGTACAGCAGATGAAAAATTTTGGAAACAGCAGTGGGGGGATAATGTTTTATATTCTCATGGTACCAATTATTCGGCAGGTGTTATGATACTTTGTAATAGGTTTATAGGAAAAGTATTTAGTCACGTAGGAGATGAAGATGGCCACTGGCTGATTGCAGCTATTGAAATATGTGACCAAAAAATTATTGTGCTTTCAATTTACGGATATAATAACAAAGTGAACAACAGAAGTATGTTAGAGAAACTGGGTAGGCTAGTGACAGATTGGAAAGCTGTTTATATGACAGATAAAGTTGTTATGGGAGGTGATTTTAACATTGCTCCAAATTCTTGGTTGGATAGACTACCTCCTAGAGGCCAACAACCTGAAAATAACGAATTACTGCACAATTTTTGTATTGAAATTGATTATTGGCGATTGAATAACCCTACAAATTTGGAATATACATGGATTAGTGCTTCAAATGGGAACAAACGGTCAAGGCTAGATTACTGGCTAATCTCACATTCAATAAGTAATAATGTTCAGAAATGTGAGATTATAACATCTCCACTCACAGACCACTGTTTAATAAGCTTATCCTTGTTAGTAACCAAACAACCACACTCTTTGGGAAATATATGGAAACTAAACAATAGACTTTTATCAAATGATGGTTTTTGCAAATTTCTCTGTATAAAAGTAAAAGGAATGAATATGTCAAATAAAGGGAAGTGGGAATGGTTTAAATTTGAAACAAAGAGGTTGGCAATTGAAACGGGAAAAAGCATGTCAAGAACAAGTAAACTAAAACACAAAGAAATACCGAAAAGGATTAACATACTCTGTGGTAAACCGAATGCTTCGGAGGAAGAACTAACAGAGTTGAAATCCCTTCAAAAAAAGCTTGATGAAATTTATTTAGAAAAAGCAAGTGGAGCCTTTGTACGATCCAGGGCTAGATGGATCGAAGAAGGTGAGAAGAACACAACATATTTCTATGGCTTAGAAAAGTCTAGACAGTCTAAAAAAAAATTTACAAAAAATGATATAGTCATAGAAGACCCTAGCCAAATACAGGAGGAAGTTCAACTCTTTTACTCTGATTTGTATAGCTCAAATTTCCACAAAGAGGACTGTGAATCCTTTTTTACTCTGATTAAGAGCAATATTAAAAGGATTGGGGAGAATGACAAAAAAAGGTTAGAAGGCAAAATAAACCTGCAAGAAATAGAAAATGCCCTGAAAAAAATGAAAGATGGGAAGTCACCGGGAATTGATGGGTTAACCTCAGAATTTTTAAAGTTTTTTTGGGAAGATATCAAAGAATTGTTATTGAATGCATTTATCGAATGTATACAAGAAGGATGTCTTACTCCAACAATGAAAACTGGTATAATAACTTTACTACCCAAACCAAAAAAAGATATAACAAAGTTAGACAATTGGAGGCCTATTACGTTGCTCTGTAACGATTATAAGTTATTAGCTTTATATATGCAGAGAGATTGAAAACAGTAATTGATAGAATAGTAGATGAAACTCAGTCTGCGTTTATAAAAGGTAGAAGTATACATAATAATGTGAGATTAATATTGGACATGATAGACTATCGGTCTATTCTGGAATCCGAAAGCCTGATTTTATTTATAGACTATTTCAAAGCTTTCGATTCTATAAAGCACGATTTTTTATTTTCTACTTTAGAAAATTTTGGATTCGACAAAAAATTTTGTTCAGTGATCAAAATGTTCTATACTGATATTTACAGTTATGTATCGTTAAACCCAGGAGGACTAACACCTAGAATAAATATAACTTGCGGAATAAGACAAGGATGTCCAATTAGTCCCAAGTTGTTCATTTTATGTACACAGCTACTAGCATATCTGATATTAAATCATCCACGTTTTCAGGGTATACATTTTTTTGAATACGAATTTCGCCTCAGTCAGTTTGCAGACGACACTGTCTTCTTCCTTAGGGATAAATCTATGGTTAGTAATGCATTGCAAACAATTTCAACTTTTTCCAAAGCTTCAATTAAATATGAAAAAGTGTGAACTACTTGCGTTATTTGACTGTATAGATACAGAAATATTGTCAATCCCTGTTAAAAAAAGAAGTTAAGTATCTTGGAGTTAAGATGGTCAAAGATGAAAAAAAAAAGAGAGGAAATTAATATGAAAGAAAAAAATTGATCAAATACAAGTATCCTTAAACCATTGGCTTAGTAGAGATCTTTCCATTTTTGGGTGTAACTTATTGTCCAAGGCTGAGGGTATATCCAAACTTATTTATCCATGTCAATCTCTTTACATTGCTCCAAAAAACGAGGAAAATTAACTCCATTATATATAAATTTATTTGGAGAAATAAGATCTACTATGTTAAAAAATCTCAGTTGGTTAAAGAGTATAATGGGGTGTGTGGGGGGGGGTGCAATGTTAGGAACATTTAAAATAAAGTGGTTGAAAGAGTTTCTATTGAAGCCGGATTCTATATGGTTTCACATTCCAAAAAGTATTTTCAAGATGTTCGGCGGGTTAAATTTTCTTTTGAAATGTGACTTTGAAATTTCTAAAATACCTTTTAAATTATCTGAGTTTCACAAACAGGTTTTGCATTATTGGAAGATGGTATTTACCCATAACTTTACCCCTCACTGTGCCACCTTGTGGAATAATAGGGTAATTGTATCAAGCAAAAAGTCTTTGTTCAACCAGCTTTGGTTTGAACAAGGCATTATCTTTGTAGGCTACATGACATTTTAGATATAAACGGTGAAATCTTACAGCTGCAAGATCTAAAAAACTAATTTAATAATATTCAATGTTCTTTTAAAGAATATAGGACAATCTGTAACTCTATCCCAGTGAATTTGATACAGCTGATAAAAAACACAATTATTTTTTCTAATGTCCAAATCAAGCTTCCAAACTTATAGGAGAATTAAACATGACCGACAAAAAATGTGACAACAAATATTTAAATAAAGCTTTCAAAGGTTATATATATCATGATTATGACAGAAAGATAAAACTTAAAATATTAGATAATCCAACAATTACAGAAAAACATTGGGAATTTATAAAATGGCCAATTGCACCCAAAGTAAAAGAAATGCAATTTAAAATTCTAAACAACTATTATCCATCTGCGGAGACACTGAGGGGTAGGTTTGGTTTTGAAGTTGACCCTTGCGACTTTTGTCATGAAAACCCAGAACGAACAGAACATTTATTCTTTCTTTGCTCAGTTAGCAGGAAGTTCTGGCAAGATGTCCACAGCTGGTTGAAAAATAAAATTAGTGAACTTGAACAATTTACAATCAAAGATATTCTTATTTATAATTCTAAATTAACGAGGGACATTTCAATTTTGATTAACCTTATCATCATTATGGGTAAATACCACATTCACAAAAATAAATGGAAAAAACAATTGCCAAATGTAAAAATGTTTTAAAAATGAATTTTGTATGCTTTTATCCTCTTTGAACCTTGTAAAAAATTATAAACAAACTGCAGAAGCTATATGTTTTGCTGCTGAAATGTTTTTGATCCTGTAACACATTATTTATTTGAGAACAATGCCTTACTTTATTTATTCATTTTTATTTTTTTATTTTTTCATTGTCAATCTGCATTTTGTTGATGCCTTGCCTGTTTTTTGCTGTTGTCTCCACGAGAGTTTGTAATAAACATGATTTAAAAAAAAAAAAAAAGTTGTCGATGGGCGTGATTAACATTCAAAGCTTCTGATTGGATCGCCTACAATTCAGTGAATGTTTTATGTGACCAATGAGATCGTTCTATGGGTTGGTCCAGGAAGACTCACAATCAGAGAGGCCCGTTCTTCCCTTTCGACATTAGCATAGATCAGTGAATAAAACACGCCTGTAGTGATTCAGCGTTATTGTTCTGTGAGGATCATCGAGTGAATCATCATGCCTGAACCAGCGAAGTCCGCACCCAAGAAGGGCTCGAAGAAGGCCGTCACTAAAACCGCCGGCAAGGGCGGAAAGAAGCGCAGAAAGTCCAGGAAGGAGAGCTACGCGATCTACGTGTACAAAGTCCTGAAGCAGGTTCATCCCGACACCGGGATCTCCTCCAAGGCGATGGGAATCATGAACTCTTTCGTCAACGACATCTTCGAGCGCATCGCCGGTGAAGCGTCTCGTCTCGCTCACTACAACAAGCGCTCCACCATCACATCGAGAGAGATCCAGACCGCCGTGCGTCTGCTGCTGCCCGGAGAGCTGGCCAAACACGCCGTGTCTGAGGGCACAAAGGCTGTGACCAAATACACCAGCTCAAAGTAGAGCGAGTCACATCAACTCAACACAAAGGCTCTTTTAAGAGCCACTCATATTATTTGTGAAAAGAGCAGTTATTGCATATTTAAACCAACCAACACCAAAACTTTTCCTCATCGGTCGCCCTACTGGTTGTAAACGAAATTGTCCATTGCCGCTGTCGTAAATAATTTAGCCTACCGCCGCACGCACGCTCGCTGTTTACCCAGCACCGGCTTTAGAATGAACGATGTCCACAGACAAGGTAGAGTATGTTACATGATTTCATGAAATGATGTATTGCGACATCAGAAACGAAGAAAAACAAAATAATGACTATTGTAGCGCTTGACGTAAAGCAGTCCAATTTTGTAGTTCTTTTTGTGGTCAGGTTACTACCCGAACCCCGAAGTCCCGTAGTGCCAGTAAAAGCGATACAGACCCCGTCAGGCGATGAAGTGCCTTTCACCCTGTTACGACTTGATGAACCACTGATACGATTTTGGAAACATTATTTGAAGTTAAAACATGTTATAGTGTTGCTTTAAGCATGTAGAGGAAGATGCTGTAGAACAATAAGATATGTTGAAACGTGTGGCTGTTTTCACAGTAAAGCTCCCTAAAATTCATGTCATAACAAAATCGACTTATTGCAAGGGTTTCATTTTCTATTTTTGCTGCAAGTTATTTTTTAAAACGCCACATCTTTTAAATCTATTCACTGTTTATTTTTTAATAGACTTCAGTTAAAAAACTTCCGTTCTAATGGCATATTGGCTTTTGTTGTGAATGTTGTGAATGCAAAAGCATTATTTTCTTTACTATTTATAATATTTGATTTTTTTTCTTTTTTCTGGACAATCCAGCTTCTTGTCTCTGATGTTTACAGTAACTGATAGTTCATCTTCCTCTTCCCTCATAACTGAATCAGTTCCAGGTGTTTTTATAGTATATCAGAGTATATAGTATATCTATTGATTCTTCACTAGTTGTTCACAAATGTTGACTTGTCAATCTACAAATGTAATTTAAATGAATATAATAGTGGGTCAATATTAACACCCATGAGTGTCAAACAATGTACAAGCTGTCCGTCTGTTTTATTTTTTAATCTGAAATGTCAAATCCATTTCACATATAGTGTGTAGCCTATGTCACGAAGAGGACATCATGTTGAGGAACACAGGTAAACATATTTAACTATTTACTTTTATAATAATTGTTATTATGCTGCTCTTTTAATGTCTTCCAACTTCTCCAGTTTGTGGAAGCGAACAAATCAAATCAATGCGTCTCGACTGAGATTTCCATAAGAAAACATATTTAGGGTATTTTGTGAATACTATTTGATAACTTATTTATTGTTTAGTTCTTCATAGTCTACTCTTCAGAATTTCACAGAAACTCTTAAATGTCAAACATAATGGCATTAAAGACTAAAGACTTTATTTTTTTAAAACATTTTCTGTATAAAAAAATTGTCAGTTGAAACGGCATCAATAACAGTCAATGATTATTCAACAACAAATCCTTTACATTTTACCATTAGGCTATTCAGAATAGCTCAAAGTAGCAGATATGAATATACATTTATAATATTATGTAAGGGTTAATGCCCGACGAGGTGTCCGTTGTAAGGTTTTAATGGACGACGGCGAGGTGTAAACCGGCCGACGCGCAGCGGAGGACGGTTGCCTCCGCCGAAGTCCATTAAAACCTTACAACGGACACCTCGAAGGGCATTAACCCGCTTATACCATGGTCACTTGCCAAATAAAACATTTTTAAAACATTAGTTTATATTTTAATTAGGCTAAATCTCTAGTTTTTACAAATAATAACTTGCCTGACGGTTTATTTAGCAACCGGAGATATTCATAGTCCGCTCAGCTTGTAGAACCCTTCAGGTTCAAAAATGCATTTTTAGTTCATGAAACACAAAGGCATAGTTATTTTTTTTTTATTACACATAAAACACTATGTGTTACACTTGTCTACACTAACCACAACCTCCGAAGCACCTAGGGTGGCCATTTCCATAACACCAAAAAGGAGGACACATATATTTTGTTGACGGGGGCAGGGGGGGGGGGGGGGGGGGGGGGGCATGGGTGCGCGCGCTGAGGGCGCTGAGGGCTCGCAAGGAATTTCGCTCTCTGCCACGCGCTGCACGGTTCGGAGCACATACAGTAGTTCTGTCTCGCATGCGCGGCTCTAGATTCCAAGAGATTTTAACTAATTTACGGGCATCAGAGAGCCGCTATCATTATGCGGGCTTTTTATAGGTTATTTTTTTTTTTCAACAATTAAGCGCAACTCCAAAAAGGAGGACAAATGAATGTCCGGCTTGAGGCTGCGCCGGACGCCGGACAGGGGGCTTAAAATCCGGACTGTCCGGCCAAAATCCGGACGTATGGCCACCCTAGAAGCACCGCTGTAACGTTAGGTCGACTCTCCGATGCTGGACTGGAGAGCCGTCAAATAATGTCTGTGACAGGCCATCGATGCGAGAGCAGTCTGCGGGCTTACTGGGCTCCGTCAGTCCGTGAGAGCAGTGTGAGAGACTGAAGATGAAATAACGAAGTCGCTCATTGTTGTATTAGTCCCAGAACAGCCGATTGCATCATCGCACAACCCAGGACCCTGAACGAGCGCGCGCCCTGTGTGGACTGCCTGTTGCTATGGTTACTCACAGCTGTTGTAGGCAGCGCATTTATTTATTAATTTCGAATGGTAAACAGGCAGTTTCACCAGAACTTCTTTACTAGGTGTCCTCTATCACTTTTTAACGGACACCCTGCAGCCAATCAGAATCGAGTATTCACCCAGACCATGGTATAAATAATATTAAATTATATGTATGGCTATATTAAGCCAAACAAACTTATTTGAAGTGAAACTTAAACTACAAATGTTTCCATGCCATTTACATTTTGGTTGCATTATTTATTCTGTAAATATGGCTTAGTACTTTAGGCCTGTTCCAGTATCCATGTAAAATATCATCCCTCACACGAGCATAAATGTGTTTAGCAGCACGGCTGTCTGATCAGGGAACACACACACTCTTTTAAGAGCCACATATTCTCCCTTAAAGGGTTAGTTCAGCCAATAATGAAGTTTCTGTCATTAATTATTCACCCTCATGTATAGTGTCCCGATCACTACTGGGGCGTCTCAAATTCCAGCAGTGACTTTTCTTTTCTGATCTGATCTGAGTGGCCTACCAGCTTTTTTACCCGGTCACCGAAACACACTATTCTCAGATGATAACGTTATCAAAATGATCCCTGTTCACACGGATCCGTAAAAAAACGACTAATAACGCTGTATTACGCCAGACAAGTAGTGGGACTGCGCGCACACACACACACACACACACACACACACACACACACACACACACACACACACACACACACAATTGTACTATAGTTCACTCGAGCTGAGCGCACAGGCCTAAAGACACAAATTACAATAATCACACAAAGACTCCTTTAAGAGCCACATATTCTCCCTTAAAATATAATATAAAATAGCTCTTTACGTTATTTTATGTTAGCTCTAAAATAACTCTTTTAAGAGTTATACACAAATTACAATAATTACAAATTACAATAATTACAATTACAAAAATGATAGACAATTATCATGTTTTTGTCCGATTTCCATTCTAAGGATGTTAATCTTGATAATACTGTATTATTACTTTGTCTTCTGGGTAAATTTCATCTTCATAAAGCCAGAAACATTCACTGTAATCCCAATCTTAGAATGTTCTCCTCTGATATAAAGTCACTTTTACTTCATTTAAGAAAATCTTTGAACACAAAGGCTTCGAAAACATATATCATCCTTGAGTCTGTTGTAAGGAGCCTTTCATTTAAAAAAGCCTATAGACTAAACCCGTCATACGCATGTGCATGACATCACTGTTTTCACTCGATTTTTGTATTTACACGGAGATGATGTAGATTTAAAAATCTTGTTGTTGTTAATTAATTTGACCAGACACAGTTACTTTGCGAAGGAGATCTCTCGTATTTATTTTATCATTTTATATAAGACAAAGGAGGGAGTGACAATGGACCAAACAAAGGTCTTCGTTCCAACATTTCAGTCATTCTCTGCCGTAGACGAAGAGTTTCAGTTCTTATGCTTATGACCAAAAAAACACATTAGCATAACACATACATTTCCAGAGGAACATGTGGTTCCCATTAACATAGAAGTGTATATCCAGTGCCGGTGGAAACTATACACTGCATACTTCAGTCTCTAACTCCAGCACACACTCAAAGTCTCCCAAAGTCTCTCTCCCACATATCAAGAACACTATGATTCATACAATACAATGATTACAAGTGATTATGCATATGAAAAGTATAAAACAGATACATAATACTACTGATTAATACATAATAAAAAGTAATAATAATGCTAAAAACAATATTAAATGATGAAGTTTTATTCTTCAGATGATAAGGGTCTCGATTTCAAAAACTTGCACTTTGAAACCCGTTTTAAAAGTTTGCGTTTTCAGGCCCAAACGCCATTGTTGCATAAAAAGTCTTTCGTCCGACTCGTTTATTCCCTGCAAAAATACCTCAATAGCCTTTGTTTGTATCACAAATACATTCCACATTAAATTACAATTGGAAGAATCATGTTCTGTCAGAAATGCAGGCCTACTGTAAGCTTTATCTATTAAACAAGCGTTCAGGGAATGTTTGTTATGCTTGTTGGTGTTGACGTGTTTTATATATTATTTCTTTATTCTATATACTATCTCTATATCCCTCTCCTCCCAACCCAAACAATCTTCCTGCATCCCTGCCATTATATTACACATCTGAAGTCTATTAAAGTAGAAACAACTACAATATTTTCAAAGCATATGTTGACAGAATTAACAGTACGAGTTTTTAAACAGGTTCATATCAGACTGAAGTTTCTTCCTCTGTTACGGCTTACTGACTTTAGTCTTCAGCAAAACTGTGAAATACACACAAAACATTTTCAAAATTTAAACGGACACTTGTGTTTTTTTCACTGCAGTTATTGCTTTCATTAATGACCATCATCTGATTAAAATATAGATTTATATAATGTAAAAGGCAGCAAAGGCATATAAAGGGGTGTGTGTGTGTGTGTGTGTGTGTGTGTGTGTGTGTGTGTGTGTGTGTGTGTGTGTGTGTGTGTGTGTGTGTGTGTGTGTGTGTGTGTGTGTGTGTGTGTGTGTGTTACCTCTCTCTCGCTCTGTAACATTAAGACAAAAGCAGCACGACTGTCGCTAGCAGAAACGGAGAAGCTGCCAGAAGAAAACTGAGGATTTTGAAGACAGAAATCTGATCTGAAAAACAGAAACACAAGAACATTATTGAGCAACAAAGTTTTGTGAGTGAATATAAAAGCTTTGCAATATTTTTCCTGTCTCATATTATTCCAGCACTATTTCACTTTTAGAGCTCTGTATTAAAGTAATAGATCATTTAAAAATTCATATTCTGCCGAAATTTACTCAACTTATAGACTAAAACAGATACATTTTTCCAAATAACTTATTTTATGTTCCACAGAAGAAAGTAAGTCATACATGTTTGGACTGATATGAGGGTGAGTAAATTATGACAGAATAGTGTACAAGTTATTAATTTTAATGTTTAAGGGGTAAGAAAATAAATTATTCTCTTCAGAACAAAAAATTTATATTTGACACTGACCACATATGAGCCAATCAGATTCATTCCTTCCCATTTTCAAATGAAAAAAAAAAAAAAAAAAAACGAATGAATAATTTATGAAAAGTTGTGGGATGTTGTTTATAAGGTGTTGTTTTCACTAAATCTCAGTATTGTTACGATCACATGCTGGAGTGCCCTTGATATCCACCAGAGGTCACTCAATCCCAGACTAGTGCCCTCTGTCATGGACTTCATTACCCATAATCCTTTGCCCGGACTCATCAGCACTCATTGTTTTCAGCTGTGTCTCATTAACCTTGTTAGCTCACCTTTATAAGCCTGGACAATTCAGTCATTCATCACTAAGGCCCCATTTACACTGCATGGTTCAAGTGACCCAAATCCGATTTTTTCCTCTCATATGGCACAGATCGGATATTCCCCAGTAAATGCGAGTCGTACGTCATTAAAAAAGTGACGTCAACTGCAGGGGGACACCACAACTGCGCGATCACATTCTTATAGGCGCGAGGGAGAAGGATACACACAGTGGAGCGATGCGGAGGCTTTTAAGTGTTTGGGGCGAAGAGACAGTGCACGCAAAAATGCAGGGTTTTTACAGAAATAAATCCGTGTTTGAAGACATTTCACGAGATATGGGGAGGCACGGTTTTAAGCGCTCGTGGCTACAGAGCCATCGTAAGATACAAAGCTTAAAAAACAAATATACAAAACGAAAGCAAAACACTGGATAATTTTATTCGCATCTGCATCCATTGTATTTCGTGCTGTTTTACTTCCTTTTCCGGGTCAGAACGTCTACATTTGGTAGTTTCAGCAGTGTATAGTGTAAATGCAAAAATCAGATACGGGTCACTTTTAAAAGATGTAAGCGGGTCATCAAAAAAATCGGATATAGTCAGAAAATCGGATTTGGGCATCAAGACCTGCAGTGTAAATGCAGCTTAAGTGTTGCATGTTTTTTTAAACTGCATTTATAAAACTCTGTATCCTGTTTTTCCTGATTCTCTGCTGGTTCAGTGGGATTTCTCTGTTCGCCTCAGCCCTTAACTCAGTTATTGTTTGCTTGTGTTTGACCTTTGCCTGTTTATGGACTTCGATTGTGGATTACCCTTTCAATAAATATTAGTGGTGGCGAGATGAAGCCTCATGAAGTGTTGAAGCTTTTTAGCCAAGAGCTTCACAAAAGGGTTCATTTCTCGAGCTTTATTTGCTCACAATATCACCTGGAGGTCAAAGAGTGAAACACAAGCAGATCCATTACAGATGACCTGATGAGATCTGTGATCAAGACTGGACTTACCATTGAGTTTGACTGGTCTCACGCCTCATTTCTTTTCAGAGGATGACAGTTTCTATTATTGTGTTTCAATAAATAATGCGATCTGAAGAGTTTTGAGCGCTCTCTCTCGTCTTATTGCCATTACGTCTCATTGGCGTTTTTGCTCCATCAAAAGCCACTTTTCCACCGTCTGGCCAAACCGTTGTCTTTGCTTAACCATTACATTCGGTGCTGATCCGGCACAGCCACTACGGATATGGTTTGATTTTCCACTGTGGCGCTGATAACAGATCTCCGAATGTCATACACATGCGTCAGTCCTTGCCTTGTTGATACAAGAGTTTACAGACACTATGAGATGTAAATAGTGACTGCGTTACCGAGGATGATCAGGTATTTCTTTTCAGTTTATTATTAATTTGTGTTTACGTCACTCAAATAGCTCGCTTAGCCAAGCTCAAGTAAAAAACACAACTGGAACTGTAACGTTCGGCCCTGCGGTGGAAAAGCGGCCAAAGAAACAAAAGCAGAACCGCCGCGTGTCCGAGTATCATGATTGTTCCTCAGATGAGTAAATGATTCAGTTAGGCTATAAATACAGTCATTTGCTAAGTTAAATTACTCATCATTTTAAACGAATCTGTTGATTTTAGGATTTAACTCACTCATTTGTCGGCACATACTGGCAGGTGTCATTTCATAGACATTTCATTCATTCAACTATTAACATTATTTATTTTTTCAATCATTTAATATTTCAACATATAAATAAAAATAATTTAATATATTTAAAACATTATATTCTCTCTTAAACATAATTTAAGCAAATTCCATCTAATATTATTTCAGGGTTTTGATCTTCTCTCAACTGGAAAGAGCACATGCTGTATTATTGTATTATAAGGGGTTTTCACGAGCGTCATCAATCGAAGTCGCCATTATGGAGGTACTGAACGTAAACAATGCCACTGAACTGAACCGACTTAACTATTTGGTGATTATTGTGCTGAAAAAGGGTCGTGTTTTAGTCTTGTATAATCGGTTGCACTGGGAAAAAAAACATTTGAGTTGTTAGACTGCCAAAAGTTAAGAGAAGAGTGCAAAAACGGATGAGAGAAGGCGTTTGTGGTTGAGAGGCACAGCATCAGCAATGTGTAAATGAGCGTTGACTATGGCTTAATGTTGAGTAAAGTAGTTAACTATGGCTACATTCACAAGGTCAGTCCAATCCGATTATCTTTGTATCCGATTGGAATCTGACCTAATAAAATAATGTCCACACTGTGTATCGCAAATGTTCAGATCCGAGTCTGTGATCATGCAGCTCTTTGGCAATATGTCAATGACGTTGCGTTGATGGAGGGGTTTGCATTAGCAATAGAGGTCTTGTCTTATTTAAATTTCACAACATGGGAATGTGTATCCGCCGCGCTGGACTCCTGCGTCTCGAGCTGCAGAACTGGAGGAGGCTGGTAGGCACAGCTTTTGTTCAGCGCCGGTTTCAGAAATAAAAATCTTCTGCTTGTCCGGCACTTTCAGCGTGTTCCCTTTAACAACATCTGACGTGTATCTTGAAACGGATTTCATGTGCTTTTTTTGGACTGTCAATCTGAACGTAGCTTATGTCGGGATTAGAAATAGAAGGAAGAATGAGAAGCTAGCTCGTTTGGATCTTTACCACATATTAACTTTAGTTCGTCAAAATCCTGCGCCCTTTCCTGCTTAAGTCCCTCTCTATATGATTTCGCAGCTTCCATGTGTTTTTTCCCGTGGTTTAGACATCATAAATTAGTGTAACAATGTGTTCAGTAGTACATAAACAGTGCAATCCATGCTGGTGTTTACATCCGAGTCCCTCCAATATGGCCGCGCATCCGGGTAACTGACCAAACCGTGACGTAGGTGAAAACCCTCTATTACGACTATTTGATATTATATCTAAACTTTAACTACGCTACTTGCTGCATATTAATTGTTCTATGAACCTCAAGCTTATTGTAATTGTGTATTTTGTGCTTCTCCAGAATGATGTTCTAGTTGAGCTCATTTGTAGGTGAGTTTGTCATCCTGCCCTGTCTGTGATACACTGTGTTTTGGGCCAGTTAAGGCTTAGAAATAACGGTGAAGAAAAAAAAGAAAAAAAAATTCAACATTGACTAATCTATTTATATGAATATTATGGTGGTAGCTATATAATGATTGTATAACATAAATGTGTAATAAACGTTTTGGCTTGAAATAAATGGGGCTATCAAATATGTGTAAATCAATAATTTGGTCATAATACGCAGAAGGGGCAAAATTATTATTGTAAAACTGGAAAGTGTCTGGGTTTAAAACATGGGTTTGTTTATCTGTCAAAATATTGCGCCAATTAAGATTCAAACCGCTTTCCGAACCAGTCATCAATGATGTCGATCAACCACAATACTGAAAGCTTTTCTCACACACACTCGAAGCCTCGGCACAGAACGTACATAACTAATAAATATAATAATAATTTGCTTGTGATTTGATGGTTATGCTTTCGTTTATGTGAAACAATAAACACTGACGTCAATAACTGATTTTTCTCCAGCAGAAATAAGAGCCAGAGACTATATAATATATAATAGTATATAATAATGGTGTGGCGTTTCTCATTAAATCATCTCACCGTTAAAGCCTCCAGTGACTGAGATCCAGCTGTGGAGTGACTGTCCTCTCTCTGTTTTACAGGAGTAGAAACCCTCATGTGACTTTGAGACAGTAGTGATGCTCATCTCTCCTGTCGTCTGATTCTGGATCAGTGATCCGTCTTTATAGAAATCAGCGCTGAGGATCGGGGAGTTTGTAGATCGATGTAAACAGTGTAGAGTCAGAGTCTCTCTCTCAATCACAGGATCAACAGAACTCTCCAGAATCACCTCACCGTCTACAAACACAAGATATACATCAACAGCTGGTAGTGATAATACTGTATTAATCACAGCCATACTTCAATTATTAATAAGATGTGGAGGGTCAAAATGTTCACTATCATTAATCTGAGAAACTGATACTTTTATTCAGCAAGGATTCATTATCAAATGTGAAGCATTGATCAAAAAAAACATTTATAATGTTACCAAATTTTTATATTTCAAATAAATGTTCTTCAAACTTTCTATTCACTAAAGAAAAATAATGTTTTCCACAAAAATATGAGTCAGCAGCAACTGTTTTCAACATTGATAATAATCAGAAATGTTTCTTGAGCTTCACATCATCATATTATAGTGATTTCTGAAGGATCATGTGACACTGAAGACTGGAGTAATGATGCTGAAAATACAGCTTTGATCACAGGAATAAATTACATAATATTCACATGTATTATATTGTGTTATCACATTATATATATTAATCCAATACTTAATGATAATCTAGTGTATTTTATTTTATTATAGAGATGAAATCTTGATATTCAATGTGCTGGGTGAAAAATAAATCTAATTTTAGTTTAATGCATGACTAAATTCTCAATTATAATATTTTTTAATCTTGAACAGATTGTTTTTATTTTTTATATTTTCGGGTTTTTCCAAATCAGAATCCTTGGATGACCAGCCAAGTCTATAAGCTCCTTAAAGATCGGAAAGCTGCCTTTAGGTCAGGTGATAGAGCTCTTTACAGTGCTGCTAGAGCCAACCTGAAGAGAGGGATTAAGGATGCGAAGAAGGACTACAAAAATAAGGTAGAAGATCATTTCACAGATGGCAAATCACGGCAGGTATGGCAGGGATTCCAGCACCTAACAAACTTCAGAGGCAGCAGATGTGCAGCTGGAAGCAGCTCGGCTCCACTAGCAGAGGAACTGAACTGCTTCTTTGCTCGCTTTGATAAACCACAGCTGAAAAATACCACATCACTTCAGTCTACAACAGACTCTGGTACCCCTCCATTCACTGTCCAGGAGCATGAAGTGAGGCGGGTGCTTAGAACAGTGAATACACGGAAAGCCTCAGGCCCTGATGGCATCCCAGGAAAGGTGCTCAAGGGATGTGCTAACCAGCTCTCAGGAGTCTTCACAAACCTTTTCAACCTCTCTCTGACACAAGCCTTAATTCCATCCTGCTTGAAATCTTCCACAATTATCCCCATACCAAAGAAATCAGCCACAGATAATCTCAATGACTATCGCCCTATTGCCCTTACACCGATCATCACAAAGTGCCTTGAGAGGCTGGTGTTGTACCATCTGAAAACCTGCCTCCCTTTCATTTTTGATGAACACCAGTTTGCTTATAGAGCTAATAGATCAACTGAGGATGCATTAGCCATAGCTCTCCATAATGCGCTGTGCCATTTGGAACATCAGGAGAGCTATGTGAGGATGCTTTTCATTTATTATAGCTCAGCTTTCAATACTATTATACCGGACATTCTCTTCTGCAAACTCACAGACCTGGGCTTCCCCTTACTCACTTGCAATTGGATCAGGAATTTCCTGACGGACCGCCCTCAGACTGTTAAACTCGGTCCTCACTTCTCTTCCACCCGCACGCTCAGCACTGGCTCCCCTCAAGGGTGCGTGCTGAGCCCAATTCTGTACTCTCTTTATTCGTATGACTGCCGCCCAGTCCATCACCAGAATAACATCATCAAATTCGCAGACGATACTACAGTGGTGGGACTAATTTCAAAGGGGGATGAGGCTGCCTACAGAAATGAGATCCTGAGATTGTCAGAGTGGTGTTTAGCCAATAACCTGACACTAAATACCACCAAAACAAAGGAAATCATCCTCGATTTTAGAAGGCACAGGGCAGACCCCACTCCCCTTCACATCAATGGAGACTGCGTAGAGAGGGTTCAAACATTCAAATTCCTTGGTACAACCATCTCAGCAGTCCTCAAATGGTCAGCCAACACCACAACAATCATCAAGAAGGCACAGCAGCGCCTTCACTTCCTGAGAGTGTTAAAGAGGAACAATCTAAAGGAGAAGCTGCTGGAGACCTTCTATCACTCTGCAGTGGAGAGCCTGCTGACATACCATATTTCAGTATGGTACTGTAGCTGTACTGAGGCGGAGAGAAAGGGAATACAGCGGACTATTAACACCGCGCAGAGAATCATTGGTTGCCCTCTTCCCTCCCTGAAGGACCTTTACAATTCCCGCTGCCTCAGCCGAGCCCTGAGCATTGAAAAAGATCACTCTCATCCTGGTTCCCATCTGTTTAACCTGTTGCCCTCTGGTAGGCGGTACAGATGTTTTAAATCAAGGACAAAACGACTCAAGGACAGCTTTTTTCCCAGAGCTATAATTGCACTAAACACACATATGCAGTGAACATTCTCGTACTGACTTTTTACCAAGCACAATAAGCGTAAATATTTTAATATATTTCTTTGTACTATGTATTTTATGTATCTGTACTTACTTATCTAACTTATTTTTACTTATTTGTACGTTTTATGTACCATGCACCTTATGCAGAAGCTCCGCAATTTCGTTGTATCTTGTGTACAATGACAATAAAGTGAAGTAAAGTATTGTGTTTTATAGTAGTAAGCGTGATTGGACTCACCATGTACAGTGATGTTTCGAGGACGCCGTTTCTCTCCAGATTCAGACTCACACCAGTACACTCCAGTGTCAGATGTGCTGAGAGAGTCGATTACACATCGAGATCCTGTTTGTTTTGCACAAGTTTGTGTGTCTTTGTCTGTGTATCTTCTCACTGTCCATCCAGCAGAGTTACTCTGATCCTCACAGCTCAGAGAGAGAGAGTCAGAGGAGAAGTGTTGACTTCTGCTGGGATTGATGACCAGAGACACTGAAGCAGAAACACCTGAAAAGAGGAAAATCTCCATCAAAACTGACAGCACAGAGACTGCAGTGAAACACAGATCCGGATGAGCACAAGCATAAACCCTCACCAGTGATCCACAGTGTGTGTGAGCTGCTGTTGTGTGTGTGATAGGCTGGTCGTCCTCTCTCTGCTCTGCACGTATAAACTCCTGTGTGCTGTAGAGCAGCAGGACTGAGAGTGTAAGATCCTCCAGCTCCTCTGCTGCTGTCTGACAGATGATCATGATCTCTGAACCAGCTGAACGTCCAGCCTGTAGAGGAGCCTGAAACCTCACAGATCAGAGTCACTGATTCTCCTTCAGTCAGCCACGGCTGTGACTGAGACACTCGCACTGATGCCTGAGCTTCAGCTGAACAAAACATCATGAGTTACAGAGCCGTAGAGAAACTGATGGAGAAGCTGATCACAACAAACACAAACTCACCTGATACAGTCAGTGTAACAGCATCACTGCGCTGAGAGCTGTGAGTGTGTATCTGTCCTGTACAGGTGTATTTACCGCTGTGAAAGAGATCAACACTGCTGATGTTCAACTCTTGTGTTGAGGTTCGGCTGACAGTGTTTTTATATTGGTTGTTGGTTCCCTCTATTTCCCATCTGTATGTCCACTCAGTGTCTCCTCCCCACTTTATATCACATCTGAGAGTGACTGTTTCTCCTCTAAACACTCGTTCATCAGGTCGTACCGTCAGCACAGCTTTAGGACTCACTGTACAAACACAGATTATTGCATTTATAGTTTCAGAAGTTGTGTAGATATTGTCTCTGATCTGTATTTGTTGCATCACACACTACAGTCTCTCTCACCTGTAACATTTACCCACAGTGCATCACTGTATTGTGTGTAATAGACTGGTTTCCCTCTTCCAGCTCTACACCAGTACTGGCCTCCATCAGACACTGAATCAATCTTCAGGCTGTAGGTGTGTGTTTTCTTCTTCTCTGTCTCAGTGTTCAGTGTGTGTTTGTACCAGTAAGAGTCCCAGTCTCCAGTGGACGGATCCATGCGACAGGTCAAAGTCACTGTGTTTCCAGTCAGTGCAGCTCCTGCAGGATCTGATGTGAGTTCAGGCTTCGGCTTTAGATCTGCAGGAGAACAACAACAGATTCAGATCCTCCAGAGTCAGATAAATCTTTGCCCAGAAAAAAGACGACTTTATCGTATCAAATTGTAGAGGTTGGTGGTTCGACAGGTTTTTTTTGTTCATAATATGCACAACATACTAAAATTAAATTAATTTTAATATTTAGTTCTTCATTTGAACAGAAAAAAAATTGCTCCAGTCCTCTTATTTTAACAGATGCATAAGAAAAGTGTTGTGACCACAGATATGATCATTAAACAGAAGTGAATATGAAGACTCACCTGATACAGTCAGTGTAACAGCATCACTGATGTGTGATCTCTGTGAGTCTGATCTCTCTCCTCTACAACTGTATTTACCACTGAGAGACACATCAGCTGTGAAACTGTAATATTCTGCTGTTGTTGTTGCATGTGGATAGACAGTTTTTCCATCTCTAAACCATCTGTATCTCTGAATGTTTTCTTCTCTCTGTATGTCACATGTGAGAGTGACTCTCTCTCCTCTGAACACAGGCTGATCTGGCTTCACCGTCACTACAGGTTTGGGTCTCTCTGTATTAATACACATATGAGTAAATAGTTATTTAAATATTGCTTGTATGTTCTTTTTCATTCGAATATATCACACAAATGTGTATTATACAATATTTACATCATAACGTGTTTAAAATTTTGTATATTCTGTATAATCTCAATTTATTAGTAATGACTAGTGTTTGATGAGTGATTTCTTTCAACATCTGGAGTTTATTTTCCTCTGTCATATTCAGTCAAATAATCCTGTGTGTCTGCTGTGAAATAACTGGACAGTCTGAACTTTTCTAAGCTTTAATGTATTTTTCTGGTCACGTATAAAGTGCAGTTTTGACAGCGACAGCCGTATTGTTTAGCAGGGGTGCGTCTCTGTGAATCATTCTGTGTCATTCGTTTGTTCCTTTTTTCATAACATTAGTGATCAGAGATGTCTGGCAACTGTCTATAAATATTGGAGAGGTTGAAGGTTTTGTTTCTATAAACAGTGTTTGTCTCTGAACAGTAATGTTGGGTTCTGCTCAGCACTAGTTAACAGTTAAATGTTACTTATGGTGCTTTTCTACTACCCACCATTAGTGGACACTATTGTTCCTTTAAGTTTAAATATAGTTTAAATGAAGTTTAAATACTATGGGATGATTATAGTATCAAAATGATTAACACGTGCAAGCACACTTATCAATGAACTTGATACATGTTGCAGAAATGTTTTATCCATGCCTTTCAACTTGCGTGTGCAAAATTCAAAATTGAATGAATGTGAAGCAATTTGTACAAATAGAGACATTTTTGTGAATACAAATGTTTTCCTTTGTATTAGTGAATCATAATTTGCACATGCAACACAGAAGATGTGCATGTGTGGATCAGGTGACGCGCGTGCATTCATTGACGTCTTTTGTTTGCAGATCTCATTTGATTCATTTGGATTTTGAGACTTTCTTTTCGCGGTTTTTAAGCATTTCACAACCCACACACAAACAACTACAAATGAATAGGCCTGGTGCTAATTATTAATGTGTGCACAACTACCCATCTATTTGACAAATTCACAAATGTGCGTCACTACATTTAAACTAACACAATACAACTTGTGTGTGCAAAATCCAAAATCACATGAATGTGCAGCATTTTGTACAAATAGAGACATAGTTGTTAATACAAAACCTTGATTTTGTATTAATGTAGGCCAGAATTTGTGCATGCAACAAGTACGATGTGCATTTGTGGATCAGGTGACACGCGTGCATTCATTGACTCGTTTCTGAGTCGATCCTATTTGATTCATTTGGATTTTGAGACTTTCATTTCGCGGGTTTCGCCTTGCACGATCCACACACAGCTGTCTGCGAAAACCTGCTACCACTAGATGGCAGTATTCTGCTAAAACAGACAACGGCAGCATAATCAGGCGTTCTTCCGCATTTAAGACGCTTAATGAGAGTGATATTGAATCACCTAATTTAGTACACAATAATATAGGCCTACCCTATTAATAAAGCATACGTTATAGAGGCAAACATTACATCAGATTATGAACAGCACCCATAGAAAACCATTATAAAACGCTTCACGTGCAATCGCGCGTTGCATGTTCAGGAAGGTGTATTGGTTACCGAGTTTAATATCACCGTCTTACTGCATTGACGTTAAGCTTTTTCTTTATAATATGCTCTATGGGAGGAAAACTATATAGCCTACAGACAAGGGACTACATGAACGTACGGCGTTTCAAGTTAATAAAAGTTTCCTTCATGTTAAAAAAAGGTGAAATTTCGCAGTTGCGTTCATATTATATGCTTATTTTTATCTGACTACACATTGTATACATAGTATACAAGCTTTGAAATTTGAAAATGTCTGTTTTTAAATATTAAAGACGATTTTCGCAGTAGGCCTACATTTGTTTTCCCTTGACCCTTAAGCCACTGTTATATACTATATAGCACGATGAGTTTTAACAATATGCAACCATTGTATATCGACATGAAATATTAATTGAAAATCAACTGGCGTAGCGGGCCTGTAGCTGCATATTTCTACATGAGAACGCTAACTACCACAGCTCATGTCATGATGCACAAGGGAACGTCTGCCAATTCCATTAACTGCGTTAAAACCCCTGATCTACAGGTCCGTAGCCAGCCTATTGAAAGGGGGGGTTCTTTTTTTCAAAAAGTGGACCTTTTTGCAGTTTTTTTCCCCCTCCTTTTGTATTTAATTATGAGGTTCAAATACTTCATTTTGGTGACCTTTTATGCATCAATTTGTGCTGGATTAATTTATCTGCTGGTTAACGAGCACGCTTTTTGATGCACCTAAAAATATTTATTATTATAATTACGCTATATTTCTTTGGCTGTAGCCTATATATTTATAACTCCTCCCCCAGGTGAGAAGGATATTACCCCTCTAAGGGGGTCCGGGGGCATGCTCCCCCGTGAGAAAATTTTAAATATTACATATTTTAAAGCATCAATCTGAAGCATTTTGAGATGCATTTTTTGTCATTTATCTATACAATAGTTTATTGAGCCTTTTCTTTTAACAGTTTTAAATTTCAGTTACTGTGCACGTGAAGAATGATGCTCTCCTGTGTTGTGATCTAACAGACACACGGTAGAAAGGAACATGGTTAAGATACAGCAATACAGTCCAGCAATATAGTCATTTTATGCGAAACCATAGACCTTTATCTACAGATCAAGTATAATAATATTAACATTGAATCATCTTGGAGAGAGTTTCATCATGTTGACTGTCATACCCGAACGCGACGCGCTGTTTGATGCTGAATGGAGAATGACAGACAGCCGCAGCGGAGGGAAAAGTTTACGTGAACTTGAATTTAATGACTTAAAAATTAATTTGATTGTTTTTGTCGATTGATTTCATAAATCAGATTTATTACTTGACCTAAACTACGAGTAAGATCATTCCCCTTAATGGAATCGATTCCAACCTTTGCATTTTGAACCTTTGTGAATCTACTCTCAGATTCTTTATGGAATCGATCCTCAGCCCTATCATTCAGAGGCGATGCTTCTTCACCGTTGCTTTGAAAAGTGTATTACGAGAACTCTCTCTGAACTGCACGCGCGGGCGGCACACACACGTCCAGCTACAATAATCATATTAATTTGAAACAGCAACCCAGAATATTTGTTAGAAGCATTGATTAAAACAACGATGACAATATTCACATGAAAAAAAAAAACGACAAAATTCTGGACCTTTGGCAGTGAGGAGGGGGGGTTCGTTCGAACCACCCGAACCCCCCCTGCCTACGGGCTTGTCTATATAATGTCATTCTAGATAGATCAGTGGTTAAAACGTATAATTTGTTTTAATTCAAATTACTTTTAAAATTTAATAACAGACATTTTCAAATTCCAAAGCTCGTAGAAGGTTTCTGTAAGACTGACTTACAAGTACAATTTGGACAATACTTCCCTTCATGTAGCCTGTATTCTGCAGAAAAATACTGTAATTCACCAAAAGGGTTTTTTTTTATGTTCAAAATGGTTGTAGTATGTTGCTAGTGACTAGACTGGCTTACTACAGGTGAAATTGTCCCAATACCTCCCTTCATGTAGCCTATTTACAGTAAACAATTATTATTTTATATAGAAATTACTGTAATTAACCACACGGGTTTTTGGTGACTTACTACAGGTGAATAATGTAAAATTTCACCTGATTTATCACTACGTACTACAACCTTTGGAACATGAATAGAAAAACAATTTACAGTAATTTAAAAAATTGTAGGCTAAGTCAGTCTGCCCACTAGACTTCCAAGCAAGGTTATAATATAATGTTTATATTATAATATAATGTAATGTATGTATATGTATAATATAATAAGATGTTCATTTGAATGAATGACTGGACGTTTATATTTTTTTGACTGTGAGTGGAATTTGCAGAGGGTCCCTTTATAAAATGTGGCGAATGTCAAACCTAAAACTTACTTCACTGCGCTCTCGGACCGGTTGCTCTCCCATTAAACGCAACTGCAGAATTTCATGTTAAGCCTTTTCTTTTTAACAGGCTCGGGAAGGAAAATTGTATTAACTTGAAACGCTGTGCGTTGCGTTCATGTAGTCTCTTGTCTGTAGGCTAGCTATATAGTTTTCCTCCCATAGAGCATATTATAAAGAAAAAGCTTAACGTCAATGCAGTAAGACGGTGATATTTAAACTCAGTAACCAATACTCCTGAACATGCAACGCGCGATTGCACGTGAAGCGTTTTATAATGGTTTTCTATGGGTGCTGCTGTTCATAATCTGATGTAATGTTTGCCTCTACAAAGTAGGCCTATGCTTTATTAATAGGGTAGGCCTATATTATTGTGTACTAAATTAGGTGATTCAATATCACTCTCATTAAGCGTCTTAAATGCGGAAGAACGCCTGATTATGCTGCCGTTGTCTGTTTTAGCAGAATACTGCCATCTAGTGGTAGCAGGTTTTCTCAGACAGCTGTGTGTGGATCGTGCAAGGCAAAACCCGCGAAATGAAAGTCTCAAAATCCAAATGAATCAAATAGGATCGACTCAGAAACGAGTCAATGAATGCACGCGTGCCACCTGATCCACAAATGCACATCGTACTTGTTGCATGCACAAATTCTGGCCTACATTAATACAAAATCAAGGTTTTGTATTAACAACTATGTCTCTATTTGTACAAAATGCTGCACATTCATGTGATTTTGGATTTTGCACACACAAGTTGTATTGTGTTAGTTTAAATGTAGTGACGCACATTTGTGAATTTGTCAAATAGATGGGTAGTTGTGCACACATTAATAATTAGCACCAGGCCTATTCATTTGTAGTTGTTTGTGTGTGGGTTGTGAAATGCTTAAAAACCGCGAAAAGAAAGTCTCAAAATCCAAATGAATCAAATGAGATCTGCAAACAAAAGACGTCAATGAATGCACGCGCGTCACCTGATCCACACATGCACATCTTCTGTGTTGCATGTGCAAATTATGATTCACTAATACAAAGGAAAACATTTGTATTCACAAAAATGTCTCTATTTGTACAAATTGCTTCACATTCATTCAATTTTGAATTTTGCACACGCAAGTTGAAAGGCATGAATAAAACATTTCTGCAACATGTATCAAGTTCATTGATAAGTGTGCTTGCACGTGTTAATCATTTTGATACTATAATCATCCCATAAAATACAGGCAGAAGAAGAAGGATAGAGCTGTTTGGTGAGAGGAAAGCATGGCTTCTCTCTGGTAATCTTACATTTATTGATGTCCTGAGAGTGGGAAACGTATCGTTTTATGCTCTATCAAAAATGATTCTTTTACTCTCTTTAGTTTTACCAATGGTGCATTTGCTACTGCATGTTGGGAATAGAAAGGACTCATAGTCATTTATCTGCATTATATCTCATTGTCTTGGGTCGTCCTGACGGGATATTAATCGAGGATAAGAACTGTTTTCTACTTGAGTCTGGAGTTGCTGTGCACTGTAAAAAGTGCTACACCCACAAAGTAGGTTTTATATACTTTAAATAGTTGAAATTTATTTTATTAGTTTTATAGAAAGTATCAAAATACGTCCTCTTTACTTAAAATATAAAAGTTTTTATATAACCATATATTTTGAATAAAACCAATGCAATTTATTTAGGTAGTTATTTGTATGTAGTTATTGTGTACAATATATGTTATAAAATTGAGTTGACATACTAAAGTGCTTAATTTTTTCTAAAGTGGGAGGTCCCGGAGCACAGAGGGGGGGTGGATCCGGCGACTCAAAATGGGGGTTGGAAGTAACGGAACATTTTTTTTTTTTACACTGCCTACACACACACACACACACACACACACACACACAGACACAGCGTTGTTAAAGGGCACCTATTATGCAAAATTCACTTTTACATGGTGTTTGAACATAAGTGTGTGTTGGCAGTGTGTGAGCAAAACCATCCTAGAATGATAAAAATCCACCCAGTGTTTTTTTTACAATCTCAATAAATCATAAGCACTGTCTCAGAACAAGCTGATCTAGAATTCGGCGCTTTGTGACGTAGAACATGGGAAAGCCCCACCCACGTGGTTTGATTGACACTGGTTTTGGCATAGACCCCGCCCTCGGTGATCTGTACACCGTCCTCCATTGTTTTTAACGACAGCCGGTAATGTCTCCTAAGAAACATAAGCGTTCTGTTGTGGGATGTAATAATGTACATAGTAGTTTTCACTTACTTCCGACATCAGAGCCACTGAAAACGCAGTGGATGGATTTTATTTACGAAGGAAAGGCGAAACTTAAACTTCCAAAAATACGTTTATGTTTGCGCAAATCATTTTCTGACTGACTGTTTTGTGAACGAGGGTCAATTCAAAGCAGGTCTTGCTTCAGTTAATCCTCAAGTGTGGATCTTTGGTTACTGTTCGCGATCCATGTCACCTCCAGAAGAAGTAAGTGTATTTTATGATTTTTGAGCAAACAGTCATTTCAGTCTATGTCAGCCAATTCAACAACAAATGCGTCTAAAGTTGTTGTCGTCGTCGTATGTCTGTGTAACTGATATATAATTTAAACCTTGTTTGTAGTGTCTAACCACACGTTTATAAATATATATTTTAAAGATATTGTAACGTTATTAAAAACTGAGTATGTTCTGTAGCCATCTTCTCACATAAGCACCTGTACCACAAGTAATGTAAACATGACGCAACAGGTCCCTCCATAAATGTAATTTCGTTTGTACGTAGCAAACGTTATCACAGTATTTGTGTTTGTAGTTTAAAAAAAATGCGCCAACGTTATCACAGTTTGTGTGTGTCTGTGTGTGTGTTGCTCATCCATACTTGCAAAGGGGACGCGATTACAACTCTATAAGTACATAAATGTATCAAATAACCATTCCGAGATGTCCTGGTCCTTCTCATTTGTGTTTATTCTGCCACTCTTAATCATCTGATTCTGGTTCAAACATGTACGGCTGAATGCCATAAAAACAGCGGGTCTCTCACTTTCAGCTTCTGCTTTAACCGACTGTATATTGCCATAGGTATCAAGTTACGCTCTCATCCAAAGGCAGGGCGGTGATATGCAGCTCATTTACATTTAAAGTGATATACACCAAAACAGCTCTTTTTAAAACAGACCCCCAAAATGACATTTTCAAATGGTTATAATAAATTAACTGTAGGGTATTTTGTGCTGAAACTTCACAAATACATTCTGGGGACACCCAAGACCAATATCATATCTTGTAAAAAGGGGCATAATAGGTGCCCTTTAAGGTTTTTTTAGTCAGAGAAGCTATGTAGCTTCTCTGACAAAAAAAAAAAAAACCTTAACAACCCTGTGTGTGTATCAGGGCAATGTTTATTTTAATTTCAGAACATGCACTGTATAGGTGCGAAATCTTTGCTTGTTTGGGATCGGACCAGCGTATTTGGAAATAGTTAAGCAAACTTTGTTTTCTTTTTGACATTTTTCCCCTGAGTGAAACAGGGCTAACAGCAATCTCAACCAGCACTACAAGCGCATGGGGGCAGTCATGGCCTAATGGTAATAGAGTTACCAGAGGACTGGTGACCCAAAGGTTGCTGGTTTGATTCCAGCACCGGCAGGAATATGACTGAGGTGTCCTTGAGCAAGGCACCTAACCCCCAATCGCTCCCCGGGCGCCAAGGCTGCCCGCTGCTCCGGGTGTGTGTATCCACGTTTGCAGTGTGTGTGTGTTCACTACTCACTACTCTGCTCCTAATGTGTGTGCACTTACTTGGATGGGTTAAATGCAGAGGTCAAATTCCAAGTATGGGTTACCATACTTGGCTATCACGTGTCACTTTCACTTTTCACTTTCATTTGTCACTTGAAGTGCCTCCGCTCCCTCTCCCCCTTCTGTCACACCGGACGAGAAGCGTCGCGTCTATACAACTCGAGTCTCGAGGTATCGCTGACCGGACGCGCACTTTCTCAGTTTATGGCCAGCAATAATGTTATGTTAAGGACATTATGGAATTAAGATAATGTCTGTATTATGTTATGATTGTACTGTACAATTAAATACAATCGGTCTGCAGACTCTGAACTTTGCCTCAGAGCGTCTGTTAACTGAATGAAATGAATTGAGAAAAATTCATGAAAACCCGATAATATCAGCAATTTTCATTCAAGCAACTGATTTCTGTAAATGAATGTAAAACTAAATGTATATTGCACCACAGGGTGAAGTCAGATAGTATATAAGTTACATTAACGACGCCGAATGGCGCTACTGTTGTGTATTCATATAGAATGTGTTCGCTCGGCGCTGCGCTTCTCGCCCGCGACCCACCCTGAAAGTTTACCTCGCATCGAAACTGCAAACACAAGATTTTTGTGGAACTTCAATGGGGAATAAAGACTAACAAGACAGATAACAACATAGAACACTACACAAACAGTATTTTTTTTTAATATAGGCGACTAATTTTCCATAGTGACAGGAGGTGCCGGATCCAATAAAAAAGGTTCCGGATCCAACGTCAGAGGTGCCGGAACATGTTCCGGCGAGTTCCGGCTCAAATGTCGATATGGCAGGTGCGTTCACCAAACGTAATTTTTTTTTTTATAAGTTGGCATTCCGCTTTTTCATTGGCGCAGACTTTCCCAGGCAGATGCAGTATCTTCCTCGGCACTTCAACGGTTTGATCGCTGCAGCGGATCTGAATAACAAAGGTAAGTTGAGCAAATCTAGTCAAATGACTGGTGATGTAAAGTTACACAAAATCGCTTTCTCCAGGGAGCTGAGGTTAGGTTTGTAAATTGTACTGTAATAGCTAGCTAACCTGCACACATGGCAAGCTGAGATATCTGCACAGTGCTAGGTAGTGTGGTCGATCGGCAGACAACAGCGGTTGAAATTAAATGAGTGCTGTAGTCGTGCCCAATGTGTTTTAGTTTTAATACTTATTTCTAGCACCACCTGCTAACATTATCGCCACTGTAACAACATTTAAAATAGGTCGACGCGTTTAAAAACGGAGATATGTAGGCAATATAGTTAGTTGCACAAATGCCCTCAGTCAGTTATATTTTTAGATTGCAAAGATATTTCGGGATCATATGCGATCGAAATGGTCACAATTTCAAGCCTTCAGGCAATAGAACGGGCAAATAAGGAAAAGTAAGATGGTGTTTTATGGACTGCAGGCAAAACAAGGTAGCCGTGTGTCTTTGACAGGACTCTGCAATCAGAGATGATGTACTTTTGCATTACTAAAGCAGATGCACAGATTACACTGCAGAGATATGTTAAGTAGTCTGTCTGATTTTTAGAGATTTTAGCCACGTTTTTTTAATGCTGCATAGTCAATTAATGACAGAGTTTTGGTTGGAAAAAAACCTACAATTATTTCTAACCCATTACTTAAACTATATTTACCACTGATTTTTAACCTTATTCTAACATGCATTTTCCTGGTCTTTAGCAACCTGATCTCACAGAATTCCGTGAAATGAACACGGACCCTTAACTCAAAATCCGTGGCAGTTTCACGGAATCGCCGAAAATTCCGTGATATGCCCACGGAAGTGATGCCTATGTAAGTCAATGGCAGGCAGCATCCGTGGTCCACACACGGGTTGTTACAACACACGCGCTCCCCCAATTGACGTCGTTTTATAATTTGCAAAGGTATGGCTTTAAATATTCTAAGTTTACTTAAAGTACTTTACTTTAAATATTTAGTTTTAAAGTGATTTAACTTGATATTGCATTGTTCTGTCGTCGTTTGATCGCTAGGATAACGTCTGGTCCCCCTGAATTCCGTGACCGTACCACGGAATATTCAGTGGTCGCCACAGATTTTTTTTCACCTTCAATGGTTGCCTATTGCTGATTTTGACAGTAAAGTAGGCTATTCAAGTTGTCTGTTTTTGTGATGCATGTAGCCTAATTAAACTTTGAACCTCAATTATCTCCCCTGACTATAGCCTTTTGCTTATTGACAAATTCTGTGATGGCACCACGGATACTTCCGTGACCGTACCACGGAATATTCAGTGGTCGCCACAGATTGTTTCACCTTCACTGGACGATATTGCCTATTGCTGATTTTGACACTTAGGCTATTTGAGTTGTCTGTGTTTGCGATGAAAAGCAGGCTGTTAACATATTATTTCCCCTGATCAGTTTGTGTAAGTTTCCTTATTGTCAAATTCTGTTATGGCAGCACGGATTACCTATTCCGTGACGGGACCACGGATTATTCCGTGACGGGACCACGGAATATTGGCCAACCTGATCTCACAGAAATACGTGAAATGAACACGACCCCTTAACCCCTTTTTACGTGGTGGTGGCACGTAATAGGCTACATTAAATTACGTGTGGGCACCACGAAAACAACACCCATAGAAAGTCAATGAGGCTCGTGGTGGACACACGGATTCCCTGGTTCAACAACGTCACAGTGGGCGACGGTAAATGTTATTTTCTAGTTTACGAAACGTCCTCCTTTTATCATTTATTATAGTGTATTAGTTCCGATTTTTGTTGACTAAATAACAGTAAATTGTTTGTGATATATCAATTTATATATGGAGTAGTTTTAAATAATGGCCCGATGCTGTGTTAAATAGATTGTTCCCTTACGTTATTAAACCCTTTACGATATTTTATTTTTTTCAAATGTATTTTCTGTCATATCAGCGAATATTATTAATTATTATTATGAATCAGAAGACTTTCAGTCGTTACCACGGCAACGATACGTCACGTTACGCACGCTTCTTACCCATAATCACTGCGCGTACTTTAGCTCATTTCACCGCCTACCTACTGATTACAGTAAGTATCTCAAACATAGGCTTCTCAACCCAAGGGGTCTTTGTTTATTAAAAATCACGCAAAACCATTGCTGTTATTTATGTAGTTGTAGCCCGAACTGTGTAGCGTTTCATCCCTGAAGATTAGGTTGAATTTGTTAGTGTTGCATTATCATTTACACGGCTAAGTTACCCACCGAAGTAGTTAGCTAGCCAGCCAAATGACAGCTGTCCCCGGCACAGTTGTATTGTGACACTGCCAGCTACCAAAAAGACAACAATTAACAACGTGTTGTTGCAGTGGTTAAAGTTTTATTCAAAGTGCAAAGTAAATGTCAGAAGTGTAACTAAGGAGAATTATCGCAATCAGTCCTTATGGAATAAGTTCATTTTGAAATGAATTGGTTTCATGTTATTAATGATCAAAGGGTTAAGCAAAATGACTGTCTCTGCAGCTGCTTCTCAATCCAGAAGAAGGGATCCTGTGCATGAGGACGGCCTTCAGATAGAAGATCAAGAGCTGGCAAGTCTTGGTGAGAATACGGAGTGTTACAGTAATATCATTACACTACATTTTCCAATTTCCACCATTTATTTAATCATAATCAAGCATTATGTTTTGTCGGTTCCACTACAGACTCACCGTATAACTTATATATACTTGTGTGTGATCATAATCATGATTATAGCCCTTTTAAGGACAAGTGAATGTATATTTTTGTTTTTTAGAAACAAGACTCCAAGAGTTAAGGGACACCATAACTGCAGGTCAGGTTCCGGAGGGAACAGACGGAATGGTTTCTGCTTGGGAACAAAGGCAGCTTCTCACAGATGTGAGAATGAAAACTGCTAGGCCTATGCTTTTTTATGCAAAGCTCTCAGCCGAGAGAGTATTCATCCAAAATTGTCACAGATGCTGTGCTGTAGAAGCTGTGATTAGGTGCCTGGACTGTGTAACACTGGACATGGAGTTCCTCTGTGCTACCTGTGACGTAGAGGCCCACAAGAGAAATGTCTTCCATGACAGAGAGGCTGTGTTTCATGGATTTCTTGAGCCCATTCCCCCTACAACTGCTGTGGTGGTGAATGCAAATGACCAGCCTCAGTTTTGTAAACAAAGTATGTAAAATTAGCATTATATCAAATTGTCTCATACTTACAGTGTAATTCCCTAAATGTTGTTGTAGCAAGCGCACACTTATATTTAACAGTGTTTCTAAATGGCTTCTCATTCTAAGCTTATTCTCAAAACTCTAAAGTGCAAGTGTGAAATTTAATAGCTGAATAACAAAAGTATGATTGGTTTTGACAGTTCTGACCAGCATATCTTTGACCAGCTAAGTCAATTGCATCTTAATATTTTTCAAAATGTGCTTAAGCATTTACATGTTGTTTCAGCATGACTATTACAGTTGGAATAGTGGTGTGGCCAGTTTGGATTAATTGTTGGGTTTTAAAGCACTATTTTGAATATGAGGTTAGCGTTTTGGGAAATGCATCTAAGGGACTGAAGAGAAGCTGTAAATACACCCTTCATAACTTCTTTCTGTTTTCAGTATGTCAACTGCCTGTTCCTGCACCAAGGTCAATTTGTGAATGCACTCATGACCTCACAATCACTCCAGGGAAGCATATTTCTGTGGTCACCATCAATGGTATGTTGTTCTGAAAGCCCTCCTTTTTGTGCAAGTATTATTGTACCATAACTTTACCGCTGTATGCAATGCAAAGCTTTTTATCACAATGTCATTTTCAGGTAATGCCCAAATGCCATGTCAAATAGCTAATATATAATATATTTGTATCTCTGTATAGAAGGCAATCTGTTGCAATTTGATTACTGAAATTATTTTAGTCTTTACTACATTATATTCACTTGTTCACAGGATGATATGACGTCTGCTTGCCTCGGAAATCCTGTCCATCATGCTCTGCAGAATGGACTCCCGAGGTGAAGGACCTGCTCGTTTATCGGTACTGGCCAGCCAGCACCAGCTGCCAGACCCTATACAAGTTTGATGTCTTCACCTCGTTTGAACAAATGAAGGTGACGGCACCAGTCATGTCCAGGCAGGCCTTCCTGAAAATGTTGGAGCACAGATCTGTTCAAGCTGGAAGGGTAAATCTGCCTGAATATCACTAAAACGTATAACAAACAAAATTATATTACTGTATACCTACTATTTAATTATGTGTATTGCTTCAAAAATTCCTAACCAAACATTTCTTAATATGCAGACAGGTAGTATCTGTGCTGATACATTTCAGCGAAGCTTTTTTGAGTTTACCTTCTGTCAATACAAAGAAGAGGATATGTGCCAGGTCCATCATTTTGAGTGTCCAGCATGTTCTCCAGACATGTTGGCTGTCTGCTGTGATGGAAACCGAAAACATTACCGCTTCAGCAAGTCAAAAGGGTAGGTATAGGTATTTTTCAGAAGTTTATTTTAGTCTTGTCTTACAAATAGTAGCCATTCGGGTTGTCTTTGAGTGATCATAACTTACATCTTAACAAATAGTAAATGTAGTACTTGTGATTTTTATTACTGACGCATGTTATCTTATGGACAGGACTGAGGAGCCACCTATATATGAGGGCTTGTTCCTGGCCAAGGACGAGGAAGTTGCTACCTTTGTTGACCTTGTCAGAGGCAACATAAGAAGTGTATGAACATTTGATTTGATATAGTTTGTACAGTATAAAAACCATTACGCCTATGGAGAGTCCCCACAAAGATAGCGAACCAGACGTGTGTGTGTGTGGGGTGTGTGTGTGTGTGTGTGTGTGTGTGTGTGGTGTGTGTGTGTGTGTGTGTGTGTGTGTGTGTGTGTGTGTGGTGTGTGTGTGGTGTGTGTGTGTGTGTGTGTGTGTGTGTGTGTGTGTGTGTGTGTGTGTGTGTGATTCTTGAGTCTGATATTTGAGTTTTAATGGCAATCCAATTCTGAGTAAAAATTGAAAGCATTTCACACGTTTCCTTGCAGAGTGGTATTTATCTAATCTTTGTAGTAGCCAAGTATTATATTTTGTTATAGGCACTCAGTTGACAGAGATGTGTGCTTAAGCCAGGCCTTACTGGGTCAATTGATTCTTAACCACTAGATTTTCTTCTGATTTATCAGACATGGGTTTCTCTTACGAGGACTGAACCATTACCGTGGAGAAATATATTTGCTTACCCGATGTTTCTTCAAAGAGAGATGTCAAAGAAGGCAAATGTTACCTTCTTCTGTATGGATGTTACATGCAGGTAATTCTCATTGTCATATTGCCTATATCCAACTCCATGATTAAACTGTCTTGTTTCTCAGCTTTACAGTTATGTTAGTAATTTTAGATTTCAATAAAAAATTAATCTTTTTTACACTCACATGATGCTGCTCCTGCTTTTTAGGTACTGGCCCTACCTTAACAAAGTAGCAGAGGGTTTACCAGAGCTTCTGCCATTGACAGAAATGAGGCCATTCCTGAGCGGCATGCATGCCAAAGCCCATGCGAGGTACATGCAATAACTTTAAGTCTGGTATGGCTGTTGTTATTGGGAAATAATGGGTCGGATAATAGAATATGCTGTGTGTTATCTTTCACCAACTGCTTTTCAGCTGCTTGTTCAAATTTGTAGGACAGGGATTTTGTTTTTCCCCGCCAAATAAAAGCTTGGGTCATGAGATGTTTTAGAGATAATTGTATGAATTAATGTATATATAACATTCAAGTAATCTTCAGTGCAAATTATTATTTTTACATTTGTGGATGTTATGCCTGATTGGCTGATGTTATATCAACACTTCTAAAGTACTGGTACATAACACTTCTCACTCTGTGTTGCAGGTGAGATGGGGTGGCAGAAGCCAGGATGGAGCAGAAAACACAGTGGGAGAGGAAGTGGAGCAGGTATGGTATTATTGTCAGTATTTTAACTATGGCTACAAAGAGTCTTAAAGGGGTCATATAATGCCATTTTCGTACAAGCTAATATAATTCTTTAGGGTCTAAATTAAAAGTTTGTAATATACTTTAATTAAAAATTCTCATTAGTATTGTAACAAAGTTTATCTGTTTTGTTCTTACGAAATTTATCATTGTATTACTTCAAGGTAATGACCAGTTCAACTAACTTTTAGTCATATGGTTTAGGCATGTCTGTTGGGTTTCTCTTATTGCCTTTATGATGTGAAATCTTACTTTTTGGCTTGTGGGTGCATTATTGTTTTCATTAGGAAGAGTGAACATGCTATCGCGACAGGCCATGGGTTGGAACAGAAGAAAGAGGGACAACCTTCATCAAGTGTTAGCCCACAGATATGTCAAAGTAAGGGTAAATTATAATTGAGATCCTAAGCACTGCCCCTTTCCCTCAATGCACCAACTACAGCTAGATCTAAAACTATTTGTTGATTAATTGTTTAATCACGTTACAGAAAATAAATATGCGACTATTCTGATAATAATCATGTTTTATTCATTTTATGTAACTGAGGGGAGGGTAGTGCTTCGGATTGGTCAGTTATCTTCTAAGATTGTAACCTCACTGTTGTACAGACATTTTTCTCCTATTTACGTAAAGTCTGCTTGGTAGTATACACAGATATTAAATGTTATTTAATGTTACACCTGTTCTGATGGATGTCTTGTACCGAGAGCTCAAGTAAAATTGGTGGGGTTTGCATTGTGGTGGTGTGTAGAGCTTTTTTTCTGACATTTTGTTATTTTTTCTCTTTAAAAGATCACAGAGAGGGTAAAGGTGGAAGCTGCCAGCCTTAGCAACCTCAAGAAGGAGCACAACCTTGATCAGGAGACAATACAGCAGTGGGTGTGTGATGTCAGACAATGGGCGGTCACAGGTAAAACATGTAAAGTACACAATGTATATACAGTGTGTGTGTATATACACACGCCCACCACACACACATCTGTTAATGACTGTACCTTTATACAAATAATAAAAGGTGGCTATATTTTGAAAATGTCACTAATTGTGTCTCTTGTCCAATTGTTTTGTTTCACCTATTTAGAGAGAGTCTACACTCCAGGTTGTACTGAAGAGCTAAGGGCTGACATTGAGAACATCACTGTAACCCTTTTGCGCAAGAAGCAAGATCTGTATCATCAGCATGGTTTGTTATCAAATCAAGTTGTTTAAATTAATAACACTTCAAAAAACAATAATATTCTGGGATTATGACAGTTTTATTTTCGTTTCGATTTGCAGATAGCAACCAGGCAAGACAGAGTTGAAGAAGAAGCTTCGCGAAAAGGTCTTGCAACACAACACCGTAGTGGAAGGAGATCTGATTGACGAGGAGTTGGCTTGCAGTCTGACAGAGGGATACATTCTACCATGGGAGAGACATGAAGATGGTATGATATGTATGAATTGCTAGTTTAGCTTGTTGTTCTTTTAGTTGATATCCATAGTATATGGCATCACTCTACACTAGCTATACAAATTTTATTCTCTTTTCGATCTTCACATGTAGTAATGGTTCCAACCACAAATTTTCATATTTACTATTGTCCTTTTTGTTACTTGTCATGCTGTCAATTCTGTTATACTTGTATAATATAATAGTAAACATTCCTTGTCCACTATTCCATTCATTTCCCCAACCAAAGGCAACACCTTCAGGTTGAAGAGATCTATCTTCGACCAGGTAATGCTGCTGAAACGCTTGGAGGAGGAGCAGAGCATCCTGGTAAAGGAGATGTCTCAGCACATCAAGTACCTTCTGAAGCAAGTCCAAGAAGTAGAGTCACTCAGAGGACAGACTTTGGAGCGGATCAAAACCAGCAGTATGTACAAGATCTTTAGATTTTAGTATCATGTATTTATTTATATATATGGATGGATGGATGATGATGGATGGATGGATGGATGGATGGATGGATGGATGGATGGATGGATGGATGGATGGATGGATGGATGGATGGATGGATGGATAGGTATTTCCAGGGAACTCTACTTTATACATTGAGTTGTGATCAGGCACTTCTCTTTCTATTTTTTTCCACAATTCCTCTACAGGTTTCGTTGACCTGACAGAGGACGCTACACATGGGCTCAACAGTGTCCTCAATCGGAGCGGTCACTCACTTAGAAGTCAACACAAACAGGCTGTTAATGCATACAGCAGTATAGCCACTATGGAATTTGATTTTCTTTCCATGCAGGAGGACATTGAGGAGTGGGATGACAATGGCTTCACCAGCCCCGAATCTGAGGAAGAAGACACCTAAAGACCACTGCCAAACAACACACAAGAACTGGAGATTTGTACAAAAAAATATTGCCTTGCCTTTGTTTTAAATAGCTGTACCAAAGTATCTACATGAAAGTTTTTGTAGATTTTGTATGTATTTAATTTAATGTATTTCCATAATGTATGTGGATTTATACTGTATTTGTATGCAATATGCATATACTACCCATGTTATTTTTTTTGTTATTTGTAGTTATAGCATACTGAATACTATCAAATAGTATTGAAACCATAAATGTTTTTATTTTATGTTTTCCATATGACAGCATCTAAATGTACATACAGACACACAAATCCAAACATTTTTCACTTACATCCTGTAAAACTAGAAAGAAATGTATTTGTTGTGATGCATACATATGCACCACTGTAATAAACCCATTTGATGGAATTGTCTGTTGTGTGAACTTAATATGCCAGTTAAATCCTTCAGTGGTGGTCAGTAAATAAGTACATTTACTCAAGTATTGTAATTAAGTACAAATTACTGGTATTTGTTCTTGTGTATCTCAAAAAATGACAATAACTTGATTTTTTTTTTACGAGCATTTAATAAAAATAATTAAAAAAAAAACAGATTGCATTTCCTGTGACTACTTCAAAATAAAATTTAACTTGTGTTTTGCCAGTTAAATGCTTTTAATGTGAAGCTTTACAAAGGTGGGATTTTGCACACAAACAATAGGAAGAGTATAAATTAAGGTACTCAACAGTTTATACAAGTACAGCTAGTACATTAGTTGATCAACCGAACTTTAATTGCCAGCTATTTAGATAATTGTTTGTCATGTCATGTAAAAACATTTCATGGTTCCATCTTCACAAATGTGAAGATTTTCCTCTTTTCTTTTTGATTATTTTAATTTATATTTTTAAACATTTTTAGGTTTAGACTGACGAAAAAAGCAGTGTGAGGGTGTTATTTTTGGGCTATGGCTCTCGATTCATAAAAATCTAAAAATCAGCAAATTCATCCATAATGAAAATAATCATCTCATGCAGTCAGAGACAAAATTGTTCAACCACAACCAACTACTTTTACATTAGCACATAAGGAATAATAATATCATGATAATAATATTACAACGTTTTTCTTTCAGCTTTGAATACTTTTACTTTCAATACTTTACATTTTCCTGATTATGCTTTCATAATTTTACTTAAGTAACATTATCAATGTGTTATTTTGACTTTTATTTTTACTTGTAACAGAGTATTTGTCCAGCAAATTATTAGTATTTTTACTTAAGTTAATGATCTGAAAACTTCATCCACCACTGACATCATTTGTAAGTACTTTTGAACACCTATTTGCATCTTTTAGACTAATGCTGATGTTCATAAGTTTATGATTATGGCCAAAACACTCAAATAGTCTGTTTGTTGCTTGGCTGCAGTACATACATATGTGCAGTATTGTTATAATACTAAATTAAATATATGTATATAAAAATTGAGGTCGGGCCTCAAAGTCCTCACTAAAATTATGCCTGAGCCAAGGCTGTGTCCATGAAAAGTTAAAATTGAAACTTTGTCGTAGGACTAAAACAAACATATTGTTGGAAAGGGCTTGACCTGGAGAGTAACATATGTCAGTCTGAAGGTTGTAAATGGCTCCTGCGTTGAAATATTGACCTCTGAACCTTGATTTTGGTGCATGTTGGAAAGCTTGTCATTCAGGAACAGAAGGAGCTACAGACATGAAACCAACTGTTATAAATAGCTCTTGACTTCAGCTACATGACTATACCCATATGGATAGAGTCACCAAGAGGGGGTGCTGTCAAAAATGGTCAAACTTGATTTTCACCTATTTAACAGTAAGGTATTTGAAATTTTATTACACAAATGTGATTCCCATCAGCTTTAACCCATCAGTGTACTCTTACATCATTATTTACACATTCCAATTTCAGTATTATTTTCCAAATCTAGCCGCGCCATGCCACTTGATACTAATTAGTATCATATTTGTAGTTTTTCCTGTTTGCAAATTAGGCTGTGAATAGGGTTGTAAAAAGATGTATGCACTGGATATATTAAATATCTAGTACAGCCGAACTAGTACTTTTACACTGTATTTAGGTGTTGTATGATTAGAAAAAGTAAAGAATGAATTAAAGTGATTTATTAAGGCGATTTCAACAAGTAGGCCTATACACGCGTTTCGGGATTATGTTCAGTTCACTGACTCTCGACGGGAGTTACGTAAAGTAGCTCCTTAATTACACCTCAGAAGCTTTAGGCATTTGTATATTGTTTAATTACAGTTTCAAAACGTTTTTTCGGCCGCCAAGACTTAAATAAAATGCTCCTGTGTGTTTAGTAATAATGTTGTACGTGTATTGGTACAATAGGCTACTGTGCTATGTGCTGCGTACTCACGTTGTTTGTAATAGGCTAAACTTACTAACATAAGGCTACACAATCACTCCTAAATGTGTAAATATGTATATATAATTTCCTTTCTCTTTTACTTGTTGTTATACAGGTTATATTACCTTTATCAAAGTCTCAATAGGTTATTAACTTTGCTAATGTCCATGTTCTCTCATTATGTGATTTATGTCCATATTCTGATTGTGGATTTACTGATTATCAAATAAAGTTTAACTGAAAGTTTTCAGCCATTCCCTTGATAAAAAAAGTTCTTAAACTAGTTATGTCATAGATTGCCAAGCTTCAGAACCATAATAAAAGACAAATCTGAAAATGTCATGGTACACTTCATTTATTTTGTTAGGTATTGTTCAAATTTCATAGCTTAAAATCTATTTTGATATGAATAACAGAAATGGCAAATGAACAACAAATGTGGTACCAAAAACAACATTTTATTTATTTGCAATGTATGTTGCATATTTTCAGGCTAGCTGCATGGGATAGGAATCAGGCTGGCTGCCAGGATGGAGGCCAGGTCTTTCCACTGAGAAAAACATAAAGAAAGAAAGAAGAAAGAAAGAAAGAAAGAAAGAAAGAAAGAAAGAAAGAAAGAAAGAAAGAAAGAAAGAAAGAAAGAAAGGGAAGTTGAAGGAGAATTAGTAAGTATAATACACATTGAATTGATTGTCATGTTTGTAACATTTACTGTTTCACAATACTTTGCAGAGTTGTGCAGTGCATCAAGAATCTGTTGTTCCAGAGTGGAGACGATAAAATGTTAACGTTAACCTTGTCTTGCATAGCCTGACCTATATCCACACTAGAGCTGTGCCAGAGTTGGAGGAAGGTCTTGCTGAACCCATTATCATTCTGGTGTGTTTCCCTGTGCGTAAGATTAGTTTTAAACAAGATATAAAACATCACGGTCATTATGGTATGTCAGTGTTACTCAAAGTAACTGTTGCTCATAGAGAAATATATTTTTTAGATAGGCACAATACAGCCGGAAGGTGGAACGTTTACGTTGCTGTGGACCCTGCAGTGGTGGCTGCACAGCTGGGACTTGGTGTGGTGGCTTCTGGATGTGTGGAGCTGAGTGTAGTGGTGTGTGGCTGGAGAGAGCCAGGTGTGCTGGCTTCTGGATGTGTGGAGCTGAGTGTAGTGGTGTGTGGCTGGAGAGAGCCAGGTGTGCTGGCTCTGGACGTGTGGAGCTGAGTGTAGTGGTATGTGACTGGAGAGAGCCAGGTGTGCTGGCTTCTGGATGTGTGGAGCTGAGTGTAGTGGTGTGTGGCTGGAGAGAGCCAGGTGTGCTGGCTTCTGGATGTGTGGAGCTGAGTGTAGTGGTATGTGACTGGAGAGAGCCAGGTGTGGTGGCTTCTGGATGTGTGGAGCTGAGTGTAGTGGTGTGTGGCTGGAGAGAGCCAGGTGTGCTGGCTTCTGGATGTGTGGAGCTGAGTGTAGTGGTATGTGACTGGAGAGAGCCAGGTGTGCTGGCTTCTGGATGTGTGGAGCTGAGTGTAGTGGTGTGTGGCTGGAGAGAGCCAGGTGTGCTGGCTTCTGGATGTGTGGAGCTGAGTGTAGTGGTGTGTGGCTGGAGAGAGCCAGGTGTGCTGGCTCCTGGACGTGTGGAGCTGAGTGTAGTGGTATGTGACTGGAGAGAGCCAGGTGTGCTGGCTTCTGGATGTGTGGAGCTGAGTGTAGTGGTTGTGGCTGGAGAGAGCCAGGTGTGCTGGCTTCTGGATGTGTGGAGCTGAGTGTAGTGGTATGTGACTGGAGAGAGCCAGGTGTGCTGGTTCCTGGATGTATGGAGATGAGTGTAGTGGTGTGTGGCTGGAGAGAGCCAGGTGTGCTGGCTTCTGGATGTGTGGAGCTGAGTGTAGTGGTGTGTGGCTGGAGAGAGCCAGGTGTGCTGGCTTCTGGATGTGTGGAGCTGAGTGTAGTGGTGTGTGGCTGGAGAGAGCCAGGTGTGCTGGCTCCTGGATGTGTGGAGCTGAGTGTAGTGGTGTGTGGCTGGAGAGAGCCAGGTGTGCTGGCTCCTGGATGTGTGGAGCTGAGTGTAGTGGTGTGTGGCTGGAGAGAGCCAGGTGTGCTGGCTTCTGGATGTGTGGAGCTGAGTGTAGTCGGTGTGTGGCTGGAGAGAGCCAGGTGTGCTGGCTTCTGGATGTGTGGAGCTGAGTGTAGTGGTGTGTGGCTGGAGAGAGCCAGGTGTGCTGGCTTCTGGATGTGTGGAGCTGAGTGTAGTGGTGTGTGGCTGGAGAGAGCCAGGTGTGCTGGTTCCTGGATGTGTGGAGCTGAGTGTAGTGGTGTGTGGCTGGAGAGAGCCAGGTGTGCTGGCTTCTGGATGTGTGGAGCTGAGTGTAGTGGTATGTGACTGGAGAGAGCCAGGTGTGCTGGCTTCTGGATGTGTGGAGCTGAGTGTAGTGGTGTGTGGCTGGAGAGAGCCAGGTGTGCTGGCTTCTGGATGTGTGGAGCTGAGTGTAGTGGTATGTGACTGGAGAGAGCCAGGTGTGCTGGCTTCTGGATGTGTGGAGCTGAGTGTAGTGGTGTGTGACTGGAGAGAGCCAGGTGTGCTGGCTTCTGGATGTGTGGAGCTGAGTGTAGTGGTGTGTGGCTGGAGAGAGCCAGGTGTGCTGGCTTCTGGATGTGTGGAGCTGAGTGTAGTGGTGTGTGGCTGGAGAGAGCCAGGTGTGCTGGCTTCTGGATGTGTGGAGCTGAGTGTAGTGGTGTGTGGCTGGAGAGAGCCAGGTGTGCTGGCTTCTGGATGTGTGGAGCTGAGTGTAGTGGTGTGTGGCTGGAGAGAGCCAGGTGTGCTGGCTTCTGGATGTATGGAGCTGAGTGTAGTGGTGTGTGGCTGGAGAGAGCCAGGTGTGCTGCTTGACGGGTGTGGTGACGTGCAGAGGATGTAGTCTGGGTTGATGGTGTGTCAAGGGATGGAGCCTGGTTTTGAGATGGTGTGGCTGGTGTTTCCTGTTGTGGTGACTGGTCACACGGCACCAAATGTAGGATGAAGTTCTCTTCTTGAGGCAGTTGGTCTGGGTTGAGTCTTGTCCAACCTATTAAATGGACATGGAACACACACAAATATATTATATAATATGCAATTAGGCCAAAGTGAAAATAAAAAATGCAACCCAAATCAACCTAGACGGTAAAAAAGATGGACGTAGTGAACGTGATTTTACCCACAGGATTCTGAAAGGCATGGGGCAGAGGAGTCAAGGAAGAATGGAGAATGGGTTAGATATGTGTTCTTTCAACAGCTGTTAAGTATTGCCATTATTGTGTCAGTCTAAGACGCAAAGCACATTGTCATCCATTGTAAGTTTTGTGCGACCAGCAAAAGGTTTACAACCACTAACCACTTGCAGGTTAACCTCCACAACCAATTAATGTGTAAATTAAAGTGCTCAATATGTATACATTACAAACAAAGTGTATATATTATGAAAGATTCATTGATAATAACAGAGATGTGTGAGATCGCGATGAACTGATGTCAGCTTTTTAGGAATTATAATGGGAGCGCACTTTGCGCGCAGTCCTACCAAACCATGCATGACTGTAAGTTAGCCTGCTTGCTTTTATGTTATAACAGTGGTTTGTGTGTTAATGCTTAAATAACAAATAATTGATCAGGAGCATGTATGCTGATGTGTATGGTGGCGACACGTAGGCTAACTTGAAAGTATTTGGAGGTACAGAAAAAAAGTCTTTTTGCGGGCGGGAGCAGGACAAAACATAAATGTTGCGGTCGGGAGAAAGTAACATAGAAAGTAGTTGAGAACTCCAGTTATAATAATGACCCACGTATTAAAAAATGGTCGGGTTTAAATCGGCCTCGGGCTCATAATTACAGTTAATGTGTCGGGCCAGGCTGGGCTCGGACACAACGTGCTCGGGTAGGGTCGGGCTTGCATGAGATCTACCTCGGGTAAGCTAACACTTACAGGCACGAATCAGTCGTTTGTCGTTGGGGAACTTGTGGAGCCTCTCCCCCATTTTTGATGTATTTGTACATCCGCACAAACACAATAGTTAACCATTTTTGCTAGCTAGGTCTCCAATATAAATGCTAGCCTACTTGCTGTTTAGACTAACGGTAACTCTAGGCTTGTAGCATAGACCAGGCATAGACAGTAAAAGCTTGGAGTCCCTTTTATGACGTCACGCCCAGCCTAGTGGAAGGAAATCTTAAAACCGTGCTTAAAACCACTGTAAAACGTACCAACTTTTCATATTATATGCAGCATTTTGGTATAAAAAACATATAAAAACAATTGTGGGCGGTTCTTATCTTTATGTTTAGTAAGTGCATTGCATTATCTTCGTGAAAAAATTAACCTGCAATTTACACTTTAAGCAAAGTTGAATCTTCTGTAAAAACACTGAATACTGCTCTTATAAATACATGTGCAGAACAACATTAGTTCACAAATCGGAGTTGACTTGCTTTATTATTTTTAAATATGCACATTGCTTCTCTGTACAGCATCACCTGGTCAGAGAGGCAGCAATGTGTAAAGTTTGGCTGATTGTTGACTTCTAATGTTAATTATTGTTCCAGTAAAGTGGATTCATTTCACTTTAGCTTTAGCTGCGGATTTCAAAATTTCCAATAACTTAAAACTACCAAGGAGATAGAAGTGATGTATTTTAAAGCACAGGTGACCCCATCATCCCAAAGCATTTTTGTTCTTGTTTTCCACAATACCAGCTCTTTAAAATGACTCTAGGTTGCAGCCAGATCAGAATTTCTAGTCTTTGCTGTTTGGAAAATGGACAGGACAACACCAACAATTGTACAACGGATAGTGAATATATGCATGTGTTTGCATTTCAAGGTTAAATAAATGCAACCTCACCTTCAACCATCAATTTGTAGATGGCATCCACATTGTCAAGGCATGTCTTCGCGGATGTGCTAAGGTGGGCATGCATCACCTTAGGAGGATGTGCAATTAGCAGTAGGGGCTTCATGCCAAGGGCATACAACTTCTTAAGCTGGAACAGAGAGGTAGAGAGATCAATTGGATATATACACAAAACTGTATTTTACAGCTGAATTCGTTCTCATGCTTGATCTGAAGTTACATCAAAGCTAGAAAACATCTACAAACAATCAAACAATGATTTTTACATAATTTTTGGATAGATAAATGTGAGGATTTGACTGGGAGTTTCAACTCCCTAGACATAATAGTTTGAAAAAAAAAAAACAGCAAACATGAATTATATTCTTATTAATAGTGTAAGGCAATATATTATACAAGTTCATTTATTTGATTATGTCAAAATAACAAAACACTTTTGGTGAATGAGATGAAAACTACATACCAGAATGGCAGCATCATCAAGAACGTGGGACTTTATGTTATTTTTCTTCATGGACGGACGACAACCACTGCTTCTGCTGACTTTGAAATTTGTCCAGTTTTTTTTTAAGTCTTACATGTTGGGGTTGTGGATGGTTGCAGAGTGAACAAATTTTAAGTCCACAGTATATTTTTCCCCGCAGTTTGGGCAGGTCTTTTTTTGTGAACCTCCAGCCATTTCTGAACAGGAATAACTGGGAGTGAGAGATAGATTGAAAGAGTGATTAAAAGAGAGACAACAACAGAAACAGTGATCGAAAGAGACAGAGAGTGATCGAAGAGACAAGTGAGAAAGATAGATAGAGAGTGGCTCTTAAAAGTGCCGTTGTTTTAATTTGTGTGTGTATATGTGTGTGTTGGTGGAGTCAAAAGTGTTGCAATAAAGCTGTAAAACAGGAAAAAGCAAAAGATTATTAGAATAGTAGTATTTTAGTAAATGAGCATTTCTTAATTGTTAGGACAGAGTAATTGTAGTACAATACAAATCAATCCTTAGTTACTGTACAAATATCAGATTTGTACCACATTCACTTGACACAAGCAAGTACCTACAAAAACCTATTTTTATTTAGGCCTACAAATAATGGAAACAGTGATCTTCTTTTGTCCTGTTGCGTAAAATGCGTCTCATAATATCCACTGCTCTCTCTTCTCAATGTCACAAATAACTAAAGTAACAATTACCATCTTATCTCATGAGGATTTCAGTGCCTTCTAAAATGGCAAAGTCTTACAAAAGTATGGCATTGACATTGAGTCGCACAAGGTTGTGGTCGCACTGAGCAGTCAAATATTCTGGAAAGATTCCAGGTCCACTTTTTTATTCCAGTCCATCCCTGATTGCGATAATTCTCCTTAGTTACACTTCTGACATTTACTTTGCACTTTGAATAAAACTTTAACCACTGCAACAACACGTTGTTAATTGTTGTCTTTTTGGTAGCTGGCAGTGTCACAATACAACTGTGCCGGGGACAGCTGTCATTTGGCTGGCTAGCTAACTACTTCGGTGGGTACTTAGCCGTGTAAATGATAATGCAACACTAACAAATTCAACCTAATCTTCAGGGATGAAACGCTACACAGTTCGGGCTACAACTACATAAATAACAGCAATGGTTTTGCGTGATTTTTAATAAACAAAGACCCCTTGGGTTGAGAAGCCTATGTTTGAGATACTTACTGTAATCAGTAGGTAGGCGGTGAAATGAGCTAAAGTACGCGCAGTGATTATGGGTAAGAAGCGTGCGTAACGTGACGTATCGTTGCCGTGGTAACGACTGAAAGTCTTCTGATTCATAATAATAATTAATAATATTCGCTGATATGACAGAAAATACATTTGAAAAAAAATAAAATATCGTAAAGGGTTTAATAACGTAAGGGAACAATCTATTTAACACAGCATCGGGCCATTATTTAAAACTACTCCATATATAAATTGATAGTTATATCACAAACAATTTACTGTTATTTAGTCAACAAAAATCGGAACTAATACACTATAATAAATGATAAAAGGAGGACGTTTCGTAAACTAGAAAATAACATTTACCGTCGCCCACTGTGACGTTGTTGAACCAGGGAATCCGTGTGTCCACCACGAGCCTCATTGACTTTGTATGGGTGTTGTTTTCGTGGTGCCCACACGTAATTTAATGTAGCCTATTACGTGCCACCACCACGTAAAAAGGGGTTAAGGGGTCGTGTTCATTTCACGTATTTCTGTGAGATCAGGTTGGCCAATATTCCGTGGTCCCGTCACGGAATAATCCGTGGTCCGTCACGGAATAGGTAATCCGTGCTGCCATAACAGAATTTGACAATAAGGAAACTTACACAAACTGATCAGGGGAAATAATATGTTAACAGCCTGCTTTTCATCGCAAACACAGACAACTCAAATAGCCTAAGTGTCAAAATCAGCAATAGGCAATATCGTCCAGTGAAGGTGAAACAATCTGTGGCGACCACTGAATATTCCGTGGTACGGTCACGGAAGTATCCGTGGTGCCATCACAGAATTTGTCAATAAGCAAAAGGCTATAGTCAGGGGAGATAATTGAGGTTCAAAGTTTAATTAGGCTACATGCATCACAAAAACAGACAACTTGAATAGCCTACTTTACTGTCAAAATCAGCAATAGGCAACCATTGAAGGTGAAAAAAAATCTGTGGCGACCACTGAATATTCCGTGGTACGGTCACGGAATTCAGGGTGACCAGACGTTATCCTAGCGATCAAACGACGACAGAACAATGCAATATCAAGTTAAATCACTTTAAAACTAAATATTTAAAGTAAAGTACTTTAAGTAAACTTAGAATATTTAAAGCCATACCTTTGCAAATTATAAAACGACGTCAATTGGGGGAGCGCGTGTGTTGTAACAACCCGTGTGTGGACCACGGATGCTGCCTGCCATTGACTTACATAGGCATCACTTCCGTGGGCATATCACGGAATTTTCGGCGATTCCGTGAAACTGCCACGGATTTTGAGTTAAGGGTCCGTGTTCATTTCACGGAATTCTGTGAGATCAGGTTGTCTTTAGATACCCAAGCACTTTTGTTACCTAGGGTCTTCAAGCTTCACAATCCAGGTAAGAAAAACTTAAGAATTGATAAAATTACATAGGGCTGCATGATTAATCGCACGATATTGTTATGCGCATCTCGTCAGTAAAGCTGGTTCCTTGATTAGTAGTAAATCACCTTCACCTGCTTTCAGATGGAGCGGCATTTACTACAAAGAGCCGTAGTTAACTGACAAGCTGAGCCATATCGCATCAATATCGATAATTAATGAGATATGGCTCAGCTTGTCAGTTAACTACGGCTCTTTGTAGTAAATGCCGCTCCATCTGAAAGCAGGTGAAGGTGATTTACTACTAATCAAGGAACCAGCTTTACTGACGAGATGCGCATAACAATATTGTGCGATTAGCCTTCGAAGGCTATAGTCAAGACATACAGGAGAAACGCAAGGAAGAACAAGGCATCCAAATAGAGGAAAAAACATACCGGTCACAGTCAAAAAAAATGAACCACCACATATCCTACTGTAAGGGGTATACAGTCAAAGACCCAGAACCAGATATGAAGAATGAAGACCCGGAGTCTGAATTATAAAAAATGAAAGAAAAGTTTTACTGAAGATAGTTTGCAGTTTCATCAGCAGAAGTCAGCTTCAATACTCTCACAGGAGTTCGTAGGCCGCCCCGCTTACAGTTACAAAGATCACAGCAGTTATACCATTTTCAAGGTCTAAGCTACGTCATTGCTTACAGGTTGAATGGTTCTCATTGGCTAAGAAATAGATAAACACAGTAATTTTCCACACATATACAGATAGACGGAAACATATCTCCATCGATTATGCAGCTGACACATTGGGACACTGAAGTTAGGCACGTCATGACCTTCCAGGTCACCCATTTGGGTTTGATGAGCGCCAGCATGTCTCGAACAACAATTCACTCAATCTCCAATAATGCCAGTGGTTCCTTAACCTGTAACCAAGAAGACTAACACACACACCGACACACAGCTTTTCCAAGGTTGGATTTGGCCAGGCTCTAACTATTAACATGAGAGTCCTCTCAAAACATCAAGATAATGCGTTCTTTCTCTCAACTTTAGCCTAGAGGAAACTAAGGCTTGAACAAAGAAATGGTCCCTTAAACTATTGGCTTCAATGACCCCTATATGTTTTAACATGTTGAAGACCTTTCTCAAATACAAAACAAGTCCCTATTTCATTTCTGGAAGCTGGGATAAATAAGCAAGCACTGTTACTGCATTCAGATATCAAATACAGACATTAAATAATACATGAAAAGAACAATTCAGTAATTATACTGGTAACTTCTATAACAAAGTAAAATCTCACAAGCCTAGAGAATCATTCAACTCATTGAATATTTAGAAAGAAAAATATTGACAAATATCTTGATAATAATTACTCATCATTACATATACATTGAAGCAGCAGTGGATTTCAATCCACCCCCTTCACTACTAATGGAGACGGAGGCTGGGACTAACAATATCAGGGAGCAACACTTTTCATGCAAAGCTAGGTGGGTCTCTATTCACTTCTAAAATCGTTATTACAAAGCAAACGAACTACACGAGTATAACATTGTATTTATGGGGGATTTTTAACAAATGTTCCTTGGATGGAGTTTTAAATTTCCAGCAATATATTGACTGTCCTACACGTCATCAAAAAACACTTGATTTATATTATGGGTCAATACCGAATGCATATAGATCCTTTTCCAGACCCCCAATTGGTTGTGCAGACCATAATGCAGTTTCTTTGCAACCATGTTATAAACCAGTGTTGCAGAGAACAAGGCCAGTCATTGCGTCTTTTCAAAGATGGACTGATGATAATATCTTCCAGTTACAAGACTGTTTTGATCAGACTGAATGGGATATTTTTAAAACTTCTTGTGTAGACCATGATGACCTAGCTGATGTTGTGAGTTCTTATATTCACTTTTGTGAAGAGTCTGTGATACCTAGGAAAAATGTAAGAATCTACTCGCATAATAAGCCTTGGGTGACAAAATCATTGAAATATGTTTTAAATGAGAAGAAACGGGTTTTTTTTTACCAAGGAACAGATTTGGAAAAGAGGCAGGTTAATAAGGAAGTCAAACGAGAAATTAGAAGGGCAAAAATGAAATACAAGGAATCAGTGGAGGAGAAGTTTATTAAGGGAAATATTCAGTCAGCATGGAAAGAAATAAAAGTAGTAGTCAGCTGATTGATCCGCTACAATTTGCTTATAGGAGAAATAGGAGTGTGGAGGATGCCACTCTGACACTCTTAAACTACATATATAAACATGTGGATATCGGTAAGCATCATGCTCGTTTATTATTTATAGATTTTTCTTCAGCGTTTAATACTATTCAACCAATTCTTTTAGCTGAACGTTTGCTTTCTGAATTTATTGTCCCTAAGTGTTTGGTGGCCTGGATTTTAGATTTTCTGACCAGAAGATCTCAAATGGTACGGGTGAATGGAGAACATTCCAGGGAGCTGCATTCTTCAGTGGGCTGTCCCCAGGGTTGTATTCTTTCACCTTTATTATTTATTTTATATACAGATAGGTGCAGAAGTCAATATCCAGACACACATATTATTAAATATGCCGATGATACAGTGGTGATGAGTCTGTTAAAGCAAGGTGACACAGAGCACGGGCCCATTCTGAAATATGTTTTGGATTGGTGTGAGAGTTCTCATTTACAAATTAACGTATCCAAAACTAAGGATATGACTATAGAATTTTATAATTCTGTCGGAACTCCATCTAAAGTAGTTATTGCGGGTAAAGAGGTTGAGAAGGTCAGTTCATATAAGTATTTGGGTACATTGATTGATGATAAACTTAGATGGGTGGAAAACACAAATCTTATTAAATCGAAAGCACAAAAACTGTTATATTTACTGAGGAAGCTTAAGTCCTTTGAAGTGGATAAATCCATATTGATAATGTTTTATAGATCTTTCATTGAAAGTGTTTTAAAGGGTACCTATCATGGCATTTAAAATGTTCCTAATAATGTTCTGGGAGTCCCCAACAACAGTTTTACATGCATGCAATGACAAAAAACACTTTTGTTGTCTTATAATATGCATTTATTTTTACCTGATTTGCTCACCGACTCCCTAATGATTCGTTTGACGACTCATTTTTCCAAACCCCTCCTTTGCGTGACGCTAATCGGCGGTGATTGGTCAGATGACGCAGTCAGTTATATTTTGCGTTAGCCCAAAGCTTAAACATATTGATAAAGCACTGCAGTACTACAATACGCTTCACATAATTTCACATTTCAAAAAACAAAAAAAATGACATTGGAGACCTAGAAGCTGCTGAGCGTAACTCTCACACACACACCACGCGCGCGCACACACACACACACACACACACACACACACACACACACACACACACACACACACACACACACACACACACACACACACACACACACACACACACACACACACACACACACACACACACACACACACACACACACACACACACACACACACACACACACACATAAAAGCAACAATTATTAATAGTACTTACAGGTTGTGATTCGGAGGAGGAAGCTGATCCAAATAAACGTGGTATTGAACGTTCCTTCAGTATCAGGCGACTCGCGAATCCACACTAAGCATTTGTGTTTGTGAAGCGATCGTCATTAAAATAACGCGAACACAGCTCAAGGTGGCTATACTTGTGTGGTATAGTTGTAAATATAACCTCTAGCCACTGAGTCTTCATATGCTTGTCCCTGGGCAGTGAAAAAAAAAAGTTTGCTTTTGATTCGCACTTCAGAACAGAGTCTCGTCGACATGATGTTGTCAGGTTTCTCTGTCTGCTCGCGCGCGCACTGAGTGGGCGTGTCGAATTCAAATAACTTGTACAAGTGACGTACGAAAGTGCATCGTTCGTCTATCGATTCATATCAACGACTCAGAGTCGACTCTTACTTTTGAGAGACAATAACTTTGTATACGGTGAACTTTCATATTTAAAACTTTGCAGGATGTTTTTGTTCACTTAGATCTATGTTACACACTACATGAAAGGTAATTTTCAAAATTCCATGATAGGTACCCTTTAACGTTTGCTATGATCTGTTGGTTTTATGGATTAAATGTTAAAAGTAGATCCCAGCTTCAGCACATTATTAATCTAGGGTCAAAGATTACAGGATCTGTACAGTTGGGTTTGTCTGCTTTGTGTGAGAGAAATGTTCTTAGGAAGTCTTTGACTATCCTAGAAGATACATCCCACATTTTGTTTTTAGAATTTGAATTGCTTCCCTCAGGAAAGCGATATAGAGTGCCCAAGTGGAGGACCGTTAAAGCTTCTAGGTCTTTTGTTTCAAACGCAGTTATGAGTGTAAATACTTATTTGAAACAAAGATAAGGTGCTGTGAATTTTAAATAGTAGCTATATGAAGAATTATTATAAATGCCCGGGGTTCGTGATGTTTATTCGTAAGGTTTTGTGATGTTATGCTGTTTTATGTTTTATAAAAATTTGTATGTTTGTGAGGTTGAAGCTACTTAAATTGCCCTGTAAAGGGACAAATAAAGATTTTTTTTTTTATTAGCAGCGTGTGCTAGCGTATCAACAACCGGTATGAGAACCGAAATCATAACCAAAAACTAACTAGTATAACTTCACGGTAAGGTTAAAAGCAAAAAAGGTGTGCTTTTCTTTGAGGGGTTTACCTGACTGTGAGGACGTCCACACAGTTTAATCCAAAGACGACACTTGTCAGGATTTGACATCGGTTTTGGGAAGGGAAAAAAACGGACACCCCACTCCAACCTCTCTGGGAAACGCGTATCTGTGTTACAAATGCCCCAGGCACAACGTTTAACCATATTTTTTATAAAACTATGATGGTAATACCCTGCCGAGACTAGGGATGCCACGGTGAGGATTTTTTCACACCGGTTAATCGACGTGTGACAACACCGGTAATACCGGTATCACCGGCGGGGGCTTTTAAATTGCTAATTTAAAGGCAAATGTAAAATGCGCGCGTTTGCACGGGCATGCATAAGGTGGTCGTGCGGAGCAACACTGTTTTGTTATAGTGCACTGAATTAGCACTAATTTGAAAACGAAACTAATTTTTTTTTACATAGCTTATAAAAAGCTGGTGCAGCAGTGTGCACTTCACATTCACTTACATTAGCGTCAATTCATCCATCGCAGGGAATTTGATGCAATCTGACTAATCAAAATCCACCATTTTTGTCCGATAAAGCAGTCAGGAGAGTTATTAGTAGATTAACGTCGGTGGATTTGAACTTGTCTTTAACTGAAGCAATCTCTAACGACACATTAGAGCCACAAAACCGTAGGCCTATTTATTGTTTAATTTTCTTTGACTGACTAAATTTGAAAGTTGAGACTTTGTTTCATATTAAATATTACCTGCTCGGTCCTGTGTGTCAGCACGTTGTCAGTGTCCTTATAGGCTACGTGAGTTGCACGTATAAAATTAAGTTAACGAACAACCTCGATCCATGTGAAGAAGCCGCTCGCCGGAGATGTGTTAAAGATAGCGGAGTGCATTCATGATTATTAGGCTACCGGTATAATAATCCTCCTGGCTCCGGGTCTGAATGAGTCAATTACTCTCTTACCTTTGTTCTTTGATTAACTTCAATGACACTTTAATACCAGCTGTTGCTGACAGAACGCGATCGACACGCGTCCCATTTTCTCACAAATCTCTACGTTAATTTAAGACTTTATTTAAATCGTTTAAGACTGCTCTTAAGAGGACACTCGACAAAACTGACATTTTGGCATAATGTGTGTGTGTGTTATGGTTTGTTCAAGCCCGAAAGAGAACTCTATAGGCTACTGATGCGCGTATTTTCTGTGGGTCGCGTGCACGCACGTGTGTGTGTGTGTGTATGCAGGACAGCGCGGTCTCTTTAGTCTAGTCGTGCTTAATATCATTCACATTAATAAGAGCGTGATCATACAACGGTAGTCAATGGGTGACAGAAAAACACGGATACTGCGTAATTGCAATATAATATATATATATATATATAAAACAATTTTTTTTTTTTTTTTTTTTTGCGGTGTCGCGGTGGACAAGTGATGAAACCGGTGTTGCGCCTGAACACCGGTAACACCGACTACCGTAGCAAGCCTAGCCGAGACCAAAAATATGAGACGCCTGTGTTGAAGGTCAATGGATGGAGCGCTGTGAAAAAGTGTCGGACCTCTCTGTGGGAGCTCGTTCTTGGCTGTGCTGTGATTGGTCAATCTACATTCTAGGGCGTGGCTTAGCCAAAGGCGAATTACTCAAGTAATCTTACTAACTTGTTACTTAAACTAAATTGATATTTATTACTTAATTTACTTGGGAAGACTTGGCTTTCTTTCCTTTTAGCCGATTATTAACTTAACTTCAGTTTTCCCTTTAAAGGGCCCCTATCATGGATTTTTGAAAACGACTGTCCATGTAGTTTGTAATATAGCTCAAAGTGGATGAAAACATCCTGCAAAGTTTTATATCTGAAAGTGCACCGTATATAAAGTTATTGTCTTTCAAAAGTGAGTCTCGACTCTTGAGTCTATGAAATGAATTGTTTTTGAAACGAGTCATTAGCCGTTGGGTGTAAATACGAAACATTAGCATATTGGCCGCGCCCAGTTATTGCGCGCGCACTCGCAGGGAAACTTAAGCCTAGTTCACACTACATGATTTTAAGCCCGATTTGAGCCCGATTTGCAAATCGTTGATCTCGCCGACAGGTCGGGTGTTATCGCGTGCAAATCGCGGGTGATTAGCGCGCGATGAACGCTCGCCAATCTGTTAGTATGAAAGAGCCAACAACGCATCAAAGACGCTCACAGACGCGTCGCCGAGCCCAGACAAATATCTAGCATGCTAGATATCCAGAGCTGTCGCGCGACTCAACCTCACGTGATATCATGAGCTACAGCCAATCAGAGCAACTAGAGATTAAACATACACGTATGTGTAGACATAAAAATATAATTACGGATGCTTTTCGGAAGTATATCCCTGTTTGTAATCATAGGTTTCACTAAAATACTTTTAGGAAAAAGGAAAGTCAACTGTATTGCAGATGTTCAAAATGTTGATGTTCTGGGTGTTCTTTTTTAAAATGAAGTTGTTGAGTGAGTGTATATATTTTCTCAGAGCAAATCATCGCGCAAACAGTTTGCAACTCTGACGTCCATATTCGCGTGTTGTGTTCTTCTTCCCTGGGTATTGGTGCGCGTGCTGTTTCGCATCTTTTTCGGTTCATTTTATCACGTGATTTTTCGTGAGAAAACGTGGTTTGTGGACAAGATAGAATCGTTGGGTGACAGAGTTGTTGTCAACTCGTGTAGTGCGTTACCTCCTGTTGCGGATCAATCACGTTGTGTCGTGTGGTGTGAACAGCTCAACAACTTGAACAGTCCTGATTTCACAGAGAGCAAGTCATGAAGTGTGAACCGCACAGTTCAGCCCGACGTTTTAAATCATGTAGTGTGAACTAGGCTTTAAACCTCAAACGGCACCTGATTCCTGATCTGGACCGCATCATATCGAGAAGACGGTGCTGTGCATAATGTGAAGGTAAAGCCAGTTATTTTTCACTCCCCATGGATGAGCATGTGAAGAATCAGTGGTTAAAATTCATCTTATATTGTGTAGGTCTCCTGCTATGGTTAACTCATATTATCACTGTCTAACTGACCACTATTATCGAGTCGTCCTTGCGATGGAGGTTTAAAGGGTACCTACACTCTTAAAAGAAATGGTTCTATTTAGAACCAAAAATGGTTCTATCACCCGCTTCATATATGGAACTCCAAAATGGTTCTATATAGAACCATTTTAATGGGTTCCATAAATAGAACCCCAAATGGTTCTTTGAATCCAAGTTAGATGGTTCTTTATAGAACCATTTAAGGGTTCTATATTATTAAACCATAATATGATATTTAATAAAATTATTATTAAATTATTATTATGAATACAAAAATATAACCAATCCAGAAAATTCCAAAAGTTTAAATTTATTTAATTGATTATACAAAAATATTAGTGTCACATTTAAAATTACACATCTGTATACTCTGTATTATACAGCAAAACATTTTTACATTTAAGATGTTAAATTACATTCAACCATTTAGTTTGAATTTAAGCAATTTTCACTTTGCAATAAACATACATAAGCTTGTTTATGTACTGTATGTACATGTACAGTACTTAACTTTTACATGCATCTCTGAAATGAGGAAAAACAAATCTTTGATTTCATATTTTTGATATTCAACAATGCAGATAAAAAACAATACATGAACAATTAAAACATCTAAATAAATTGCACTACAACTTACACAAGTTGACAGTACATTTTTTAGTACAGGTATTGGTGTTCTTCTTGTGTCATGCTCTTGTTTAAGTTTATGCATATATTTTTGAATAAAAGTCATTGTGTGACTGCAAACAGGCATTCCACAGCCTTTGTCATGTCAATGTCTGCCTCCATGATAATGCTGACACTTTCAGTCTTGAGGGGATCAGGACAGCCGTTAAACACCATGGTTGATGTAGGACCTTTGGGTTCCTGTAAAACAAACATTTCACCTTTTGAGTGCCTTTCACCAATTAACAGAAGTCATTAAATAGACCTAAAATTAATGTTGGTAACCGAACAATGCTGCTACCCATTCACTTAAATTATATGGACACAAAACCAATGCAGCAAGTCAATGGGCACCGCCATTGTTCGGTTACCATCCTTCTTCAAAATATCTTTTGTGTTCTGAAGAAGAAAGTCAAAGATTTGAAATGACAAGAGGTGAATAAATTATGACAATTTTCATTTTTGGATAAACTATTCCTTTAATACTTTCATTATTGTAATACATGTTTTCACTCATACAATTTATAGAAGCTACAACCTTTACATTGACAATGCAACTTTACACCGGGCATGGAACAGATAGGTTGGATGGGGAAAAATATATGGTGTTACCTTCTATGGTTTCCTCTTCCTTCCTTTTTTTGCACTCCCTATGATGTTTTGGGCCATTTCATTTAGAGATGTTTCCATGTTCTTCACCAAGTCTGTTCCAAACCTCATCGTCATTTCATGCAGCATCTTTAAAAAATACAAAACATTTGTTTACTTCAGGTGCTTATATCCAAATTACACACTTTCAGCCAAACAAGTTCCTTAAAGTTAGCATGAACTGGAGGTTGCAATTGACTACCATATAGTGATGTATTTCGAGAATGTTCAATAAGAAAAAAACTGGGCGTGGCCAAAGTAATCAAAATTATTACATGCGTTGAGTCTCACTGCTGGTCAAGGTTTGGCAACAAATGAGCCCTCATTCTCACAGGGTTCTTGTCTGTTAACATGAATACAATGATGAAGTCTTTTTATACAGGATTTTCACTTTACTTGCCACAATATACAGTCTGTTTAAACGTCAAAACAATGATGCATACCGAGTACAAGATATTTGAGGCACTTCAGTTTCCAGGCTGTTTGAAGAAAAAAAAATATAAATTAAGATAAGGATTTTAAGCTTGCTTTAAGTTTGTTTATTTAGCATCAAGTCCGTTTAAACGTCACAACAATGATACATACAAGATATTTGAGGCACTTCAGTTTCCAGGCTGTTTGAAGAAAAAGAAAAATATTAATTAAGATAAGGATTTTAAGCTTGCTTTAAGTTTGTTTATTTAGCAACAATGTTTAATATTTAACAACACAGACTTACTTTTTTAACTTATAAAGCTCTTTTTGTCAACCGTCGTTACCTGGGGGGAAATAAAACAGAGCATAAACAACACTTCACAAACCAACTATGCAATGCATTAAACACACCTACACATTTAGCCATGTGCTATCATCACTTTAATCCAGCGCATGCATCAGTAAACCGCAGTAAACGATGTTACGAACGCTGCACTGACTGCAACCGTGCAGTTTTAATGGAGACCGGCCGGAAGTTCTCAACTGTAGCGGTGTCCACCTGCTGAGTTTAGCTCCCAGCCTGATAAAACACACATGAACAAGCTAACGTTAATCAAGATTTTCGGGATTACTGAAAAGTAACAGTCTGATCTGGGTTGGAGCTAAAAACTGCACGAAAGTGGACCTCGCGGGCCAAAGTTAACAGTTAAGAACTTCTACACCTGTTAATATAAGTTAGGCCTGGGGAAAATACTCAACGCAAACTGAGTAGCTAACGTTATGTGTATGAAACTGCGACAAACATTCACATATCATACACCTCCGTCTTCCACCCGGTTCGCTTTTATTTCAATCGGCGCCTATCGTTAACTTAACGTTAAATTACCATTAAAGAAAAACGAGCGTGCGCTTCATTGAGATTAAAATTCACGCTTCTGTCTCGAAGCTCGTCTCCTTATAACACAGCTGTCTTATTGTTATTGACCATTTCATTAACTATAACAAGGAAATAATGGGAGATTGTAACTTTATTACTTTAAAAACCGGAGCAAATTCAATTTAACAGGGCTTTCTGAACCTACGGCTGACGAAGCCCATCGGTGCTAAGTTACACAGCAGTGTTTTTAACTGAGGTGAAAAAATTCCATTTTGCTTCTAGTATCAGTATTTAAGACAAGGACTATACTCTAACCAATAGAAATATTAACTGCAATACTAAATATTTCAGTAAAATGATTTCAAAAATGTAAAAACTTAACTTACCTGAGGGTATGAACGGGCAGAAATGGCGGACTCCTCAGTTTGAAAAATTAACTGTCACTTGTAGGTTCTTCTTCGCCAATCCACCAATAGGAATTCAAGAATGATGCAACGCATATACGCCACCAGAGGGCATTTTTACGATTATTATTTTTAATGTTCCCTTCAATAGATTAAAAGTTAACCATCACTATAATGTACACACAAAATAAAGAAAACACTTTGGTTGTTTATTATTAGGCCTATAATGTTTTATTACAAAATGATTGGTAAAAAAGGCAAACTTATAATGTATTAGGAAATATAAGTTTAATGCTAATGTACAGACGTGCATAAAGAAATCTCAAATCATACATTGACTAGATATGAACATTTTGTTAACTCTGGTTTTTGACTACACCAGTCATTCTCATGGGTCTTGACTCAAACAGCTTTGTGAATGTGTTGTGTATAATTATTGTGTAACATGAATCTTTAGTTTACACTTCAGTCATAAAACATGAATTATAGAACCATTTTAATAAAAAAGGTTCTTTGCTCTCCAAGGGTTCTACATAGAACCATTTTGTCGTTAAAGGGTTCTATTTGCCAAGTACGGAACCCCAGGGTTCTATATAGAACCTCGAGGAACCCTTTTTTTTAAGAGTGTATTATGGAATTATGAAAATTGCCCTTCATGTAGTGTGTAACATAGATCTAAGTGAACAAAAACATCCTGCAAAGTTTTAAATATGAAAGTTCACCGTATACAAAGTTATTGTCTCTCAAAAGTAAGAGTCGACTCTGAGTCGCTGATATGAATCGATAGACGAACGATGCATTTTCTCTAACTTTCGTATGCCACTTGTATAAGTTATTTGAATAAGATACGCCCACTCATTGCGCGCGCCAGAAAACAGTGAAAACATCATGTCGACGAACTTTTTTTTCACTGCCCAGGGACGAGCATGTGAAGAATCTGGCTATAGTTTATATTTACAACTATACCACACAAGTATAGCCACCTTGAGCTGTGCTCGCGTTATTTTAATGAGGATTCCTTTACAAACATAAATGCTTTCAAGTGTGGATTCGCGAGTCGGTTGATACTGAAGAACGTTTAGTACCAAGTTTATTTGGATCGGCTTCATCCTCCGAATCACAACCTGTAAGTACTGTTAATAATTGTTGCTTTTATGGGTTTTGTAGCATGCTCAATAAGTGTGTGTGTGTGTGTGTGTGTGTGTGTGTGTGTGTGTGTGTGTGTGTGTGTGTGTGTGTGTGTGTGGACTAACTTTTCCACTGGTCGCACTGGTGCTACCAACTTTCTCAGTTGGTCGCACCAGCATACGATTTGGTTTTTGCTACATGCCATGGGATTAATCAATGCATGCTAATGAATAGTGGTCTTAATGGACCAAGGCTAGCAAAGGCTTTCTGGGTTGCAGAATAAATACCTGTAATATATTATATAAAAACTAGGGGTGTAACGATACCCTCATGTCACGATTCGATACATATCACGATACTGAACTCACGATGCGATATTATTGCGATACTCCAAGACATATGATAAAAGGTTATCAAAAAATGTACTGTTGATTAAAATGTTACATTTTAATATTACATTGTGGGTTTAAATGAATAGGCTTGGACTCTGTGCTTTTAACCCAAGGACAATAGAGACACCAGAATAAAAATATTCATGAATCTGAAGCTGAAAATACAGAATTATTTTAGACGAATATTCTGCCACTTTTTCACTGACTAGATATATTTCAAATAATATTGGAGACTTTTTACTGGTCAGGTAGCATAAGACATTTGGTATTATCAGGACAAATATTCCCCCATTGCATTATTGTAATGTAGTACTGACACTAAAACTCTGAAAACTTTAATTTCTTTCTCACACAGTAATTTTTTGGGGCGGGGAACTATCCACGATACGTAATGTTGCATTTTTGTATTGCGATATATTGTGGCGCGATATATTGTTACACCCCTAATAAAAGCACAAATTTCCCAATTTCAGGATTTTCATGGATTTTGGACAGTAATTTTATTCTGTAATTAGTAATTTTAAGCATTTTACATTTGAATTAATCTATTTATTTACATTTGAATCATATTCTATCTGTCTGTCTGTCTATTATCATCTTTCTATCAGCATCATCTTTCTATCTTTTAAAAATCATTAAACATTCAAATGTATGCATTGCATTTTCAAAGATTAGAGTATTATAATACGCTGATACAGATTTTTCGTTGTCAAAGTTTATAGTTGAATCAGAAATCTCACATTCCTCCTTACCTTCTGGATTTTATAATCTTTTCCTTTTCCTCTGTCGAGCGATTACTCTCATCTAACCGCTGAGAAGACGTAGGAAGGGGCTCTGTGTTTCGGGAGACCTTTTTATTTTTATATGCCTTAATTCCTGAATTCGTGATTGGCGCGTTTCACCATCAGTGTGCAATGCGCGTGACGTCTACGCAGAGATGTATAGTAACGAAGTAGAACTACTTCACTACTGTACTTAAGTACTAAAAGGCTGTATCTGTACTCTACTAGAGTATTATTTTTTTCTCCTACTTCCACTTTTACTTCAGTACATATTTTCGATGAGTTTAATACTTTTACTCCGATACATTTTTCATGTGCTGCATAGTTACTCGTTACAATTATAAAAATCTTTCGAATCATTCCAAACGCACTGCCAGAGCGGTAGATGGCAGTGTCACCACGTTTATGAAGCTGGCTCATCATTGAGCGAATCAAGCGATCAGGAAGAGCACGCGCGCTCGTGCTCCTGTTCTGCCTCTCGCTCTGCTGCCTGCCTCCAGTGAGAACACTGGAGATTTGTTAGTTTTTTTCGAGATGGAAGAACCAGAAACACCACCTTCAACTTCGAGTGACCGTGGCGGTGTTTTCATTTGTCGGAGTGAAAGATAATTAATATAGAATGTGCGAGGACGTCGACGCACTGAATCGTTCTTTGTTTTTAATAGTTCAAAGTTAAATTTAATTTTACCTTGACAAACTATACATCATTAAAAAGATATAAGACTCAAGTTTCAGTATTTGACCAGTATTTTATTCTGAGAAACTTATAGTGACAGTTATTTCTTAATTTGTGTCAGGAGTAATGATAAAATGAGTCGATACCTTTAATATGAATTATGAGCGTCAGCCGCTCCCATAAAAAAAAAACCCTCCCGTGTAGTCGTCATGAAAGCGCTTGACCAAACAATGTCCCTCAGGGTTTTTAACTTGTGCAGTTAAATATTGATCGATTTTCATAGAGTTACGTCAGATGTCTTTAGAGAGGAATAATATGTATTAAATTTATACCCAAAATGGGCCGATCTAATCATTATGAGTTTTTGATACTCTGATATACTGTATTTTCAATCCATACTGCAGCCTGGGGCGCCCTGTGCATATTTAGTCCATATATGGAACACAGAGCCATATCATGTGACATTCCAGGAACTATTTTTTACAGTCTATGTCCCTGACATAAAGTTTTCTTGAGCTGCCCCAATGTGCATACTAACCACCCTAAATAGTATGTGACATTAGTAATTTTCAATACTATTTAGGCCAAGTATGCACATTGGGACGCAGCTATATATTGCTGTAACATGCAGATAAATACCCAGTAAGCTGTGGAGAAAAAAGGCACAAGCAGGGAAAAGAAGGGTGAGACGCTTTACTACATACAATACTTGTACTTTTACTTTCAGTACTTGAGTAGTACTTTTTTTAAAAAACTACTTGCAATACTTAAGTACAATTTTTTTTAAATACTTTAGTACTTCCACTTAAGTAGGGTGCCTAAAGAGCACTTCAACTTCTACTCAAGTCACTTTTTTGATAGAGTACTTGTACTTTTACTCAAGTCTTTGTCTCTAGTACTTTATACATCTCTGCGTCTACGTTCGTCAATAAATAAACTGCACGTGTCTTGCGGAAGAACATTGTAGCCGGAGCTACTTCTCTCCGTTAATGTCTATGGCGAGTCACGCAGGCACTGGGTAACTCCGCAACCGAGCCGAGCCCGCGATAAAATAGTCCGAATATAAACACGTATTATAGGCGTACCGTAGTGATTCAGGATAAGTCAAAAACACGGTTTGGAAAATGGATTCATGATGTATTGTAATGTATTGTATCAATCATGATGATTGAACATAACTTGCGTTACGGATACGGACTGCAGCAACGGCGTTCTGTTGCGCGACCAATTTGTTCTCAGTCTGGAACCCTGGTGTGTGTGTGTGTGTGTGTGTGTGTGTGTGTGTGTGTGTGTGTGTGTGTGTGTGTGTGTGTGTGTGTGTGTGTGTGAGTTACGCTCAATGCAGCTTAGGTCTCCAAGCTGTGTGTGTGTGTGTGTGTGTGTGTCAGTTAAGCTCAGCGCTTAGGTCTCCAAGCTGTGTGTGTGTGTTTTTTGAAATATGTAAAATGTTTGTCGTTGTTATTGGAGTTGTCATAAAGAATAGAGCGTATTAGTACTGCAGTGCTTTATCAATATGTTTAAGCTTTGGGTTAACGCGAAAAATAACTGACTGGGTCGTCTGACCAATGACCGCTGATTAGCGTCACGCAAAGGCGGGGTTTGAAAAATGAGTCATCAAAACGAATCATTAGGGAATCGCTGAGCAAATCAGGTAAAAATAAATGCATATTATAAGACAACAAAAGTGTTTTTTGTTAACAATATTAGGAACATTTTAAATGCCATAATAGGTACCCTTTAATAAATAGTTCTTCTAATATTTCTTCATCGCACTCCCGCTTGCATTAATATGGTAAAATCGACCTCATTGTTCGTTACTGTGTTTAGTTTACGGCGAAGGAAGCCTCAGAACCATAGACTGTAAAAAAATATGGACGTAGTGTCCGTGACGTCACCCGTAGGTTTCTGAGGAGCGTTTTTGAAGCCTAAAGTGGGCGGGGTCAACCGTCGCCATCTTGGCAGCGCGTCACCTCTCGTCACTCCCGGATAACAGAAAATGGGCAAAGAGGCGGGACTTCCTGGCCTCGCGCTAAAGTGGCAGCTGATTATAGAAGTAAAGCCAACAGTTAAAGTTCATGTTTTTCCCCTTCGAAGTGCTATAATAGTTAAAAGATGTATCTAAAAGTGAGACTATGTGTATCGTGATGCATTATTATTAATCTGCTACACTGTTAAAAATTTCTGTAAAAATACAGCCAATTTCCAACAGTAAAATACTGTTATTTCAATAAACAGTTTAATCCTGTAAATTTACAGTATATGTTCCATAAATTAATTACTTGCGGTAAATTTACAGCATTTATGTGTAAACCAGTTTGTTCCTGGAAAAAACAGTCTTGGACTGTAAAAAATAGCACGTGGGGGCGGGGCATCTTCAACGCGGTCTATTTTCGAACAGAAAGCAGCAACACAACACTCCTCTGGGCTGTTTTAAAGAAGGACACTGTTCAAGGTAAGTTTATTTCTTTGCTGTTATTCCATTATGTTAATCCCAACCTGTAAAATCGTCTTTTTCACAAGGTATTTTTGACTGCATGTGCTTAAGTTACTGAGCGCAAATCGCATTTTGGAGACAGAGCTCTCAACGGTTGAGGACTTTCGCCTGCTAGTGAATGCTCTCTGAGCTCCGATTACTATGCGATTATTACTGCGACTTCTTTGCTTGGTTAAAGTTAAGTTACCATTTAGAAATTAGTTGGGCTTTCTTTTTGTAGTAGGCTAGCCTAACCCTTAACTCGATTTACATGAATTTGTGATTCAGTAACGTTAAGTTACACGACGCGAATCTTACCAGATGCATCAATTCGAATAAAATCATGCACATAAGATGGAGAATAATTACAAAACTACTCGAAATATCCAGATCCATTGTAGTAATTAAAATGTAGTGATCAATTTGTTTAGTTTCCATGCAAATAATGTAAAGCTGTTAAAATTCCCAAAGCAAAATTGACATCAGTTTTTAAAAAACGAGACGGATATTCTTGATGGCGCGAAACACGTTTTTGCAGAGTCAGACAGACAGTTCTCAACAGCTGAGGCATTTCACTATTCAATGTTGTTCTCCGTGCTGTGACGTCGAATTTCTTTGCTTATTAAAGATAACGAAATAATTATTTTCTTCTTTTTGTCCTAGGAATCATTCACTTGATGTAAATGTTTTACTGAGACAGCTTGCCCTAATCTTTGGTGAGTTTCACGCCATGTATACTTGCAAACTTTGTGCACAATCATGCATTATCATTTGTAAATGCATTGCTATTCGAGAAGTAACAGAAGCAAGGGTCACTGACACTTAGCATTAGCTTCACAATTGACTTGCATCACGTTACCATTTCCCTGGTGTACAGTCTTATGACAGTAGATCAGAAGTATTGATTTATAGTTCATTTAGTATTTACATTTTTTTTGTTTTTCTTACACAAAAATAAAATGAGTTAAAAATATTAATATTTTTATTACACACATCTGTTCTATCGTTTGGCTTCAGATTCAGAAGACATTCATTCATCCACTGGGGTCGTTGTGTTGTTTTTTTAAGTGTCAAAATAATTAGTTAACTAAGATTAGTTAAGTACATTAAAGGAATAGTTCACCCAAAAATGAAAATTCTATCATAGTTTACTTACCCTCAAGTTGTTCCAAACCTCTATGTGTTTATTTGTTCTGCTGAACACAAAGGAAGATATTTGGAAGAAAACAGATCTCAATCCCCATTGACTACCATAGTATGTATTTTTTCCTACTATGGAAGTCAATGGGGATTGAGATCTGTTTTCTTCCAAATATCTTCCTTTGTGTTCAGCAGAACAAATCAACACATAGAGGTTTGGAACAAATTGAGGGTGAGTAAATGATGAAAGAATTTTCATTTTTGGGTGAACTATGATAATTTTATGTCTCTTTTAAAAGTGTTCACAGAGTGTGATCACTAGTTTTTGCCATGTGCTTTATTTTACTACTAATATTTTCTTGATTTTCTTTCCTCTCAGACCTGGATTTCCTCTCAGACCAGATGTGTCAAAAGCTGATGTGGGACTTGTTGGCTGTTTTTTGCCTCTTCTTACGTTTTTTCACCCATTGGTTCTCTTTACAGTGATAGAAATATGAGTTTGTTATACTGTAGTTACTCGTGACCAACAGCTTCATGGTTAGAAAGACTGACTGACATAATCGGGATGATGGAGATTAAAATACTCAGTCATTTGACTTCATTATGAAATCATAGGATTCATTTTATGATACAGTTAATTATGGTGTTTTTGTGTCCTTTTTGAACTCTGAAAGTTAATCATGTCATTCTCTATAATAGCGATCAACAGATTCAGCACATTAAAAAAAAATTGTTCCAGGGAAGATATACAGTATAGATTTTAAACAACATGAGGGTGTGTGAGATTAAATGATGAAGAGTTTTGATGAATGAAGAGAGAGTTTATGAGAACAATGATGTTGAACTCACCCTTCACAGAGAGAGAAACAGCAGATCTTGATGTTGATGAGTTTGGTCTTCCATCTATCTGTCCTTTACACCAGTACTGACCCTGATCAGACTCAGTAGCTCCTCTGATAGTGACAGTGTCTCTGTTTACAGTGTAACGCTCAGACGTCTGTAATATCACACTGTCTTTATACCACTCATATCTCCAGTCACTGTGATCAGAGTTTATCACACACTTCAGATTGACTGTTTCTCCAGTGAATACAGGACTGTCTGGTGTCACAGTCACTGTAGATGTGGGTAAATCTGAGAAGAAAGACAGAAATATAAAGACTCAAACAGCTCTTTCAGGGAATAAAACTGATTGTTCAGAAGGACCTTCGGTTGTAAACGCTGGTTGTAAATGGGAATGTTGCTGGTATAAAACCTGCAGTGAATGAACTGTTAACCATCAATATTGTGTACTTGAGCAAAGCATTTGACCAACAGTTTCCAGAGGGATTTTCTCTAGTTCATGACGCCATTCTGTGACAGAAATACATTACACTGGTCTTGGTCATATGGTGATAAATATACTTTTGCAAAAAGGAAGAGAAAGTTGGCAAACCAGTTTGTTACACAGTTACAAAAAATGTTCTCACCACAGACGTTTCGAGTCTAATGGACATTGAGAACAAGAAATACATGTTTCTGTTACTGGAGCTGTTGTGTGCCAACTTTCTCTTTACTTTTGCAGTTTGTGTGGTTGAGCTCCCTCACTGAGTTAGTTTTGTGTGCACTCTGTGTTGAACCTTTGTGATAAATATACTTTTACCACAACCATAACCAGCTAACAGGGAACATTGGCATAACTTTGGCTAACGTTATGAAGGATCTCTCAAAGTTATGAATAAATTCTTCCAGTAACATTACAGTTTTTTTTCAGTCGCTAACAAGTGTTTGTCCAACCAGTTGTCACATTTTCAAAACTCTAAACACAATTAGCACAGCCTCTGTCTTTTGTGGCCATACCATTCACACATTTCATGTCGTTTTCACACAATATGCAGTCAATGAACACATTTCCACAATGCTTACATTTTCGTTACAGACAAGCTATACCTCCCAACAAAATTATGGATTGTTTTTGTAGTATTTACAAATGTTATCACACACCATCCCACAATAGCAAAAACAATATTCCAAACCTTAGATACCGTATAAAAACATCTGCTCCTGCAATGATATCAGTTCAAAAACAATATATCTCTCAGCTATGTTTGTTAAGCTGATAATAAACAAACAATTGAATAATTGACCCACAGCTTATTTATGTTGGGTAAATTTGGCCAGCCACAGCTGATTCCAGTCTGGATTAGACTCAATGGCAGGGGTTATTTTTTTTCTATTGCATTGACACTTATACAGTAAAAGGAGGACTTTGAGGAGTGATGTTTTTGGAAACAGAAAAAGAAAAACACTGTAATGTCTGGACGAGGAAGAGTAAGAGCCAGGGGCCCAGTGAGAAGAGCAGTGAGAGATGCAGGAGCAGTGAGAGATGCAGGAGCAGTGAGAGATGCAGTGAGAGATGCAGGAGCAGTGAGAGATGCAGTGAGAGATGCAGGAGCAGTGAGAGATGCAGGAGCAGTGAGAGATGCAGTGAGAGATGCAGTGAGAGATGCAGTGAGAGATGCAGGAGCAGTGAGAGATGCAGTGAGAGATGCAGTGAGAGATGCAGGAGCAGTGAGAGATGCAGTGAGAGATGCAGGAGCACTGAGAGATGCAGTGAGAGGTGCAGGAGCACTGAAAGATGCAGTGAGAGGTGCAGTGAGATATGCAGTGAGAGATGCAGGAGCAGTGAGAGATGCAGTGAGAGATGCAGTGAGAGATGCAGGAGCAGTGAGAGATGCAGTGAGAGGTGCAGGAGCACTGAAAGATGCAGTGAGAGGTGCAGTGAGATATGCAGTGAGAGATGCAGGAGCAGGGGTGCCGCCAGAAATTCTGGGCCCTATGGAAACCAAAATTTCTGGGCCCCCTACATTTTTTACAGATAAAATGTAACCCAATAAACATGTCCAGTATACTTTAAAAAGGATACTTAGCACATTGCATAGTTAAACTGTCTAAAGATGAGTACAAAAAAAATGATTTTTTTTTTTTAGAAATATGTACTTGTTTACATAAAAGGGAGAACATGTATTATCTCAATTGCTGACTCTGTATCTGTATAAGTCAAACACACACACACGTAATAATAACCATATTATTATTTATTGCCCTATTTAGTTTTCTTAATATAAAATATGAAAATATATGTAATGGGGTAGAAGATGGACTACAAACTAGATGGACTACAAATCCCATGATTTGAGATGGTATAAAGGGAAACTAGACTGTTTAGACTTCCTCTTGAGGGGAAGAGTCGCGAAATCGCAATTGGTTGTTGTTGTGGCGCTATGATATGTGAGCGGGAGGACGTGACCATCTACTGGAAACGCTAGTTGTTGATGAAAGAAGAGAGTAAAAGTTTTTAGGGTTTGTGTTGAAAAACCACAAAATCGACGTTGACGGTAATATCAAATAAACTACTCACAGTGAATGTAATTTGGACAATGGCTGAGACATCTGGTGGATCTTTAATATCTTTAAACCTAGATAACATGCTTGATGAAGGTGAAATGTTTTGGGATGAGATTGTTAATGGCAACAAGCAGAAGGTACGACAAAGATCAGAGAGTGAAGGGGATTCCATAGAATCAGTAATTATGGCGAAAAAGACCAAAACAGATGGTAACAGGTCCTTTAGGCCTCAGGTTGATGTTTGGAAAGTTATTCTGGTGTTTGATCAAAAGGGAGGTCCAGATTTACATCCAATACATATCACGAAAGCAATAGAGAAGGAAATAGGCAAGATTAATCACGCACGTTTCATGGGTAATGGGAGAATACTGATCTTTGCCAACTCTAAGGAACAACAAAGTAATATTCTCAAGAAAACCACACTCAACAAACTCAAGGTAACGGCACATATTCCGGGTGCAGCATCGAAGGTCAGAGGAGTAATATCTGGAATCTCAACTTTAGTCTCAATAGAGGAGATCATGGGAAGTCTAAAAGATTATGATGTAGTTGAAGCTAAGCGGTTGACAAAAGGTAAAGATAAAATAGAAAGCCTGTCTATTTTATTAGGCTTCAAGAAAGAACTACCCAGCAGGGTTCAAATGGGATACATGTCATACTCAGTGAGAGAATATATCCCGCCGCCGTTAAGATGTTTTAATTGCCAACGGTATGGTCATGCTGCTAGTCAATGTCGAGGAAAAAATAGATGTGCGAAATGTGGAGGAGAACATAAGTATGGCGAATGTGAGCAAGATGCTGTATTAAAATGTTGTAATTGTGGTGGCAATCATAGTGCAGCTTATGGAGGTTGTGAGAAGCACAAAGAGGCAAAAGAAGTCCAGAAATGCAAAATGATTCATAAAGTCTCCTATGCTGAGGCGGTTAAGAAAATTGAAATGGAAAAGAAAGGTGCTAGCCTAATTGTTCCCCAGTATACACCAGAGCAAACTCGGGAAACAAATGTCAGTAATCCAATAAGCAGAGTAAACCACAGGAGCCATCCTAATGAGAGAGTTCAACAGGTCAGTAGGCCTAAATGTAACTCTCAACAGTCAGAATACTGTGAATTCAAAAAGAAAATGTCAGAAGAAATAATGTTGGTCAAGAAAAATGACTTCCTTGCCTTCATTTGCGCTGTGATCAGTAAAGCAACTGAACCTCATCAGGGAATTAATAAGGTAAAATCAATTGTGGATATCGCAAATGACTTTTTAGGATTTAGCTCACAAGCTAGTAAAATTCAAGAGATGCTGAAATGTAAATATGAGGGTCAAAATAATGATTAAAAGCCTTATGGTATTTTTCATTCTTCAATGGAATGCTAGAAGTCTAATAACTAATGGTCAAGAATTTAAGAGATATATACACAATCTAAAAGAAAAACCTGAGGACATATGCATTCAAGAAACATGGTTAAAACCACACCTTGATTTTGTATTGAAAGGATATAATGGTATTAGATGTGATAGAGAAAAAGGCAGAGGAGGAGGGTGTATGACATTTATTAAATTAGGAATACCATATAGGTCTAATAATTCCAAGGACCATGAATGTGTGGTAACTGAAATATTTAATAAAGGTAGTGGTAATTTTAATATCATTAATTATTATAATCCATGTAAAGCATTAAATAGTGAGTTACTGGAAAGTATTGTTAAGAGAAGCCACAGAGAGATTTGGTGTGGGGACTTCAATGCTCACAACAGTTTATGGGGCAGTAGACAGATTTGAATGGTGAGGCAGTGGAAGAAATGATGAATGATAGAATGTTAGTGTGTATAAATAATGGTTATGGTACTAGAATTAATGTTTATAAAAATGAAACTTCTTGTATAGATTTAACTCTAGTTGATAGGAAAATTGCCAGTAGATGTGAATGGGAAATAGATCAAAGCACAAGCATGGGAAGTGATCATTTCCCAATTACATGTGCAGTTGATATTGAATTTGTGATTGAACAGAGTTATGTGCCCCAAAGGTGGAATTTTAAAAAAGCAGATTGGGAGAAATTTGTAGAAAGCTGTGGGAATGGGGAAAGTATATAAATGAATAATAATCAGACAGTTGATGAAATGAATAGTATTGTCAGTTCTTTTATATTGGTTGCTGCCAGTCAAAGCATTCCTGTTAGTCAAAACCAAAAGAAGCAAATAAATGTTCCATGGTGGAATGATAAGTGTTCTGCGACTATCAAGGACAGGAATAGAGCTTTTAAGAACCTGCGTAGAACATTAACAATGGAAAATCTTATTAACTACCAAGGAAGAAGGCATTAGCTAGGAAGGTTATTAAAGAGGCTAAGAGAGATTCATGGAGACAGTTCTGCTCAACAATAGGAAGAGAGACAACGTTAAATAAAGTATGGATGATGATTAAGAAGATGATAGGCAAATTTAAGCCTCCTCAGGTTGCTATCTTAATTAAAGATGGGACCCATGCAATCTCAGATTTGGAAAAAGCCAATATGCTTGCTAGAGCTTTTGCAGACATACACAAGGGTAGCCACCTGGAGGAGCGGTATATGAAAAGGAAAGAAGAGATACTGAAAATAAATTGGAATATCTTAAATACCAAAGAGTCAAATATGTCTATTATGGATGCTGAAATTAATATGTCAGAACTTAAAAGGGCATTAAATAATACTGCATACTCTGCACCAGGGACGGACAACCTGTGTTATGCTATGTTTAGGAAACTACCTGATAATATATTGGAGAAAGTTCTTAAGCTGTTTAACAAGATATGGAATGAAGGTAAATTACCAAGCATGTGGAAATGGGCAAGAATTCTTCCATTTTCTAAACCAGGTAAAGGTTCAAGTGACCCAGGAAACTATAGGCCTATTGCACTCAATTCACATTTTGGAAAATTAATGGAAAAAATTATAGTTGGACGTTTAAATTATTTTCTAGAATACATAAATCCATTTAAAGGGTATCAAACTGGATTTAGGAGGGGTAAGTCAACAACTGATGCTCTGGTTAAAGTATGCAATGAAATTGAAAAGACTTCAATAATGAAAGAAGTAATGGTGGCAGTTTTTCTGGATATTGAGAAAGCCTATGATACTATGTGGAGAGAAGGTTTGTTGATTAAATTAGGAAAACTGGGAATTAATGGGAAAATATATAATTATATACTTGACTTTCTCTCTCAACGTTCCATCAGGGTTAAAGTGGGTGATGTTGTGTCTGATGAGTTTATTGTTGAAAATGGAATTCCTCAGGGGAGTGTTATCAGTCCTATCTTGTTTAACATAATGATTAATGACATATATGAAAAACTGGGAGATAGTAACGAAGGCCTACTATATGCAGATGATGCTGTCATTTGGAGAAGAGGACGTAACATTTCATATGTTAATGATAAGATCCAAAAGGACATTCATGTTCTTGAACAGTGGGGTATTGATTGGGGTTTTAAATTTTCTATCTCGAAGTCACAGGTTGTTTATTTTACTAGGAAAAAAGTCCCTGAAACTTATAAAATTATGCTTTGTAATCAGCAAATTGAAAGAAGTGAAAAATATAAGTACCTAGGAATATGGTTGGATGCCAAACTTACATGTAAATTCACATTGAATATATTGAAACAAAGTGTAAAAAGGTAATTAACCTTATGAGAATGGTCACTGGACATAATTGGGGAGCTGACCGGCTGTCTCTGATGAACATATATAAAGCATTGATAAGATCAACTATTGATTATGGCTGTATAATATATAGCTCAGCTTGTAAGACATCCATGAAGAAAATTGAAAGAATGCAATTTAAGGCTTTGAGGATTGCCCTTGGTGCTTATAAAACAACTCCTACAAGTGCTTTATTAGTTGAATCTAAGGAAACCCCTATTAATTTAAGGTCACTAACTTATTGGGTAAGGTTAAAAGGAAGTTTCAACAACCCAGCTCTGTCAGTACTTTGTGATTGTTGGGAATATTGTAAAAAGTCCAGAGGGTTTGGTTGGAATATTGACAATTTAGTAAATCATTATGGATTAAAAGAATTGAAGTATGGCCCAACATTAGCTTTAGGTTGTGTTCCTCCATGGCTACTTCCTGTTCCAGAGGTGAATATTGATTTATTAGCGGGAAAAGGTGAGCATCACACTAAGAAAAAATTTACTGAAGCCTGCTTAAATTATTTAAACACTTCATATTATGGATATTTGAAAATATTTACAGATGGCTCTAAAGAATCCAAGGGTCATTGTAGTATTGGAATTTATATTCCAGAATTTGGAAAAAGATATGGGTATAGAGTGAGTGACCATTTATCAGTATATTCAATAGAGATGACTGCAATAATTACTGCCCTTAGGTGGGTTGAAGAGACTAAACCACTGAGATCTGTTATATGTACGGACTCTATGGCAGTATTACAAAGTTTTATAACAGATAAGGCAATACGCGAAGATTTAATATTAGAAGTAAAGCATCTTTTAAATCTTATAAGCCTTGGATTAGTGGTACAGTTCTGTTGGATTCCAGGCCATAATGGAATTGATGGCAATGAAATTGCTGATAAGTTAGCTAAAAAAGCTCTGAAATTAGACCAGGTACAAATTCACATTCCATTGGGTAAAGGAGATGCTAAAGCTTTAATTAAATCACATATTATACAAAGGTGGCAAGAAGAATGGGAGTTAGAGAACAATGCCAGACATTATCATAGGAACCAGAACTGTGTTGGAGGGAAAAGAATACCTCATTGGGTCTTAATAGGCATGAAGAAGGTATGATAACCAGATTGAGGTTAGGCCACACAGGCCTTGATTCCACTCTATATTTAATAGGTAAAAGTAATGGCATATGCTCTGAATGTAAAGTATTGGAGGATGTCAACCATGTTTTATTTAAATGTAAGAAATTTGAAAAATTCAGACAGAAATGGATAGACGATGATGCAGGAAATGATATTTATAATATTTTACAGGAGCAAGGAATGCAGGGACAAAGAAACAAATATTTAATTATATATCTTAATGATACTGGTTTAAGTAGAAGAATTTAGATTTTTTTAAATTTTTTTAATTATTATTTATTTTATTATTATTATTATTATTATTCTTCTTTTTTTTATTATTATTTTTTTATGATTTGATGTATCTTTTGCCAACGTCCTTTTTACACACTCCTGTGTAGTAGTCCAGTAGGTGGCGGTATATATCGTAAAGATATGATTTGCCATTAAGCAGAAGAAGAAGTAGTACACTTCCTCTTTGTGGTACCATGTGGCAAGCAGGAAAAGCTGTTTGGTGTCTTGCAAGGCTGTGTAATAGCAGATGAAAAACTAAGTTGATTAATGAGCAGCATAACTGAATTGGGAAGGTAAGGGTTGTGATTTATGATGACTAGAGTGAGTTTGTCTAGTTTTAACATGTTTGTATTTGTCTTCTGTTTTAGTATTCTGATGGAAATGGTGTTGATTGGTGCCTCAGAGAATTAAGCAGATATATTTGAGAATACAGGTACTGATCTTCATTGAATTATTGAATAAGGGGATTTGTTTTTTATCTTCATTTTATAATTGTAATTTGTGTGTTATGTTTTAAGGTTTTTTTTTAATATTTGTAAATATTTTATTGGGCAATCATCAATTTGTATTCTTTGTTTTATTTACAGATGATGCATGATTGCCGTTTACTTTTATTGAATGCATTGGTGGCTTAATGGGTGTCTGATGAGATGACTTTAATGTTGAATTGAGTCTTGTGTACGGAAGTGGCAAAGTGATTGATTTAATTTGTGATTGTGGTTTTGTTTTGTTTTGTTTTTGTTTGTTTTGGACCTACAACTAACAGTGGGGTTCCCATCTTCTTGTATATGGTTTACTCTGTTCAGGTTTGGGGACTGGATTGTAGTGGTTTGATTTACTTTACAATTGTGGAGGTTGGAGTGAATTTGTGTTTGGTGAATTTGTGAGTGTGCACAGTTTCAGAGTGAATTCCTTTGGATAGGATTGGGAACCCTGTTGTAGCGGTTACAATTTTTTTTTTTTTTTTTCTCTTTGCCAGTTCTGATTACCCCTTGTGGATATTGTGCAATAAACTTTGTTATCTTTGCAACGAGAAACACTGTGGTTGTGGCCCCTTTCTTTTAGTTCTCCTCATCTCTTGCGAGATGATGGGGTTACATATATATTTTGTAAACTTATAGCCAATGGTTACTACAGACACATGTTTTATTCAATTTTATATTTTTTTCTGGGGCATTTTATTCACATTAAGAACGTCAAGTTTGACAGCATCGATAGTAGCAGCAGCACTGTGACTTCACAGAACACAGAGCCCGATCTCATGAAAGTGCGTATACCACGAATGTTATTTCTCGCGCCATTTATATGCCAAAACTAGTTTTTACGTGTATATTCGCGTGCATATGATACGCACTTTATGGCGTGTGAGAGATGCAGTGAGAGGTGAAAAAAAACTAATTTGCTTTTTACTGGAATGCTTTTGAATGTGAACATTACTGTACATGTGGGCATACAGTTCCCAACCAAGAAATTTAGTGTAAAACGGTGGATGTTTTGCAAACTTTATCACTTTAAACTTCATCTTTACAACATGACATCATGACTTTTGCGTAAACATACACGCCACTTTCAAGTCAAGTGGCGTGTTATCTATACGCATTTTGAGCTATCCGCGTGTAAGCGTGTATATCTACGCCGTTAAATGTCCGAGTGATTCCGCGTGTATGTACACGCCATTAAATGTCCGAGAAAAACAAAGAAAAATGTAGATCTACATCTGGGCAGTGATATTTGTTATCCTAGGATGGTAGGGGAAGACTCATAAATGGTATTGACCCCAGTGACGGGTAGGTTTAGGGACGGGGTTGGGGTAGGTCATATATTTATATATACAGTAATGTAACGTTATGTCAACGGCGTTCATAAACACACTGAAAAGCGATTATGCGTGTTGATAGCACGCCAAAAATGGAAATACGAATTGGCGTGTCATACATACGCAGTTTCATGAGATCAGTCTGATCTTTAACACTCTTGGACCCATTTAGTCATCAAGATCATTCAACACTGAGGATTTTGCTGTGTATCTCGTCACTGTAACTTCCCTATTGGATTAATTAGTAAAGGTTTTTTTTTTTTTTTTGAGGAGGACATTTAAAAAAGGAAAAAGGATCTAAAAAAAAAAGGATCTAAAAGTAGTAATTCTCAAAGCAAAACGAGACCATAAACATAAATTGGAGCACAAGGTGGCAAACAAATAATCTTGGTTCAGCCTGGGACAGTATGAAAACCAGCAGGCGTCCAGAATCTAAAGAGCAGCCGCCCAGTCAGCATGGATGGTTTCAGCTCAGACACTGAGCTCCCAGTGCTCTTAACCAATTTTACAATCGTTTTAATACTTTTGATTTTAGCATGAGATCTACAATTTGAGTAACCAGCTCATTGATGTTCATCACTTTCATATAAGACAAAAAGAAGTGCACAAAGCCTTCCTCTCTATAAGAGTTAACAAAAGCCATGGTCCAGATAACATCTGTGGCCACATACTCAAAACATGTGCAAAGCAATTGAGTGCTCCTTTCCATTCTGTTTTTAACAAATCTTCAGAGGCACAATTAGTACCTGACTCTGGAAGGATGCTGTGGTTGTCCCTGTTCCCAAATACAACACCCCCAAAATCCGTAATGATTTTAGACCCGTGACACTCACATCAATTGTAATGAAAGTATTTGAAAAGTTGGTGAGGTCTGAAATGTTAAGGAAAACCCAGCATTGACTTGACCCTCTGCAGGGGGGTAGAAGATGCCATAGTCACTTAATTTTCTTTTTAAGCTTTTGGATAACAGTGGCTCCCATGCCAGACTTTTATTTGACTTTTCCTCTGCTTTTAACACAATTCAACCCCATATTTTAATCAAAAGGCTGCTAGAACAGTTTGACCTGAGCAATAACCTGGTAGGCTGGATCCTTAACTTTTTAACAAACAGGACGCAAAGAGTGAGAGTGAATGGCCGTCTCTCTGACAGAGTCTGTTCATCAACCGGCTCCCCACAAGATGCGTACTCTCACCTCTTCTTTACACCCTGTACACAAATATGTGCCAGAGCAGGTGGAAAAATAGGACCATAATTAAATACGCAGATGACTCAGCAATCGTTAGCTCCAAGACAGTGAAACAGGCCATGGTCATAAATGACTTTGTTGAATGGTGTGAGGCATCTCACCTTCAACTAAACGTAGCCAAAACAAAGGACATGCTCATTGATTTTAGGAAAAAAAATCCAAACACAAGAAATTACATCAATCAAAGGTCAAACTGTTAAATGTGTGCAATCGTATAAATACCTGGGGACAATAATAGACTCAAAACTCACATTTGAAACTAACTGTGAAGTTGTGTGCAAAAAAGGGCATCAGCGCCTGTTCTTTTTGAGAAAACTGAGTCGCTTTCATATTGACAAATACATCACGACTCTCTTTTACCATGCTTTTATTGAATCAGTTTTATCCTTTGCGCTAGCAGCATGGTTTGGGAACCCTCTTTTGAAACATAAAAATGCACTCAACCAATAGTAAAGTGGTCTAGCTGGCTGATTGGTGATAACTATACTTTGCACAAGTGTTTTATTTGTTTTATTTATTTTATTATTGCTTTTATGTATGTTTTAATCTATTCTGGACTGATAAGAACTTTTTATTTGTATTTTATTTTTAATTAAAATTAAAAATTGTCATTTCCGAATTTGTACTGTCTTAAGTTTGAATGAGGTGTGATATGTGTTCTCTTTTGTTTTTCCACATGTGTGTATGAGGACTGCAAACAAAATCTACCTTCGGGTACAAATAAAGGAACTTGAACTTGAACTTGATTTGAGTTGTTAATACAAATTAGGTGAAAATAATATTCATATCATAATAATCTTCCAAAAAAAAACAAAACAAAAAAAAAACTCCACTAGCACTAAGAAAAATTGACATTTTAATGTTTCCATCACCAAAACAAAAATGTTTTAAAAACGTTCTTAGAACAAAAATGTGTTATCTTGGAAAACTGGTCTCAGTTTGTGGTTTTGACTAGAACACTAATAATCTGTAGATCACGTCATTCTCTCTGGCTTCAATAAAGATTAAAATTTCATCTTTTAATATTATTTCATTATTAAATATTATGTATCTGTATTATTATTCTTTATCAATATTCATAATCAGTTGTATTATATTATGGAGTTTAAAAGCATGAGTTTGAATGCATGAGGGAACTATAGATAGCATGGATCCATGAGTTGGATCATATGTCAGACAGAGGGAAGCTATATTTTCCTAAGGGGTATGTACAATGTAACATGTTCCACTGATGTAAGTGTATCACAGATGTAAACAACAAGGATAGTTCTTAATGTGGAAAGGGTATGTACCACGTGTATGTATGACATATAAGTTCCATTTTTAACATACAGTAAGCAACATGTTTTGTCACCTTACAAGGAAGCTGTAAGAATCTCTGTGATGTATAAAAGCTCAATCTTACTCTACTACCTCAGAGAAAAACGGAAACGCATTGACCTGCATGAATACAACATCTTGAAGTTTCTCTCCTGACACATAAGAATAAAAATCTTTCTTGGCAAGATAACTGGTGTAAAGCAGTGATTTATAGCGGTTTACAGTGGCGGGTCTGTGCTTCGAGTTAGTGCAGTGCAGTATAAAAAAAAAAATTAAATAAACCCTAAAATGTAAATACGCAGAGGATTGAACCCTTAGAAGAAGGGTATCAATGGAATTAGAAGCTAGAATTGCATGCATTCTGATTTTGACAATAAAGCTGTTCAATGTTTGGAGGAAAAAACTGATCTGAGAGCAACTTTAAAGCTACACTGTGTGATTTTTACCCCCATCTAGCGGTGAAAAGGTATATGACCATCCAGTGAATAGTAGTTTCTGTTCCTCTCAATTCGCAATTCCGTTTTAACTCCTACGGTGGCCAATGTAGTCCAAGATTAACATGGCTTCCCCCATGTTCCCCCATCCCCCTCTTCACATTCGACACGGTGCCATCGAGTGTTAAAACGCGAAAGGCGAAGCTTGAATTAATGGGTATGTCCCTCGTTGGCTAATGTACTTTCAAGATGGAGGGGCAACATGGCGAATGACATCAGAACCCCTTACCCGTATGTATTTTCAATGGCATATTATACACTCACGAGAATACTTTATTACTTGAACGAAGTAAATATACATTAATGAGCACATATATTTTTGAAAGAACTAAGTGTTTTTAGCTAAGAATAAACTAAAAAAGTTACACAGTGTAGCTTTAAAATATACGTTCCCCCAACCCCTTCTTTGTTCTTGAGAAATTAGAACAGCTGGAGAGGGAGAAAAGCAGAGGGCCTCCCCTGGAATACACACACACACACACACACACACACACACACACACACACACACACACACACACACACACACACACACACACACACACACACACACACACACACACACACACACACACACACACACACACACACACACACACACACGATGTGTGCCGTTACTAAATAATGACAAAGTGAATTTCTTCAGTTCTCTTATATCAACAGATGTGGCTGAAGATTATAAGTGTTGAAATATTAATTTAAATGATTGTTAAACAGAAGTGAATATGAAGACTCACCTGATACAGTCAGTGTAACAGCATCACTGAAGTCTGTGTGTGTGTTTGATGTCACTCCTCTACATCTGTATTCACCACTGCGAGACACATCAGCTGTGAAACTGATCTCTGCTGCTGTTGTATATGGATAGTCAGTGTATCCATCTTTACTCCAGCTGTATCTCCACTGAATGTATTCTCTTCTCTGTATGTCACATGTGAGAGTGACTGTCTCTCCTCTGAACACACGCTGATATGGCTTCACCGTCACTACAGGTTTCACTGAGGAACATAGAAGTAAATGTTGAAAAGCATTGCAGTATCAAGATCACTTCATGAACTCAAAACTTCCTCAGGAGAAAAACACTTACATTAAAAATCTAGTTTGCTTGTAAATTGTAATGATTACATAAAAAATATATGTATTGGTACAAACTAAATGAAAGTGATATATGTCTCCAGTCTGCATGTGTTTATTGTATTATTGATCTGTTCTGACCAGTAGATGATGCTGCTTACAGTCAGAGTGTTTTATAGATCTGAACTGGGAACTTACTAACTTCTGTCTGTCTGTTCTCAAGCACTTTTCTCTTCCAGCCAAACACTGAATGAATAAAGCTTAGCATTGGTGCTCAAGATCTTAATGACACACAGTCAATAATTACAATTGCAGCAAAAACTCAGAAACATGCAAATAAAACTCTCACTGTGCAGAACTATATTCTGTTCTCTTACGAGAGGTTCTCTCGTATTGCGTAAGCTAGCTTACGCTACGGGAAAGATTCATCTTTTCTGAGAAATTGAAGCCAAAAAATTATCCTATAATTTGTATCCATTGTCAACGCAGTTCAGCTGCAGCAGACCATGAGAGGGCTAGCTAGCCGCTCATTGGTTCGCTCACGGAGAACTGCTTAAGCCTATGAGGGGGCGCGAGTGAACCCGCGACCAATGAGAGTCTGACTTGCTCTCATTACGTCAGAGCCCGCCGAAACGGGTGTGGACGAGAGTATAAATATACCGTCATAGGCTGAATTACTCTGATTTTTTCATTCTTCAGCGACGCAACCTGCATCTGCTGATCCTGAGAGAAGCCGCCGTCGTCGAGAAGGCATCTCTAGCGAGCGTCTGGGAGACTGAGGAAGCCGGCCGTCTTCGCCACCTTCAGCCGTCCTGCGAGCTAGCGCCATCCGACGGATTTGTATCCTTTTTACAAAAATGCTTCCTATATATTATTGTATCTAAAAGAGCGAGCGTCTTTTTCAAGATGTCTCGTAAATTTTCTTGCGGCTCTTGCCGCGCTCCCCTCGAGGCTGGGGACCGCCACCTCATCTGCGCTCTCTGCCTCGGATTGGAGCACGCCGAGCTCGCCCTCGCTGTGGCGGCTGCGAGCTCTGCGAAACTATGCCATTGTTGACCCTGCGGGCTCGACTTCGGCCACTAAAGATGCTTCCGTGCCGCCTTTGACTTCGCCGCGGAAGAAGAAACGCCGCTCTCAGAGGCGCCGGAACCCCAGCCGGAAGCATTCATCTCGCCGGAGCCTTCGCCTCCTGCTCTCCTTCTCCGCCGCTTCCGGGCGTGGACCACGGGTCGCCAGCTGATAAAAGTAACGCAGACCTGTATCACAGCTCTGCAGCCATGGTCTGTGGCAGAGTGATTTCAGCAGGGCGTTTCCAGGGGGACCTTTTCACGCCGAAAAGTCATCTCGACAGACGCTTCCAACACGGGTTGGGGTGCGGTCTGCGAGGGCTCACCGGCCTTCGGCCCTTGGTCAGCTCAAGAGAGCCTCCTACACATAAACTGTTTGGAAATGTTGGCGGTCGAGAACGCGCTCGCGCGCTTTTTCCCGCGCATTCAGGGCCACCACGTACTAATCCGTTCGGACAACATAGCCGTGGTCTCTTATCTAAACCGTCAGGGCCGAGTCAGATCCAGGAATATCTTCCAGCTGACAGAACGCATCTTAGTTTGGTCTCAGTGCCACCTGCTCTCGCTCAGAGCGACGCACGTGCCGGGCCATCTGAACGACGGTCCAGACAGCCTGTCCAGGAATCCCATTCCCCCCGGGGAATGGTCCCTGCACTCTCTTACAGTCCAAAAACTGTGGCGAATATTCGGCAGAGCAGAGGTGGACCTCTTCGCCTCAGCGGAGAACACCCACTGCCCAATATTTTTTTCGAAGAGCGAGGACGCGCTAGCCCAGACCTGGCCCAGCCGCCAGCTTTATGCTTTCCCTCCGGACTCGTTGCTACCTCTGGTGCTTCAGAGAATCAGAGAAACGCGCCACTCGGTGCTCCTCATAGCCCCGCGCTGGGAGGGTCAGACTTGGTTTCCGGAGCTCACTCAGCTGTCATAGACAGCCCCGTGGCCCATTCCAGTCAGAGCAGATCTCCTCTCCCAAGCTTGCGGCACGATCTGGCATCCCCACCCAGAGCGCTGGACGCTACACGCGTGGGTGCTCAACGATTACCCGTTACTTTGCCAGAGGGAGTGTTGAACACGATCACGCAGGCTAGAGCGGCTTCTACTAGAAGGCTCTATGCGTCAAAATGGTCTGTGTTCTCAAAATGGTGCACCGACAAAGATCTGGACCCATGGTCATGCGAGGTTCCCTCCTTGCTAAATTTTCTCCAAGAGATGCTGGACAGGGGCAGGTCCCCGTCCACTCTTAAGGTGTATGTGGCAGCCGTCGCGGCGTTCGCTGAACCCCGGCGCGGCCAGTCACTGGGCAAAGATGGGTTGGTCGTCCGCTTCCTCAGGGGAGCTAGAAGGTTGAACCCCCCACGCCCCCCTTCGGTGCCGATTTGGGTCCTTTCCATAGTTCTCGATGCTATGAAAGCACCCCCATTCGAACCGTTAAACACCGTGGATATAAAGTACCTGTCGCTAAAGACCGTTTTTCTACTCGCGCTCGCGTCAGTAAAACGTGTGGGAGACCTGCACGCACTGCCCACTAGCGCGTCCTGTCTCGAGTTTGGACCTAATGACTCCTTAGTCGTTCTCAAACCTAGACATGGTTATGTCCCCAAAGCGATCGGTACCCCGTTCAGGCACAAGTTATCTCCCTATCGGCTCTGCCTGCATCCGATAGCGAATCTGACTCTAATCTCCTGTGTTTGGTCAGGGCCCTGAGATTATACATTACTCGCACTGCTCCGGTCAGACGATCCGAGCAGTTTTTTGTTTCGCTCGGTGGGCGCACCAAGGGGTTCGCCGCCTCGAAACAGACTCTATCCAGATGGATAGTTGATGCCATTGCAGCCGCTTACGCATCAAAAGACCTGCCATGCCCTCTGGGCATCAGGGCTCATTCCACTAGAGGCATGGCCTCATCGTGGGCATGGTCCAGCGGAATTTCCATTCACGACATTTGTGTGGCTGCGGGATGGGCTTCCCCCTCCACCTTTGTCAGATTTTACAATCTGGAAGTCCCCGCCTTGCAGGCTAAACTACTAGCAGTCTAGTATGTTACAGTTCTTCTGGTTGAGCTGCACTATAGGGAGTTATTTACACAGAACGAGTTCGCTCTGTCCCTCTCTATCATGTGCTTATGTACTACACAATCACTGGCCCGCTCTGCTGGCATTTTGTCACATGTACATATATTCATTCCCACTCATAGGGTTCCCCGGGGTGCCCCGCGGGACTAATAGTGGATGCTTAGCACGCACGGCGTTGACCAGGTGTTCCCGTAGCGTAAGCTAGCTTACGCAATACGAGAGAACCTCTCGTAAGAGAACGAATCGGTTACCTAACGTAACCTCGGTTCTCTCTAGATGAGGGAACGAGTATTGCGTTCCTGGCCGTGCTTGTGCTAACTAGCGTTCTCGCTTTATTATATGAAAAAAACCAGAGTAATTCAGCCTATGACGGTATATTTATACTCTCGTCCACACCCGTTTCGGCCGGCTCTGACGTAATGAGAGCAAGTCAGACTCTCATTGGTCGCGGGTTCACTCGCGCCCCCTCGTAGGCTTAAGCAGTTCTCCGTGAGCGAACCAATGAGCGGCTAGCTAGCCCTCTCATGGTCTGCTGCAGCTGAACTGCGTTGACAATGGATACAAATTATAGGATAATTTTTTGGCTTCAATTTCTCAGAAAAGATGAATCTTTCCCGTAGCGTAAGCTAGCTTACGCAATACTCGTTCCCTCATCTAGAGAGAACCGAGGTTACGTTAGGTAACCGATTCGTTTTATACAGTGGATTATGATCTTTTGAAATCAATGTCTGACTGAACTATTTTACAACTGCAAGACTTTTTGATTGATTGAATAAATAGCAGATTTCTGTAATGTTTTGCAGCATAAGGAACTACAGTCAGATGATTCTGTGAAATATATGCAAAGCATGGACATAAAACATCAGCAAAGAGACAAATGTGGGATCCTGATGTATCCATGAAGGCAATATGGTTATAGTAAACCATATATAGTAAACTACTAAAACACAATTGACATTAGTTAAATAATAATAATTTTCTGCAGTAACGCACAGTACCTTGACTGAGTCCAGAGTGGATGAGGGACATCAGCACTAAAAGCAGAAGAAACACATATGAAGCTTTTCCATTCATTCAACACAATGTAAATCACACACTGTTCTGATGCTCATTCAGATGAGAACTGATGGATTATTCTCCAGCATTTAACATTGTGACACACACATTTATTTATTATTTTTATTTTAACTTTTTTTTTATTTTATTGAACAATATCAATTTATAAACCAAACAGAGGACAATAAAATGCCTATTACAACTTTGTTAAATTGTATTATACCAATCCAAAAAGTTTTGAAACCTGGCGCGCATTCCGCGTCCTGTCTGAAAGCACCGGAGAATTGTTCCATAAAACAAGATTAGAGTATAAGCCAGGCTTATTTCGGTTAGTCAGGCTTATTTTTGGTAGATTCGGTTTCATAAATCAAACTTAAAATAGTTCAAACTCAGTTACCCTGGCAACTTATGCTGGGAAACTAGCCTGGTCCAGGGCAGGCTAACTGTCAGGCTAAGCCTCAGTTGTTACACAGATCCTCAACACTGACGGACAAGAACACAATGATATTATCACTGACACTCTCTAATACCATTATTGGACTTTATTAACCACTATTAGTCCAAAAATAAATACACAGTATACAGAAAATCAACTTAAATAAGGCTACAATATAGACAATATAGACACTTATACCATGGTCTGGGTGAATACTTGATTCTGATTGGCTGCAGGGTGTCCGTTAAAAAGTGATAGAGGACACCTAGTAAAGTAGTTCTGGTGAAACTGCCTGTTTACCATTCGAAATTAATAAATAAATGCACTGCCTACAACAGCTGTGAGTAAGCAACAGGCAGTCAAAGTATCCGTTAACAATTTGCTTCGTTATTTCATCTTCAGTCTCTCACGGACTGACGGAGCCCAGTAAGCCCGCAGACTGCTCTCGCATCGATGGCCTGTCACCGACATTATTTGACGGCTCTCCAGTCCAGCATCGAGAAGGGTATTATTGCCAGCATCGGAGAGTCAACCTACAGCGGTGCTTCGGAGGCTGTGGTTAGTGTAGACAAGTGTAACACAGTGTTTTATGTGTAATAAAAAAATAACTATAACCTACTGTACCTTTGTGTTTCATGAAAAAAAATGCATTTTTGAACCTGAAGGGTTCTCTCTGTCAAGATGGCGCCGCGGATGGCTGCCTCGGTGTGGAGCTCTCCAGTCATTGTGTTGTTTTTGTTTGTTTGTCCTGTGTTTAGTCATTATTTTCCTATCAGTTTCACCAAAGACGAACTACTGGACATTAGGAAACACACACCAGAAAACTTTTCTACAGCTTTTGATTATTCAGACGTCTAGCTGGACATTCTCGTCGGAGGGGCAGCGGTGTTGTTCAAACCGCGCGCTCAAACGCAAACGAGGGAAGCGATCCGGCGCGCTGGTTAAACTCCGCGAGCGCGGCCTCCGCCCAGTATTCATCTTGCGAATCTCCGTTCCCTTCCTAACAAAATGGACGAACTTCTCCTCCTCACCCGGATTAACAAGGATTTTTCTAACTCGGCTGCTCTGTGCTTCACTGAAACCTGGCTGAGTGAAGCCATACCGGACAACGCAATACATTTGCCGGGCTTCCAGCTGTTCCGAGCGGATTGCATCACGAAGCTAACGGGGAAAACGAGAGGTGGTGGATTGTGTTTCTACATTAACGAAAGTTGGTGTTCAGATGTAACAACACTGAAGAAGATGTGCTCTCCTAATTTGGAGGCCCATTTCATTAATTGCAAACCTTTCTACTCGCCACGGGAGTTTTCCTCTTTCATTCTCGTGAATGTTTACATCCCTCCGGACGCGTGCGTGAGCGCGGCACTACAACAGCTGGCTGAACAAATAGCTGAAACGGAACAAAGGTACCCAGACTCTCTTTTAATCATTCTTGGGGATTTTAACAAAGCAAATCTTTCCCATGAACTACCAAAATACAGACAGCACGTTACATGTCCCACAAGAGACAGTAATATACTGGACCACTGTTACACCACAATAAAGAATGCGTATCACTCCGTCCCACGGGCAGCTCTGGGGCTATCTGATCACTGTTTGGTTCATCTCATACCGACCTACAGGCAGAAACTGAAATCAGCTAAACCTGTAATAAGGACTGTAAAAAGATGGACTAATGAAGCAGAGCAGAGTCTACAGGCCTGCTTTGATTGCACTGATTGGACTGTTTTTGAAGCTGCTACCACCGATCTGGATGAGCTCACAGATACTGTAACATCATATATCAGTTTCTGTGAGGATACATGCATTCCTACCAGGACATTCTTATCATTCACCAATGATAAACCATGGTTTACTGGGAAACTCAAACAGCTTCGTCATGCCAAAGAGGATGCTCACAGAAGTGGGGATACAATCTTGTATAACCAGGCCAGAAACAGACTGACAAAGGAGATCAGAGTGGCTAAAAGAGCCTACTCTGAAAAGCTGAAAAACCAGTTTTCATCCAATGACCCATCATCAGTCTGGAATGGCCTGAGGAACATCACCAACTACAAGTCACCATCCCCCCGATCTGTGGACAATCAACACCTGGCTGATGATTTACGCCCGTTTCACACATACTCCGTTTGCAGTGCGTATGCGTTGCGTATTTTTTTCCGTACCCATGTTAACAGGTTAGAGCTTTCACACAGCACGCGGATGCAGTCCGTCGATCCGTTGCAGTTGCGGTGCGTATACAGCAGTGCAGAGATCGTTTCCGCACCGAGTCTATTTTTGCTGTGCTGCAAACGCAGAATTAAAGTGACAGCGCACGGTTCGTGGTCAAAATGAACACAGATTGACCTGAAAATGTAGTAATTTCACCATAAATGCGTTTAATTCAATAAAATGTAGTAATCTCACCATAAATGTATTTAATTAAATACTAGTTTTCATCTTTTTACTTTAAGACCGGGGTTTTAAGCAAGGAAAACGACAATTTACCTCAACAAGGACATAATAATGAACAACACTCATTCGTGGAGGTGGAAAAACAAGTTCTTTGTAACATGCAAGATTTATTTTATTAAAATTTAAATGCAAAAGAAAAGGCATGAGAGTCGGCTGTTTTTGTCAATTTTAAGTTTTAATTTAAAATGTTTACGATTTTAATATAAGTACATGCACATATTTGATCACTTTCTTAAGCAACTTAATATATAGAAGTAATGCATGGAATTATAGGCGTTTAAATTGTGTTTAAACGTGCATACATCCATTCAAGTTTGTATATGTGTGTTTGTGGTACAGCCGCGGATCAGTTACGCACTGCAAACGCAGCATATGTGAAAGCACTATAGCGTGTGCTGCTCCTGTACCGTATACGCACCGCAACACGCACCGCATACGCACTGCACACGGAGTATGTGTGAAACGGGCGTAAACTCATTTTATTGCAGGTTTGAAAAGCCCTCATTCACACCACACACCGGCTCTGACCTGCACTTCACACACCCACCATCACCTTCTGCACCCCCTCTCCTCCCCCCTCCTGCCATCCAACCTGAGCTTAAGGTCTATGTGGAGGATGTGAGCAGGGTCTTCAAAAAACAGAAGACTAGGAAAAGCCTCAGGCCCAGACGGCATCTCATCTGCTTGTTTAAAAGCCTGCGCTGACCAACTGGCCCCGGTCTTCACGCAGATCTTCAACAGATCATTGGAGCAGTGTGAAGTTCCCTGCTGCTTCAAGCGCTCCACTATCATTCCGGTCCCCAAAAAACCCAAAATCACTGGACTTAATGACTACAGACCTGTCGCTCTCACGTCTGTGGTCATGAAGTTGTTTGAAAGACTGGTGTTGGCCCACCTGAAGGACATCACTGGACCCCTGCTGGATCCCTTTCAGTTTGCTTACAGAGCAAACAGGTCTGTGGATGATGCAGTCAACATGGGACTGCATTATATCCTGCAACATCTCGACAGACCTGGGACTTATGCAAGGATCCTCTTTGTGGACTTCAGTTCGGCCTTCAATACCATCATGCCTGATCTTCTCACAGCCAAACTGACCCAGCTCTCCATGCCATCCTCGATCTGTCAGTGGATCTCCAGCTTCCTGACGGACCGGCAGCAGCTCGTGAGACTGGGGAAACACACATCCAGGACTCTCACCACCAGCACTGGCGCCCCCCAAGGGTGCGTTCTCTCCCCACTGCTCTTCTCCCTGTACACTAACGACTGCACTTCTAAAGACCCCACTGTCAAGCTCCTGAAATTTGCAGACGACACCACTGTCATCGGTCTCATCCAAAATGGTGACGAGTCTGCTTACAGACTGGAGGTTAAACAGCTGGCTGTCTGGTGCAGTTACAACAACCTTGAGCTGAACACGCTCAAAACAGTGGAGATGATTGTGGACTTCAGGAGGAACAGCCCAGCACTCCCCCCACTCACCATCATGAACAGCATTGTGGAAGCAGTGTAGTCATTCAGGTTCCTGGGCACTATCATCTCACAGGACCTGAAGTGGGACAATCACATTGACTCCATTGCGAAAAAGGCCCAGCAGAGACTGTACTTCCTTCGCCAGCTGAGGAAGTTCAACCTGCCACAGGAGCTGCTGATTCAGTTCTACTCAGCCGTCATTGAGTCTGTCCTATGCACTTCCATCACTGTCTGGTTTGGTTCAGCTACCAAATCAGACATCATGAGACTACAGCGGACAGTTCGGACTGCAGAGAGGATTATTGGTGCCCCCCTGCCAACCCTCCAGGACCTGTACTCTTCCAGAGTGAAGAAGAGAGCAGTTAAAATCATCACAGACTCCACTCACCCTGGACACCACCTGTTTGAACTGTTACCGTCAAGACGGAGACTCAGATCACTGGCCACAAGAACATCTCGGCACAGGAACAGTTTCTTCCCACAGGCCATTTCCCTTCTGAACAATTAACATATCTCCCACGGCATATGCCTGTAAGTGCAATACTCACACTGTTTAGTGCAATATCTCCTAAACTCAGGTGATTTATATTTATATTTATTCATACTATTCAAAGTACTGTAAATATGTTCATAATCCGTAAATGTTTATTCTGACTAAACCCAACTGTGGCCTTATATTTTTATATTTATATTTTATAATATTTTCATATTTTTTATAATTTTATTTTTTAGAATTTGTATTACTGTTTCTTGTTGTATTTGTATCTGTATATGTGCACTGGAAGCTTCAGTACCAAAGAAAATTCCTTGTGTGTGCAAGCACACTTGGCAATAAAGCTCTTTCTGATTCTGATTCTGATTCTGATTACAAGCTGAGCGGACTATAAATATCTCAAGTTGCTAAATAAATCGTCAGGCAAGTTATTATTTGAAAAAACTAGATTTAGCCTAATTAAAATATAAACTAATGTTTTAAAAATGTTTTATTTTGCAAGTGACCATGGTATAAGCGGGTTAATGTCCTTCGAGGTGTCCATTGTCAGGTTTCAATGGACTTCGGTGGAGGCAACCCTTTAACCCTTACTTATACACTTTTCCAATCATATCGTCGTGGCACACAATGACGTCACAGGACTCATGAACTGATACAAGAGTCGATTCACTGAATCTTGTTTTGTGTGTTTTTTTTGTTTGTTTTTTTTGTAGTTTTTTGCTCCCTATTGAATTTTGCCTGTATAACATGTTTCTAACCCTAACATAAAACACACTATTAAAGTGTATAAATAATATAGAATCATGCACCTTTCACACCACTACAACGCATTATCACAAAACATAAAACTAAAACTACACTTTATGAATAAAGACACTTGTATGTTTAAAAAATATATTAACATTGTGAGTCATGTTTCACGTCACTGATTCTTCACTGGAACAAAACAAGTTTCAGAACCAAATCAGGTCAAAGTGTTTGAGACACGACATCACTTCCTGTTTGACACTGGCATCATCAACTTCATTGTTACTTTATAGTGGCTGCAAAAATAATTTGGACACTTGGTGTGTTTCACACATACAACACTTTAATGACCCAAAACCAGTTCAGCTCCAGTGAACCAGACACCATATAGTACAGATGAAATGACCAAAAGCAGAAAGAAAATCTTCTGCAAGTGTCCTCATGCTTCTGGTCTAAGAGCATTTTCACACCTCGTGTGTTTCAGCTCTTCAAGATCTCTCGCCTCTCAGAAATAATACATATGACAATACTAAATGATCTCAGTTCCTCCTAAAGGACCCAAAAACAAACCATATTCAGACCACAGTATTTTAATGTGTTGACCGCTTCAGTCTCTCAAACAAACGAGTGTGAAAAAGCCCTTAAACCACTTTAAAAATGTATCAATATATTTGCAATATATCAAAAGTAAAATTTAAAGACATAAAGCTCAAGTACAGTTTTCAATCAAGACATTTCACAAAATAAAATGTATTAGCTCTGCAAAATATCAATAAATATGTTTAAGTCTGAGATACTTTCTGAATGTCAAGCATTGGTGGAACATGTTCACATGTCGACATGATGAACTTATTGTGGGTTATTCTGACACACGTGTGAACTGACATCATTCAACAACTAAATATGATCTCAGGCGAACTGGTTAAAAATAACTGAAACGTGTCTCAGAAAAGAGAAGTTAGTTCTGAGAAAAGCTCTACTTTGTTTAATAAAATGTTCGTCCATTGAATGACAATGAAATTTGAGTTTCCAAATCATTTTTGCAGTTATTTCTCAATAAGAGAGTCAGAGAGAACGAGAAGTGATAGAGAAGCTGATTGTGTGTTCGGTCGTGCATTGTGTAATATTAATATTAATATGTTTATGATCATATGGTCCATTAAAGTCCTCCTGGGAAGTTTGTTTTTACGAGCTCAGAAAACTCAAAGAATGAGCATTATGTGTGTAATCGTCATTCAACAATAACTCATATCACAAATACATCTGATTTATCTGAACTACTTGAAACAGGAAGAAAGATATTACAACAAAACTAATCATAAATACATGCATTGCCTCCATCTTTCACATGCATTATCACACAGATAAATACATCATCAAACTCTTCATCTGATCAACACATAACAACATCACATTGAATCTGATCAATAAATAATACAATAAGCAGTGATGCTGTGAATTCATAGACTCTCCTACACAACAATCATTATTTTATCCCATCTTCAGCTGAATACATTGCATTAGAAACAGAGAAAAGAGGATTATGAATATGATCAGATACTCACAGATGAGAGGCAGTGCACTGGAGCCCATACTGTCACATTAATAGACTGTTGTAACAGCGCTGTGTGATAAAACACACACTTCCTGTGTTTGAAAGAAGAGATGAGGGAGGAGACACAACTACACACAGAAATACACAGATAAAGAAAAGAGAGATCCAGTACAAGATATTTAACTACTCATTTATTCAAGTTGAATATGAAAATCATATTTTCCAGATCAGTTCTGATGGAGATTGTTCTCACTGTTATTTTGCTCGTTCACAGTCACACACACACACACACACACCACACACACACACACACACAAACACACACACACACACACACACACACACACACACACACACACACACACACACACACACACACACACACACACACACACACACACACACACACACACACACACACACACACACACACAGTCACACACAGGAGACAGACCGTGATTAAAGAGAAAGCACCATGTGACATCTAATGTGTGTCTAATGTAATGTTTTGTATACCATACATTTAAGTTTAGTTAGCGCTTCGGCTCTCAGTAAAACAGCCTCGACTTGATGAACTGAAGAAACGGTTGTAGAAACAGAATCACAGAAGGCCAGATCTTCTTTAAGTGAGGGTTAGGGTCAGTAGTAAGTTAATAAAGTGAACAGGGCTCTTGTAAAATGAGTCCTGACCTTTTAAAAAGTTTCCTTAATGTGTGTTAACAGACCCTGAATCTGGAGAACATTAGGACCCTGAAACACACAAGCTGTGGACCAGCGATCTGCAGTCGACATCACAATCCCTGTTGCTGATCAACTGATGCTTTTACAATAGCTCGTTTGTTTAATAAAGATTGTTTTATATGAGGATTGATAGAATAAACAAGTAATCCAATGTCATTCAAATCCTTTATTTTATTAAAAACATTCTTTCTGTTATATGAGATAAAAATCTTCATCATGAAAGTGTTTTCATCCTATTTCATCTAATTTAATGAATATTACACAGACATTCTGTGAGTCTTTGCTCTTGTGATGATATTTTGAGGTTGAAACTAAAGATGCAGAAAGGCATAAATGTTTCCTCTACTCGGGTTAAAACCACAGAAACAGAGCAGAAGTCAAACCACGACTATGAGCTCAACTCTATTATTGTCACGGTTTGGGTTTTGTTTCTTGTTCCTGGTTATTGTCTGTCATGTGATCTCCTGTTCTAGTCATGTGATCTTGCCTTGTGTTCCCCTGTCTGTTGTGTCATGTTGTCATTGGTTGATTGTTTAAATGTTCACAGGTGTCCCTTGTCTCGCCGTTAGTCCAGTATGTATTTAAGCCCTGTGTCTAGTTCAGTCTTTGAGTTCTTGATGTGATTATGTCGATAGTTCTGTTCCAGAGTCTTAGTTTATGTCAAAGCGCTAGTCTTTATTTAATAAAAACTGCTGCACTTGGATCCTGCCTCCTTGCTTCAGCCGCCTCTTCATAACAATTATTAGGCCTGAAGAAATGAGTTGCTGTGAGAGTTTGAAAGCCTCCACAGTGTGTCCGGAAAGAGACTTGGTCAGTTGATATTTGGGAATAACCTGTTTATTTGTCACCACATATCTCAGATATAAGCAGATTCCCTTATTGGGGTATAGCCTGTATATGTGTCTTCATAAAAAAATAAAAAATAAAAAAAAGGGGAAAAAATAAAATGTAGGTATATAAACATACATAATAGGTGTTTTAAAATTGATACATGATGAATATTTAAAGAACATGAGATTAATAATTAAAGAAAAACAAACTTGCTGTGTCATACATTAGAGTAAACCGGAACCGGGCCAGTCAAACTGCAAAGGGAAATAGTAATTTATCATCAATTTTAAAACAATTTCTTATACAGCCAAATAACATTTATACTGCATTAAACAAAAATATTCATTTGTGCCATTAAAAAGAAAAAAATTGTTTGTGTGTGTGTGTGTGTGTGTGTGTGTGTGTGTGTGTGTGTGTGTGTGTGTGTGTGTGTGTGTGTGTGTGTGTGTGTGTGTGTGTGTGTGTGTTGTAACGGTGGCACACCCTTGTAAAAAGATTCTTTAAATTTGAAATGAATAAGTTCGGGCGCCAGGTAGATTTAGGTCTTCCACATTCAATGGTTTAGGCCGGATAGCTCAAAAGCCACCAATACACGCAAAACAAAAGGTATAATAAACCCACAAAAACATTCCACCAAAGTGGTTCGAAGTAAATATTTCTATTCTTCGTCTTTTACAAAACAAAGTAACATTTCACACATGAAGTTTGGTATATTAACAGTTCACAATGAATGAAGCTTGTGTGGTGTAAGTTCGCCTTAATGAATAGTCCAAGATTTCGAAAAGAGTCCACAAATGCAAATTAGTACGGCAAGAGCACGCACAGTTACACACACACACACACACACACACACACACACACACACACACACCACACACACACACACACACACACACACACACACACACACACACACACACACACACACACACACACACACACACACACACACACACACACACACACACACACACGTATGTGTCACAGATGATGGCCCATTTTAGCTGAAACCATGTGGCCCATTTTACCTCAGTGGGTTAAAGGTGCAGTGTGTAACATTTTTGACTATTTATTAACAGAAATGCAATATGACATCCATAACTATGTGTTCAGTTGTGTATAAAGAACTTACTTAATAAACCGTAATGTTTTTATGACCTTAGAATTAGGCATTTATATCTACATAGGCGCGGGAATCCCCTTCTATGAAGGCCGCCATGTTATGACGTCATATTTCTACCGTAGCCGACAGCGAACACACAGCGTTACAGAGCGCGTTTCGTCACTAAAGAGAAGCCGCAGAAAGCTAGAAGAAGCTAGCCATAAACACCGTGAGTGTTTTCCCTTGTCAGTGTTGTAAATATGTAGTTGGATTGTTTCATGTAACTTAATTCTTCACCCTCGCTGTGTTATGGCTTTGCTATGTGTGGATAAATGTGCTGGTTACGTTCGTGAGACAGCTGATTAGTAGCTACTCTTGTCATTGACCGGAAAACAGTTACATGAATCACCAACCCGTCGATCTTGGAAGCATTTTAAGTCGATCGAGTTTCCAAAATCAGAGAAAAAAGGCTATTTTGTGTACTAAGTGGTGTCTATTGGGATGCGGAGGCGCGCGCGCTGTTACAATCACGTCATTTTTGCCGCACGCACCTTTGGGCTCATGCGGACGCGTCCAGTATAAACAAGGCTTTAACCAGCTCAGCCACAGTAACAGCTCATATTAGCCAGCTAAACTTTTACTATCCTGTTAGAAAAAAATCTATAGTTGCATAGTTTCATGTGGTTCTACTCCCTCGCTGTATTATGGGTTTGCTATGTGGGGAGAATGTGCTGGTTACGTTCGTGAGACAATCAGCTGATTACTATTATTTACAACAACTGTGACAAGATCTGTCGTGTCGAGCTCAGACCAATATGGTCTGTATTATACAATATTATGTATTAAGACCCTTGATGTATTAAGACCCTTGATCCTCACCTGACTATGGCTTTGTAAACTTTATCCATGATGTGGTTTATAATGGACTGTGGTACTCCATGTTAGCTGTGGCTTGTTTTACTCTGGCTCACTACGACGATGTTTGTCCCGTTTTAGCCACCGTAGCTTCTTCGAAAGGGAGGGGTGAGCAGTGGGCTGAGCCCTTAGTGTAAACTCGCAAACGAACCACTAGATGTCGCCAAAAAGCTACACACTGCACCTTTAAGGTAAATTGGGCCGCCAAGAAAAACATCACTTTTTAAAAAAATATGTTCATATACCAAATTAACAACATTATTTCTGATTGACGCCGTCAAGACAGATATTATGCATAGTTTTTTATGTGCATGTTTTTATTTTTATTTTATTTTTTTAGATTTATCATCCTTATAATAGTTTAGTTAGATTTGGTATGCCAGGCTCCATGCAGCTTTCTGGTGTAGTCTTGATTTGAATTATTCCCCCGCCCACCATAGCAACCATAAGCCAATCAAATCACCTGTTACTTGTCAAGCACAGTTATGACAACAGTTTGAAATCCTTTGGCTCTAAATTCAATAGGGGCCGGGACCCCCGAACCTTAAATGGCCCATTTTAACTGATATCACCCTATATATAACTAATGACCTTTTTAAAGCTGCAGTCCGTAGTTTTTCCTCTTTGTCCCCAAGCCTCAGCAACGTGTGTAAAAACGTAAGTGACGTGTTTTGCTGTAAATCTAATTTTAGTTTTCTCCCACACACGGCCTCCGAAAAGTTCGACCCACTATATAAGAACGACTGCTTTTGGAAACAACCCACAACATACTGTGACTTCTGCTAAAAGTTACTGCTAAACCACCTGAGAGAAACTGAACTCATTTACACTGAGGACAATGATGAGATTTATTTAAAGGGCTGCCAGCGGATGATATCACTTTTATAGTTATTAAACCAAGAAAGACAAGAAAGCGGCTCCTAAAGTCAAGAAACCTGCTGCCGCTGAGAAGCCCAAAACTGCAGCAGTAAAGAAGCCGCCGCTAAGAAATCGCAGAAGAAGATGAAGAAACCCGCCGCTAAAAAGGCAACGAAAACCCTCAAGAAGGCAAAGAAACCAGCGACTCTTAAAGATGTGACAAAGTCTTTTTTTTGGTCTTCAATTTTATCTAAGAAAGCAACAAGAGACCAAAAAATGCAAAGGCACCCAAACCCAAAATGGCAAAACCTAAAGCAGCCAAACTTAAAAAGACAACAGCCAAAATAAAAAAAACTCAGTTTTTTAAATTGTTTTTATAAAAAGCAAGCTTTATGTAAGAAATGTATTTCAATTAATCATAAAATGGCCCTGATATGTCACTAGACATTAAGAAATCATGTTAATTTCAAATATTTATATCACTGACAACAGTAATCCGGCCAGGATATTGTCATTTAAAAAGTGAAGTTGCAGCCCTCAACTGATGTTGATGTTGTCATCTTATGTTTTGGTCTGATGCTCCACCCTCCACCTATCTACCATCATGAAGTCAGTAGTGTTGCGGCATCCGGCCAGCTTTGCTCTAGTTACCACAGCTGCAGATACACACATTCCTGCTGGATCCTGCAGCCTATCTGGCAACCTTGAGTCAGGGGGAGGGGGAGGGGATGCAGTAATTTGAAAGTGATTGCAGTACCAGTTTTGGCCACAATCTTACATACAGCTCCTTTAATGACTTTTCCTAATTTAATGGGGACAACTCTGTAAACATAAAATTAACCTGCTGATATTTTTTCAATGTCCTGTACACATTTTGTAGCGTCGGTGTTTCTTGGGGTCAATTTGACCCCAGGCTCTTTTAGCTGTATAATAAAACAGAAAAAATATTAAAATTTCACACACATTTGTTTTGGTTGTTTTATTGAGGTCACTATAACATGTTATAATGTGAATTTATAATGTTCATTATAATTTTACATATTCAATATCATATTCAAAAAACGTCCCTCTGTTTTAGGGCTCTAACCTGACATAACCATATCTGTATTATTGCGAGAACCACTAATAGTTCACATGACATGTGATATAATTCTCATGAGAACTAATAATCATTCCCTGTGCCATGGGGAGTGGAAAACATCATTTTTGCGAGATTGACCCCAAACATAACTCGTGTTACTATCCTTGATACAATAAATAGTTTTTCTTTCCAAATGTTATAGATTAAAAAATCTATACTTAGAAATATTATAAAACAAATAAAACCAAATATATTTATACTTTTCCAATTTTAGGTCAATCAGTAAGATTTTATGGTGATTTGTAAATTTGTCCATAGTCGTGCAATGGGTATTCTGCATGTATAAGGGGTGGGGAGGGGGTGGTGGGTGCATGTCAACTTAAAAGGTTACTTAAGTAGTCAACAAAGACATAAATTACCTAAGACAAACCTTTGTAAAAACAAAAAAAAAAAAATCTATTGTGGGAGGTTTAAAGGGGTCATATAATGCCATTTTTGTACAAGTTAATATGAATCTTTAGGGTCTAAATGAAAACTTTGTAATATACTTTTATTAAAAATTCTCATTAGTATTGTAAGAAAACGCTCATTTTACCTGCTCAAAAACAGCTCTGTTTTCAGCACGCCGTTTAAGTGTATGTGCCTTTAAATGATAATGAGCTTCGCTGACTCCGCCCCTCTGTTCTGTGGGCGCTTTGACACAACGCACGTGGAGTGTTGACTTGACAACAGTTGAGGGTTTATTATGGCAGCGGGATTCTCTCTGGGGACACATCTGTGCAACCGTATCAGTTTGAACCGGAATCGGACCGAAACAAGATGACGGCCCCGAAGAAGTTCGACAATTAAGGCTCGAACAGGACGTTTCTGAATGGTTGGTTAACAATGTCACTTTGATCTATTTTTGTATGTACTGGCAGGGTAACGTTAGAGTTGTGAGATACAAACGCTATGTGTTTAACGTTACTAATGTAAGTTATAGGTTAGTTCGTTGACAGATTTATGTTGAAAAACTTTTTGTTGTTGTTGTAAATGTAGGCTTGTCAGTGATGCGTGACGTTATCTCAGTGTTAGGTACAACTATCGTGACTGAAACTGACTTGAGATCATGTCAGTAATGATTCTAGCAGTAGTTGAAGGATACCTAAGAATTTGTTGTATGTTTATGTTTAGTTTAGTTAGTATGTTTTAAGAAAAGTTTAAGTACATCTATTGTAACTCCATTGATATTCCTGTTAAAATTCCTGTTACGTTAACTGTAACACCTGCGTACACAGTTTTTAATAACACAATAACTATAACGCGTTTTTCATTATAAAATTGGGATTATGAATTATATTGAGAACGTCGTAACGTTACATAGAATACCAGCCAATGCACTCTGAGTGTAAACATTAGCCACAATCATCGTGAAGCGTGCAAGCGATTATCAAAGATTAATATAAAGGTTACTTAAACTTTACACTCACGTCTTCTGGAGGTCCAACAGGAACACGAATAGTTGGTACCGATTCATTTTTCAGTAGCAGCTTCTTAGCAAAACCTGATTTATATTGACCCTCGCCTCGTTTAAAAAGCAGTCTGGTGTGAAATGATTCGCGCAAACATGAACGCATTGACGTTGCTCGTCGGAAATATTCCCTTCATAAACAAAACTCAGCCACTGCGTCTTCAGCGGTTCGGATTTAGGAACATTAAAATGACTGCTGTGCTCCTTATTACACCCAAGAACAGAACACCACAATCGCTTAGGCACCATTCTGCTCCAGTGTATCAACAATGACGAACTATGATTGACATCTCACTCACGAGCGAGGGCGGGTCTGTGTTGAAACGCTGCAGTCAATCAACAATCGTGGGAGGGGCGTGCGAGCTTGTGCAAATGAACATTGTACCACAGTGGAACATATATATATATATATATATATATATATATATATATATATATATATATATATATATATATATATATATATATATATATCACGTCATATCACAATAATCCACTTATTCATTCCGGAAAAATGCGGGAAAGTGAAACAAAGAAGTGGAGCTGGATGTGGGGGATCTGAAATTATGAAAAATCTGAAATGATTCACAATAATCCACTTATTCATTATGGAAAATATGCAAATACAGCTCGCTGCATCCTGCGGTGGATATCCAACCCGGCCCACATCCAAGTGTGACGTCGGAAGCCACGCCCATGTCCAACTACAGCACGTGACTCGATTTGTTGTACGCATGCGGAAATATGTTTACTGTTGTTATCATAGTTATTGGTTTATAATAAAGATGAGGTTATTTGTGTAGAGGTGTGACGCTACAGATTATTGTTGCAGTTAAATTGTGACGCTTTGGCAGGCTTGGAATGGTTTAAATCACGATCACTCCCTTAACAGCTGTATTAGACAAGACGTTGCAATGCTCGTTTTGTAAGTTAATGAAATGGTAGTACAAGTAAACAATGTACCTTAAAACGATATTTTTGTATTTCTCTTATATTTCTGTTACACAAATGGTAATCAATAATCATGGTTTTGCTATAATAAACGTATATGGGTCAGGAGCATCTATACCTAAACTAAAACGAGTTTTTGTCACTTTCTTAATTAAATGGGATCCAAACTGCACTTATAGTTACCCCTTCTAAATAAAAGCTTTTTTGGCGCCGCTCGAGTGGCTGCCTGTTGCCGCAGCTCTAGACACGTGTGTGTGTTTTATATATTTTATTGTCTGTAAATAACTATTAAGTAACCTAACATAGTGGAATGGATATTTTGTGGAGTTACCATTTTCTCTGTTTTTTCCTGGCACTTATAACTTTTCTTTTGCCGGGTTATTTTGCTAACGGGCTTGGAGCTAGGCCTATTGTTTACCTTCGCGATCAGCTGATTGCGCTCTCCAGGACCATACCACTACTACAGCCCGAAGTGAAACTTTTGTCATGAAAACCCAGAACGAACAGAACATTTATTCTTTCTTTGCTCAGTTAGCAGGAAGTTCTGGCAAGATGTCCACAGCTGGTTGAAAAATAAAATTAGTGAACTTAAACAATTTACAATCAAAGATATTCTTATTTATAATTCTAAATTAACGAGGGACATTTCAATTTTGATTAACCTTATCATCATTATGGGTAAATACCACATTCACAAAAATAAATGGAAAAAACAATTGCCAAATGTAAACTGTTTTAAAAATGAATTTTGTATGTTTTTATCCTCTTTGAACCTTGTAAAAAATTATAAACAAACTGTAGAAGCTATATGTTTTGCTGCTGAAATGTTTTTGATCCTGTAACACATTATTTATTTGAGAACAATGCCTTACTTTATTTATTCATTTTTATTTTTTTATTTTTTCATTGTCAATCTGCATTTTGTTGATGCCTTGCCTGTTTTTTGCTGTTGTCTCCACGAGAGTTTGTAATAAACATGATTTAAAAAAAAAAAAAAGTTGTCGATGGGCGTGATTAACATTCAAAGCTTCTGATTGGATCGCCTACAATTCAGTGAATGTTTTATGTGACCAATGAAATCGTTCTATGGGTTGATCCAGGAAGACTCACAATCAGAGAGGCCCGTTCTTCCCTTTCGACATTAGCATAGATCAGTGAATAAAACACGCCTGTAGTGATTCAGCGTAATTGTTCTGTGAGGGTCATCGAGTGAAGCATCATGCCTGAACCAGCGAAGTCCGCACCCAAGAAGGGCTCGAAGAAGGCCGTCACGAAAACCGCCGGCAAGGGCGGAAAGAAGCGCAGAAAGTCCAGGAAGGAGAGCTACGCGATCTACGTGTACAAAGTCCTGAAGCAGGTTCATCCCGACACTGGGATCTCTTCCAAGGCGATGGGAATCATGAACTCTTTCGTCAACGACATCTTCGAGCGCATCGCCGGTGAAGCGTCTCGTCTCGCTCACTACAACAAGCGCTCCACCATCACATCGAGAGAGATCCAGACCGCCGTGCGTCTGCTGCTGCCCGGAGAGCTGGCCAAACACGCCGTGTCTGAGGGCACAAAGGCTGTGACCAAATACACCAGCTCAAAGTAGAGCGAGTCACATCAACTCAACACAAAGGCTCTTTTAAGAGCCACACATATTATCTGTGAAAAGAGCAGTTATTGCATATTTAAACCAACACCAAGTAACTTTTCCTCTACGGTCGCCCTACTGGTTGGAAACGAAATTGTCCATTGCCGCTGTCGTAAATAATTTAGCCTACCGTCGCACGCACGCTCGCTGTTTACCCAGCACCGGCTTTAGAATGAACGATGTCCACAGACAAGGTAGAGTATGTTACAAGATTTCATGAAATGATGTATTGCGACATCAGAAACGAAGAAAAACAAAATAATGACTATTGTAGCGCTTGACGTAAAGCAGTCCAATTTTGTAGTTCTTTTTGTGGTCGGGTTACTACCCGAACCCCGAAGTTACATAGTGCCAGTAAAAGCGATACAGACCCCGTCAGGCGATGAAGTGACTTTCACCCTGTTACGACTTGATGAACCACTGATAAGATTTTGGAAACATTATTTGAAGTTAAAACATGTTATAGTGTTGCTTTAAGCATGCAGAGGAAGATGCTGTAGAACAATAAGATATTATGTTGAAACGTGTGGCTGTTTTCACAGTAAAGGCTAAGCTCCCTAAAATTCATGTCATAACAAAATCGACTTATTGCAAGGGTTTCATTTTCTATTTTTGCTGCAAGTTATTTTTTAAAACGCCACATCTTTTAAATCTATTCACTGTTTATTTTTAATAGACTTCAGTTAAAAAACTTCCGTTCTAATGGCATATTGGCTTTTGTCTTCACAAATGTTGTGAATGCAAAAGCATTATTTTCTTTACTATTTATAATATTTGATTTTTTTTTTCTTTTTTCTGGACAATCCAGCTTCTTGTCTCTGATGTTTACAGTAACTGATAGTTCATCTTCCTCTTCCCTCATAACTGAATCAGTTCCAGGTGTTTTTATAGTATATCAGAGTATATAGTATATCTATTGATTCTTCACTAGTTGTTCACAAATGTTGACTTGTCAATCTACAAATGTAATTTAAATGAATATAATAGTGGGTCAATATTAACACCCATGAGTGTCAAACAATGTACAAGCTGTCCGTCTGTTTTATTTTTTAATCTGAAATGTCAAATCCATTTCACATATAGTGTTTAGCCTATGTCACGAAGAGGACATCATGTTGAGGAACACAGGTAAACATATTTAACTATTTACTTTTATAATAATTGTTATTATGCTGCTCTTTTAATGTCTTCCAACTTCTCCAGTTTGTGGAAGCGAACAAATCAAATCAAATCAATGTGTCTCGACTGAGATTTCCATAAGAAAACATATTTAGGTTATTTTGTGAATACTATTTGATAACTTATTTATTGTTTAGTTCTTCATAGTCTACTCTTCAGAATTTCACAGAAACTCTTAAATGTCAAACATAATGGCATTAAAGACTAAAGACTTTATTTTTTAAAACATTTTCTGTATAAAAAAATTGTCAGTTGAAACGGCATCAATAACAGTCAATGATTATTCAACAACAAATCCTTTACATTTTACCATTAGGCTATTCAGAATAGCTCAAAGTAGCAGATATCCATATACATTTATATATTATATTATATTAAATTATATGTATGGCTATATTAAGCCAAACAAACTTATTTGAAGTGAAACTTAAACTACAAATGTTTCCATGCCATTTACATTTTGGTTGCATTATTTATTCCTAAACATGGCTTAGTACTTTAGGCCTGTTCCAGTATCCATGTAAAATATCATCCCTCACACGAGCATAAATGTGTTTAGCAGCACGGCTGTCTGATCAGGGAACACACACACTCTTTTAAGAGCCACATATTCTCCCTTAAAGGGTTAGTTCAGCCAAAAATGAAGTTTCTGTCATTAATTATTCACTCTCATGTTGTTACAAACCCATAAGACCTTCGTTCATCTTCGGAACACAAATTAAGATTTTTTTTAATTAAATTAATGAGGCATTTATATAACGCTTTTTATACTGTACATGCGATGCAGCCACAGTACAATGACACCAGTGCACACACACACACACACACACACACACACACACACACACACACACACACACACACACACACACACACACACACACACACACACACACACACACACACACAGAGAGAGAGTGATAGAGCAGATTCAGTGATGAGGATTATTAGGAGGCCATGATTGATAATGGAAGGTCCAACGCTATCTCAAGACCAATTCGTACGAGTGATTAAAAGGTGGCTAATTCGTACGATTTGTCTAAACCCACGTGATGGGTAGGTTTAGGGGCGGGACAGGGGTAGGTTCATATAAATTGGGCAACTCGTAAAATATGTACGATTTAGCAAACTCGTACGAGTGAGGTAGAATTGTACAATTGCCGTGGGATCGGGTTGGAAGGTCTTTGGCTCCAGGACTCCAGGGTTACACCGCTACTCTTTACGAGAAGTGACATGGGATTTTTAATGACCAGAGAGTCAGGACACACACACACATTATTTTACTGTAGTTCACTCGAGCTGAGCGCACAGGCCTAAAGACACAAATTACAAAATCTATCATGTTGTTGTCAGATTTCCATTCTAAGGATGTTAATCTTGATAATAATGTATTATTACTTTGTCTTCTGGGTAAATTTCATCTTCATAAAGCCAGAAACATTCTCTGTAATCCCAATCTTAGAATGTTCTCCTCTGATATAAAGTCACTTTTACTTCCTTTAAGAAAATGTCAAAACCTTTGAACACAAAGGCTTCGAAAACATATATCATCCTTGAGTCTGTTGTAAGGAACCTTTCATTTAAAAAAGCCTATAAACTAAACCCGTCATACGCATGTGCATGACATCACTGTTTTCACTCGATTTTTGTATTTACACGGAGATGATGTAGACTTAAAAATCTTGCTTTTCCCCTTGTTGTTAATTAATTTGACCAGACACCAGTTACTTTGCCAAGGAGATCTCTCGTATTTATTTTATCATTTTATATAAGACAAAGGAGGGAGTGACAATGGACCAAACAAAGGTCTTCGTTCCAACATTTCAGTCATTCTCTGCCGTAAACAAAGAGTTTCAGTTCTTATGCTTATGACCAAAAAACTGCATTAGCATAACACATTCATTTCCAGAGAAACATGTGGTTCCCATTAACATAGAAGTGTATATCCAGTGCCGGTGGAAACTATACACTGCATACTTCAGTCTCTAACTCCAGCACACACTCAAAGTCTCCCAAAGTCTCTCTCCCACATATCAAGAACACTATGATTCATACAATACAATGATTACAAGTGATTATGTATATGAAAAGTATAAAACAGATACATAATACTACTGATTAATACATAATAAAAAGTAATAATAATGCTAAAAACAATATTAAATGATGAAGTTTTATTCTTCAGATGATAAGGGTCTCGTTTTCAAAAACTTGCACTCTGAAAAGTTTGCGTTTTCAGGCCCAAACGCCATTGTTGCATAAAAAGTCTTTCGCCAGACTTGTTTATTCCCTGTAAAAATACCTCAATAGCCTTTGTTTGTATCACAAATACATTCCACATTAAATTACAATTGTAAGAATCATGTTCTGTCAGAAATGCAGGCCTACTGTAAGCTTTATCTATTAAACAAGCGTTCAGGGAATGTTTGTTATGCTTGTTGGTGTTGACGTGTTTTATATATTATTTCTTTATTCTATATACTATCTCTATATCCCTCTCCTCCCAACCCAAACAATCTTCCTGCATCCCTGCCATTATATTACACATCTGAAGTCTATTAAAGTAGAAACAACTACAATATTTTCAAAGCATATGTGGACAGAATTAACAGTACGAGTTTTTAAACAGGTTCATATCAGATTGAAGTTTCTTCCTCTGTTACGGCTTACTGACTTTGGTCTTCAGCAAAACTGTGAAATACACACACAAAACATTTTCAAAATTTAAACGGACACTTGTGTTTTTTTTACTGCAGTTATTGCTTTCATTAATGACCATCATCTGATTAAAATATAGATTTATATAATGTAAAAGGCAGCAAAGGCATATAAAGGTGTGTGTGCGTGCGTGCGTGCGTGCGTGCGTGCGTGTGTGTTACCTCTCTCTCGCTCTGTAACATTTGAAAAGCAGCACGACTGTCGCTAGCAGAAACGGAGAAGCTGCCAGAAGAAAACTGAGGATTTTGAAGACAGAAATCTGATCTGAAAAACAGAAACACAAGAACATTATTGAGCAACAAAGTTTTGTGAGTGAATATAAAAGCTTTGCAATATTTTTCCTGTCTCATATTATTCCACCTCTATTTCCCTTTTAGAGCTCTGTATTAAAGTAATAGATCATTTAAAAATTCATATTCTGCCGAAATTTACTCAACTTATAGACTAAAACAGATACATTTTTCCAAATAACTTATTTTATGTTCCACAGAAGAAAGTAAGTCATACATGTTAAGACTATTCTGTCATAATTTACTCACCCTCATATCAGTGTACAAGTTATTAATTTTAATGTTTAAGGGGTAAGAAAATAAATTATTCTCTTCAGAACAAAAAATGTATATTTGACACTGACCACACATGAGCACAATCAGATTCATTCCTTCCCGTTTTCAAATGAAAAAAAAAAAAAAAAAACGAATGAATAATTTATGAAAAGTTGTGGGATGTTGTTTATAAGGTGTTGTTTGCACTAAATCTCAGTATTGTTACGATCACATGCTGGAGTGCCCTTGATAGCCACCAGAGGTCACTCAATCCCAGACTAGTGCCACTCTGTCATGGACTTCATTACCCATAATCCTTTGCCCGGACTCATCAGCACTCATTGTTTTCAGCTGTGTCTCATTAACCTTGTTAGCTCACCTTTATAAGCCTGGACAATTCAGTCATTCATCACTAAGGCCCCATTTACACTGCATGGTTCAAGTGACCCAAATCCGATTTTTTCCTCTCATATGGCACAGATCGGATATTCCCCAGTAAATGCGAGTCGTACGTCATTAAAAAAGTGACGTCAACTGCAGGGGGACACCACAACTGCGCGATCACATTCTTATAGGCGCGAGGGAGAAGGATACACACAGTGGAGCGATGCGGAGGCTTTTAAGTAGTGATGGGCAGATCGAGGCTTCGTGAAGCAATGAAACAGTTGAACCAAATGGTCCATATTGTTTCGAGGCTTCGAATCATTCCGACACCCGTCTCCACGGTGACACCTAGTGGTCACTTGCATGTGTTGATCTGAAAAAACCTTGACGAGCCATGACAATTTGTTGTTTTTTTATTATTGTACTTTTCTAATATGTGAATCTTGTAACCTATATAGGCTCCTCACTGTGCATAATGTTATTTTGGTCCTGCAAAATGAATATTAATAAAATAAATCAAGCCACAATGTCTCTCTTTTGTACATATTTTTATTCAAAAATATAAATTTCTCTGCTGTGGAAGGACTTCTCAAATGGCGCATCATGGATGATGTATTGTTGCAGTAGGCGAGCTGCCGATCGCAATACACACATCTCACTTTATTTGTTGTTTCTAAATGGAAATGCTCCCACACCACAGATGTACAGCATCTCTTCTGGAGAGCCTCCATTTTATCTATCTATCCAAATCTATCTAGATATGTATCTCTAATCTATCTATGTATTTAGATATGTATATAATATGTATCTATAATCTATCTGTGTATTTAGATATGTATATAATATGTATCTATAATCTATCTGTGTATTTAGATATGTATCTATAATCTATGTCTCTATAATATTTATATATGTAGCCTATCTTTAATCTATCTATATATGAATCTATCTATCTATTAATCTAGCTGTCTATACATATGTATCTATTAATGTGTCACTATATGTTGGCTATACTCTGTGTCTCTAGTCTAGCCTATCAGTCAATGTGTTGTGTAAATTTAAATGTAAGCCTAAATATAACTAAACAAATCGCACTATAAATGTCACTATATCACCAAAAATCCACTATCTCAAAATCAAACTCCTCTCACAAAAAACCACGATGTCAATATGCGTTAATTTCACTTTTATACAGATGTGTGATTGTGTGGTCTGTTTCCGACCGTGTGTCAATCAAACGCTGATTCGACGGATCACACCTGATGAAACAGTTAGTGAAACACTTCGAGGCTTCGTTTGGCCATAGTCACGTGACATGGGTGTTTTGAATCACGCTTCGAATCAGTGATTCGAAACATCTGCGCTTCGGGATCTCACAAAGCTTCGGAACGACTGTTTCGCGTCAGCCATCCCTACTTTTAAGTGTTTGGGGCGAAGAGACAGTGCACGTAAAAATGCAGGGTTTTTACAGAAATAAATCCGTGTGTGAAGACATTACACGAGATATGGGGAGGCACGGTTTTAAGCGCTCGTGGCTACAGTGCCATAAGATACAAAGCTTAAAAAACAAATATTCAAAACGAAAGCAAAACACTGTATAATTTTATTCGCATCTGCATCCATTGTATTTCGTGCTGTTTTACTTCCTTTTCCGGGTCAGAACGTCTACATTTGGTAGTTTCAGCAGTGTATAGTGTAAATGCAAAAATCAGATACGGGTCACTTTTAAAAGATGATGTAAGCGGGTCATCAAAAAAATCGGATATAGTCAGAAAATCGGATTTGGGCATCAAGACCTGCAGTGTAAATGCAGCCTAAGTGTTGCATGTTTTTTTTAACTGCATTTATAAAACTCTGTATCCTGTTTTTCCTGATTCTCTGCCGGTTCAGTGGGATTTCTCTGTTTCCCTCACAGCCCTTAACTCAGTTATTGTTTGCTTGTATTTGACCTTTGCCTGTTTATGGACTTCGATTGTGGATTACCCTTTCAATAAATATTAGTGGTGGCGAGATGAAGAATCATGAAGTGTTGAAGCTTTTTAGCCAAGAGCTTCACAAAAGGGTTCATTTCTCAAGCTTCATTTGCTCACAATATCACCTGGAGGTCAAAGAGTGAAACACAAGCAGATCCATTACAGATGACCTGATGAGATCTGTGATCAAGACTGGACTTACCATTGAGTTTGACTGGTCTCACGCCTCATTTCTTTTCAGAGGATGACAGTTTCTATTAATGTGTTTCAATAAATAATGCGATCTGAAGAGTTTTGAGCGCTCTCTCCCGTCTCATTGCCATTACGTCTCATTGGCGTTTTTGCTCCATCAAAAGCCACTTTTCCACCGTCTGGCCAAACCGTTGTCTTTGCTTAACCATTACATTCGGTGCTGATCCGGCACAGCCACTACGGATATGGTTTGATTTTCCACTGTGGCGCTGATAACAGATCTCCGAATGTCATACACATGCGTCAGTCGTTGCCTTGTTGATACAAGAGTTTACAGACACTATGAGATGTAAATAGTGACTGCGTTACGGAGGATGATCAGATATTTCTTTTCAGTTTATTATTAATTTGTGTTTACGTCACTCAAATAGCTTGCTTAGACAAGCTCAAGTAAAAAACACAACTGGAACTGTAACGTTCGTATGGGGGTAATTTGATGCCAATATTATTGAAAATGGACAGACTAAAAGTCACAAATAGATATTTCAACTTGTAAACACAAAACAAAATCTACAAATAGATTAATAATCCGCAAACAAAGTCCTCACGATCCGCAAATGTAAAACAAGATCTACAAATAGATACAAAGTCCTCAAACAAACTGTTTGTGATCCACAAATTTAAATCATGATCTACAAAAAGATTAAAAATCCACAAATAAACACATCCCGATTCACAAACTGAAATCAGTGACTTGTACTTGAAAACCAGGATTTGAATGAATGTAAAGTGACTTGTTTGCAGGTGCAAATCATGTTCTGTTTGTAGATTGTGTCACATTTGTTTTCAGAATTCTGACACTATTGTTTCGCTGTTGTGACAAAATAATGCCATAATAATTGAAAATGAAGAGACTATGGGTCAAAATGCATATTAAAATTTGTAAACACAAAACAAGATCTACAAATAAAAGTAAAATCTACAAACAGACTCCTCATGATCTGCAAATGTAAATCAAAATCTACAAATAGATAAAAAATCCACAAACAGACTCTTCATGACATACAAATATAAAATATGATCTACAAATAGATTTAAAATCTGCAAACAAACCCTTTAGGATTCACAAATACAAACCAGTGACTTGTATTTGACAACCAGAATTTGAATAAATGCAGAGTGATTTGTCTGGGCATGAGGTTCATTGTTTGTTTGTAGATTGTATTGCATTTGTTTTCAGAATTTTGGCACAAATGTTTCGCTTTTTTTCCATTAAAAAATCTACAAATGCCCTCCTCACAATTTGCAAACAAACACAGTCTAACTTGTATTGTCAAACCAGTGTAAAAATAAATTCTTACACATTCTGTGCAAAGTTCAGCATGCAAGTGTTGAATCTGTGTTTGCAGATCACAGGGCATTCACAGATCCCTCTGCACACGTCTACAGATCTTTTTGGCACTATCTTTCCGCAGAGTGTGTGACTACGATCCACACGTGTAGTCAGCCAATCAGGTGTATTGCTTCAATATGATGTCACGCCCCCTCAATAAGCCCTTTTCAAAATAAGAGCTGAGACACTTCCATTTACCGTTGCCGGTGTCACCGCGCTGGGGAAGGACGGACTGACCGACTACGCTCACAAGATGGGTTGTCAGGTAAGCAGTGGCTCGACTAAGTAGCATTTAAAGTGTATGACATTTAAAAAATACTTGTATCGCACCCCAGCATGATTCACAGTTAAAACCTGCACAGAAACCGGCTCACCAACATCCTGGCGTTAGCCTAATAATATCATTTAGCTTTTGCTGGCTATAAATAAACATGTGTAACGTTACAGAACAACAGCACATCCAGTTAACGTTAGCACATTTTGTCCCAAATAAAATAGACGTTCTCTGGGGACGTATCGACACTATGGGTCTTGGGGGGCTTACGGGGGGTTGGGGGGGTTGGGGGGCTTACGGACATTTGACTTGAGCTCCGCGGCTGAAGCTCCGCGAACGGCGACGGACTTTTGACTTGAGCTCCGCGGCTGAAGCTCCGCGAACGGCGACGGACTTTGGACTTGAGCTCCGCGGCTGAAGCTCCGCGAACGGCGACGGACTTTGGACTTGAGCTCCGCGGCTGAAGCTCCGCGAACGGCGACGGACTTTGAACTTGAGCTCCGCGAACGGCGACGGACTTTGAACTTGAGCTCCGCGAACGGCGACGGACTTTGGACTTGAGCTCCACGGCTGAAGCTCCGCGAACGGCGACGGACTTTGAACTTGAGCTCCGCGGCTGAAGCTCCGCGAACGGCGACGGACTTTGAACTTGAGCTCCGCGAACGGCGACGGACTTTGGACTTGAGCTCCGCGGCTGAAGCTCCGCGAACGGCGACGGACTTTGGACTTGAGCTAGGGTGACCAGACGTCCCGTTTTTCCCGGGACAGTCCCGTATTTCAACTCTAATTTTAGTGTCCCGACTTATTATGAAAAAATCATGTTTTGTCCCGTATTTCATCGTTAATATATTTTTTATATATTATAGTTTTCGTTGAATACGCGCATGACAGAGAGGGAGAGAGAGAGCGAGAGACCTTGCGTGTGTGTGCTAGAGTACGCATTAATTACACGCGCGCACGACAGAGAGAAGGAGAGCGCGAGAGACCTTGCGTGTGTGTGCTAGAGTAGCCTACGCATTAATACGCACGGTTATCCCCGGTACCACGCCCCTGTTGATCAACACAGAGCTGCTGTTGTCTTTACAGGTTTTGTCTGGTAAACAATCTGCTATGTTTCGGAAAGCTATGTGCTCATGTCTTTTTTTTCCTCTTCCCTCTAGTCTGCAGAATCCGGACCGGAGGTGGCCCAATCTGTTTCCAGACCTGCCAAACTGCTGTTTTTTTTTTTTTTTTTCGTTTTTTTTCCCTCTGTGTTGCAGGTTTTTTTTTGTGTGTGTGTGTGTGTTTTTTTTTTAAAGAACTTAATGGCTTTATCCAGTTTGTCATTTTTTTTAACTTGGCTTTATCCATGCAACTTGATTTTGTGTTTGGATATAATGGTGACGTTGTCTTATGTCGATTCAGGAATCTCAAACCTTTCTGGTGCAATCTAGTCCATATTTGAGGGCTTTTGCCATAGTGGATTTTGATCAGGTTTAATTTGTAAACTGAATATATATATATATATATATATATATATATATATATATATATATATATATATATATATATATATATATATATATATATATATAATTTCCCTCTGTAGTATTTTCATTAACAGAATAAAGGTTTTGCAAATCTGAAAGTGGGTTTCAGATAGCGTTAAGGTGTGTCAAAATTTTACTTAAGTAAAAATGGTGTTAGTAGGCCTACCATTTACTTAAATGACCAGGGCACATTGGTCAGTAAAATGCAAGGTACACTTTAACATCAATATTCACACAAAAATATCAGATATAATAATGAAACTGACAGGAACATTTTACTCCATTATACACTACTTTATACACAGTTGACCATGTGCAATACGTAAACAACTGCAAAGAAAAAAAAGCGAGTGGGAGATGCCACAGTCCACTTCTAAATCATGTTACCTCAGTCATATCATGATAATGGAAATTAATATTTGCTGTATGCTGCTCTCACAGATTTAACTGTTGTCAAAACCTGGCTCAACAGGAGACTAAAGAGGAAAACCCCCACAGGTCTGAAAATATTAGATATTTTAATTAGTAAATTACAGAAAATATACAATTGTATGTGTCTGTCAGATCATTATTTATGAATGAATGAGTGGAGTGTGTAGGCTTATTCGCACGGGAGAAAACGTATTACCTGGTGACCTCTAGTAATTTGTAATAATTGCGATCCCGTCCGAATCGGCCATGTCTGTAATTTGTAAAGTAAAAATTCCCCCGCAAATTACCTACTATATTTCGCCGAAGGCCGAGGTCCTGTGATAATATTAGTCCCGTGCGAATCGGCATCTGGCCAGATCGTATATCATTTTTTCAAGATTTTTGTTTCATGTGCGCCTTTTTATCCATCTTTCGCGAAAAATGGAGGCTGGTTTGGAGTGTTTTGATAGTAGGCTATTTTGGGTGCTGAGTCATATTGCTTTACACAACTACACAATTTGCAGAAAATGAAAGCTGAAGATCATCAGAAAAGCAAAACAAAAAGAATGATTAGATGGAGATGAATGACATGTATAGCAGCATGCTGTAAGGAACTTTATTCTGTTTTATGTCATGATATCATACAGCCAGTGGTGGAATGTAACGAAGTAAAATACTTTGTTACTTTACTTAAGTAGCCTACATTTTTCACGTATCTGTACTTTACTTAAGTAGAATCAATAGTGCATACTTTTACTTCGTTACTTTTTGCAGCAATTATTATACTTTCTACTCCACTAAATTTCTACAATGTTTCGTTAAATTTTTGTTACATTTTCTGATCAGATTTCCCCCCTGCCAAAACAAGGATTGAAAAAAATCTCCATGTTTTCGGTGCTGACCCGAAACATGTAGGCTAGGCCTAACTCTGGCGCAGTGTCACCAGCAAAGATGAAGTTGACGATGCTGACGCGCGATCTTCGCAGTGAACTCGCCAGAGATAAATTAACATTTCATACGGATTACATGCAGAGAACAGTCTGTTTTCTTTCGGTTTGAATTGTTCTGTTTAAAAGTAGACATTTCAGGCTTTCCTACGTCTCAGGTCTTTGAGGCAAGTACAGACCTGAGTTTCGGTTTATTTCTCCAGTTCACGCGCCTCCGTGACCTGATTATCTATTGTTCTATGTAGGTTGTCTACAAACCGAAAGGTTGGTGGTTCAATCCCCGGTTCCACCTGACCAAGTGTCGAGGTGTCCATGAGCAAGACACCTAACCCCAACTGCTCCCGACGAGCTGGATGGCGCCTTGCATGGCTGCCGTCGCCCGTCGGTGTATGAATGAGAGAGTGAATGGGTGAATGTGAGGCAAATTGTAAAGCGCTTTGGTGGCCATTGGGTCTGTGAAAGCGCTATATAAATGCAGTCCATTTACCATTGTCTGCTATATTTACTTATTTATTAAATCCAAGCAGTTGGTTGATGAAACATAAAGTTAAACTAAAAGTTAAAGATTTGTTTGTGTTATGTCCGTTATGGATGTATATTTCCCTCCCTCATATTAAATATAAAACGCATGTGTCTGTAGACTGATATTTTTCTAATGTCTGGACTTCTTTATTAAGGGATGGATATATGTTTCAATTGGTATTAAATGCATTTTCTGAGAATTTATATTTCAAGTTTTTACTGCAAATGTCACATCCATAACGCTGGGATTGCCCAATTTTAACTTATTTATCCTATTTATGAATTTATCCTCAACTAGTTTTGTGGTGTAGGTGTAAGTAGGCCTATTGTATAATGTTAACTTCAAATAAGGGGTGAGTCGTGCCTTCACACCGCGACACAGGTTCGTGGATCTGAGTGTCTTGGTTCATATTGCATATTGTTACAGCTCTAATTAGGCCTAGAATATAGACATTAAGATAATAAATTGTTATGCAAGTACTTTTACTTTTAATACTTAAAGTACATTTAAAATCAGGTACTTTTTACTTAAGTAGGGTTTTCATTGTGGTACTTTTACTTTTACTAAAGTAAATATGTCTCTGGTTATTTGTACTTTTACGTAGCCTAAGTACTGAGATTCAGTACTTCTTCCACCACTGCATAGCAGCTAGACCTATAACGAAAATAAATTTCCAAGCAATAGCCTGACGCCATCCGGGAGATAAGTCAGTAAATTTGAGTAAAATCAGAGGGTTCGGCTATCCCGTGCGAATACCTCACACGAAATTCAGATGTGGCGGGGTAATTTCTAGGTCCCCAGATAATAGGCCTACTAATCCAGTGCAAATAGGGCTTATGGTGTAAAACACAAAAGAAACAGAACAGAAAAATCAGTCAGTCAACAGAATTGAACGGATTAGGACAACAAAGGAGTTGATCACTTTAAAAAAAAAAAAATTCTGATAATTTACTGAAGAAAGAAAGACGTGGACATCTTGGATGACATGGGGGTGCCATGTCATCCAAGATGTCCACGTCTTTCTTTCTTCAGTCGAAAAGAAATTAAGGTTTTTGATGAAAACATTCTAACTAATTCTGTATTACATGAGTCATGAACACGCATCACAGAACAAGGCGAGCATTTGTGCTTATAAAACTTAAACTTTTTTATTTATTTTTGAAATGAGTGATGGTTTGGCTAGATAAGACCCTTATTCGTCGTCTGGTGTCGTTTAAAGCCCTTTGAAGCTGCACTGAAACTGTCATTTGGACCTTGAACCGTTTGGACCCCATTGAAGTCCATGGAGAAAATCCTGGAATGTTTTCATCAAAAACCTTCATTTCTTTTCAACTGAAGAAAGAAAGACGTGGACATCTTGGGTGGCATGGGGGTGGGTAAATTATCAGCAAAATATTGTTTTAAAAGAGAACTACTCCTTTGTTGTCCGAATCCTTTCAATTCTGTTGACTGACTGATTATTCTGTTCTGTTTCTTTTGTGTTTTACACCCATACACTCCACTCATTCATTCATACATAATGATCCGACAGACACATACAATTGTATATTTTCTGTTATTTACTAATTAAAATATCTAATATTTTCAGACCTGTGGGGGTTTTCCTCTTTAGTCTCCTGTTGAGCCAGGTTTTGACAACAGTTAAATCTGTGAGAGCAGCATACAGCAAATATTAATTTCCATTATCATGATATGACTGAGGTAACATGGTTTAGAAGTGGACTGTGGCATCTCCCACTCGCTTTTTTTTCTTTGCAGTTGTTTATGTATTCCACATGGTCAACTGTGTATAAAGTAGTGTATAATGGAGTAAAATGTTCCTGTCAGTTTCATTATTATATCTGATATTTTTGTGTGAATATTGATGTTAAAGTGTACCTTGCATTTTACTGACCAATGTGCCCTGGTCATTTAAGTAAATGGTAGGCCTACTAACACCATTTTTACTTAAGTAAAATTTTGACACACCTTAACGCTATCTGAAACCCACTTTCAGATTTGTAAAACCTTTATTCTGTTAATGAAAATACTACAGAGGGAAATTATATATATATATATATATATATATTTATTCAGTTTACAAATTAAACCTGATCAAAATCCACTATGGCAAAAGCCCTCAAATATGGACTAGATTGCACCAGAAAGGTTTGAGATTCCTGAATCGACATAAGACAACGTCACCATTATATCCAAACACAAAATCAAGTTGCATGGATAAAGCCAAGTTAAAAAAATGACAAACTGGATAAAGCCATTAAGTTCTTTAAAAAAAACACACACACACACACACACACACACACACACACACACACACACACACACACACACACACACACACACACACACACACACACACACACACAAAAACTGCAACACAGAGGGAAAAAAAAACGAAAAAAAAAAAAAAAAACAGCAGTTTGGCAGGTCTGGAAACAGATTGGGCCACCTCCGGTCCGGATTCTGCAGACTAGAGGGAAGAGGAAAAAAAAGACATGAGCACATAGCTTTCCGAAACATAGCAGATTGTTTACCAGACAAAACCTGTAAAGACAACAGCAGCTCTGTGTTGATCAACAGGGGCGTGGTACCGGGGGATAAAGCCGTGCGTATTAATGCGTAGGCTACTCTAGCACACACACGCAAGGTCTCTCGCGCTCTCCTTCTCTCTGTCGTGCGCGCGTGTAATTAATGCGTACTCTAGCACACACACGCAAGGTCTCTCGCTCTCTCTCTCCCTCTCTGTCATGCGCGTATTCAACGAAAACTATAATATATAAAAAATATATTAACGATGAAATACGGGACAAAACATGATTTTTTCATAATAAGTCGGGACACTAAAATTAGAGTTGAAATACGGGACTGTCCCGGGAAAAACGGGACGTCTGGTCACCCTAGCTCAAGTCCAAAGTCCGTCGCCGTTCGCGGAGCTTCAGCCGCGGAGCTCAAGTCCAAAGTCCGTCGCCGTTCGCGGAGCTCAAGTTCAAAGTCCGTCGCCGTTCGCGGAGCTTCAGCCGCGGAGCTCAAGTTCAAAGTCCGTCGCCGTTCGCGGAGCTTCAGCCGTGGAGCTCAAGTCCAAAGTCCGTCGCCGTTCGCGGAGCTCAAGTTCAAAGTCCGTCGCCGTTCGCGGAGCTCAAGTTCAAAGTCCGTCGCCGTTCGCGGAGCTTCAGCCGCGGAGCTCAAGTCCAAAGTCCGTCGCCGTTCGCGGAGCTTCAGCCGCGGAGCTCAAGTCCAAAGTCCGTCGCCGTTCGCGGAGCTTCAGCCGCGGAGCTCAAGTCAAAAGTCCGTCGCCGTTCGCGGAGCTTCAGCCGCGGAGCTCAAGTCAAATGTCCGTAAGCCCCCCAACCCCCCCAACCCCCCGTAAGCCCCCCAAGACCCATAGTGTCGATACGTCCCCAGAGAACGTCTATTTTATTTGGGACAAAATGTGCTAACGTTAACTGGATGTGCTGTTGTTCTGTAACGTTACACATGTTTATTTATAGCCAGCAAAAGCTAAATGATATTATTAGGCTAACGCCAGGATGTTGGTGAGCCGGTTTCTGTGCAGGTTTTAACGATAGTGAATCATGCTGGGGTGCGATACAAGTATTTTTTAAATGTCATACACTTTAAATGCTACTTAGTCGAGCCACTGCTTACCTGACAACCCATCTTGTGAGCGTAGTCGGTCAGTCCGTCCTTCCCCAGCGCGGTGACACCGGCAACGGTAAATGGAAGTGTCTCAGCTCTTATTTTGAAAAGGGCTTATTGAGGGGGCGTGACATCATATTGAAGCAATACACCTGATTGGCTGACTACACGTGTGGATCGTAGTCACACACTCTGCGGAAAGATAGTGCCAAAAAGATCTGTAGACGTGTGCAGAGGGATCTGTGAATGCCCTGTGATCTGCAAACACAGATTCAACACTTGCATGCTGAACTTTGCACAGAATGTGTAAGAATTTATTTTTACACTGGTTTGACAATACAAGTTAGACTGTGTTTGTTTGCAAATTGTGAGGAGGGCATTTGTAGATTTTTTAATGGAAAAAAAGCGAAACATTTGTGCCAAAATTCTGAAAACAAATGCAATACAATCTACAAACAAACAATGAACCTCATGCCCAGACAAATCACTCTCCATTCATTCAAATTCTGGTTGTCAAATACAAGTCACTGGTTTGTATTTGTGAATCCTAAAGGGTTTGTTTGCAGATTTTAAATCTATTTGTAGATCATATTTTATATTTGTATGTCATGAAGAGTCTGTTTGTGGATTTTTTATCTATTTGTAGATTTTGATTTACATTTGCAGATCATGAGGAGTCTGTTTGTAGATTTTACTTTTATTTGTAGATCTTGTTTTGTGTTTACAAATTTTAATATGCATTTTGACCCATAGTCTCTTCATTTTCAATTATTATGGCATTATTTTGTCACAACAGCGAAACAATAGTGTCAGAATTCTGAAAACAAATGTGACACAATCTACAAACAGAACATGATTTGCACCTGCAAACAAGTCACTTTACATTCATTCAAATCCTGGTTTTCAAGTACAAGTCACTGATTTCAGTTTGTGAATCGGGATGTGTTTATTTGTGGATTTTTAATCTTTTTGTAGATCATGATTTAAATTTGTGGATCACAAACAGTTTGTTTGAGGACTTTGTATCTATTTGTAGATCTTGTTTTACATTTGCGGATCGTGAGGACTTTGTTTGCGGATTATTAATCTATTTGTAGATTGTGTTTTGTGTTTACAAGTTGAAATATCTATTTGTGACTTTTAGTCTGTCCATTTTCAATAATATTGGCATCAAATTACCCCCATACTTTAAATGCTACTTAGTCGAGCCACTGCTTACCTGACAACCCATCTTGTGAGCGTAGTCGGTCAGTCCGTCCTTCCCCAGCGCGGTGACACCGGCAACGGTAAATGTGTCTCAGCTCTGAGCTCTTATTTTGAAAAGGGCTCATTGAGGGGGCGTGACATCATATTGAAGCAATACACCTGATTGGCTGACTACACGTGTGGATCGTAGTCACACACTCTGCGGAAAGATAGTGCCAAAAAGATCTGTAGATGTGTGCAGAGGGATCTGTGAATGCCCTGTGATCTGCAAACACAGATTCAACACTTGCATGCTGAGCTTTGCACAGAATGTGTAAGAATTTATTTTTACACTGGTTTGAAAATACAAGTTAGACTGTGTTTGTTTGCAAATTGTGAGGAGGGCATTTGTAGATTTTTTAATGGAAAAAAAGCGAAACATTTGTGCCAAAATTCTGAAAACAAATGCAATACAATCTACAAACAAACAATGAACCTCATGCCCAGACAAATCACTTTGCATTCATTCAAATTCTGGTTGTCAAATACAAGTCACTGGTTTGTATTTGTGAATCCTAAAGGGTTTGTTTGCAGATTTTAAATCTATTTGTAGATTTTGATTTACATTTGCGGATCATGAGGAGTCTGTTTGTAGATTTTACATTTATTTGTAGATCTTGTTTTGTGTTTACAAATTTTAATATGCATTTTGACCCATAGTCTCTTCATTTTCAATGATTATGGCATTATTTTGTCACAACAGTGAAACAATAGTGTCAGAATTCTGAAAACAAATGTGACACAATCTACAAACAGAACATGATCTGCACCTGCAAACAAGTCACTTTACATTCATTCAAATCCTGGTTTTCAAGTACAAGTCACTGATTTCAGTTTGTGAATCGGGATGTGTTTATTTGTGGATTTTTAATCTTTTTGTAGATCATGATTTAATTTTGTGGATCACAAACAGTTTGTTTGAGGACTTTGTATCTATTTGTAGATCTTGTTTTACATTTGCGGATCGTGAGGACTTTGTTTGCGGATTATTAATCTATTTGTAGATTGTGTTTTGTGTTTACAAGTTGAAATATCTATTTGTGACTTTTAGTCTGTCCATTTTCAATAATATTGGCATCAAATTACCCCCATACGTTCGGCCCTACGGTGGAAAAGCGGCCAAAGAAACAAAAGCAGAACCGCTGTGTCTCCGAGTATCATGATTGTTCCTCAGATGAGTAAATGATTCAGTTAGGCTATAAATACAGTCATTTGCTAAGTTAAATTACTTATCATTTTAAACGAATCTGTTGATTTAAGGATTTAACTCACTCATTTGTCGGCACATACTGGCAGGTGTCATTTCATAGACATTTCATTCATTCAACTATTAACATTATTTATTTTTTCAATCATTTAATATTTCAACATAAAAAAAATATATAAAACATTAATCTCTTAACATAATTTAAGCAAAATCCATCTATATTATTTCAGGGTTTTGATCTTCTCTCAACTGAGAAAGAGCACATGCTGTATATTATTGTATTATATAGAGGGTTTTCACGACGCGTCATCAATCCGGAAGTCGGCCATTATGGAGGTACTGAACGTAAACAATGCCACTGAACTGAACCGACTTAACATATTTGGCTGATTATTGCTGCTGAAAAAGGGTCGTGTTTTAGTCTGTACTAATCGGTTGCACTGGGAAAAAAACATTTCGAGTTGTATAGACTGCCAAAAGTTAAAGAGAAGAGTGCAAAAACGGATGAGAGAAGGCGTTTGTGGTTGAGAGGCACAGCATCAGCCACATGTGTAAATGAAGCGTTGACTATGGCTAAATGTTGACGTAAAGTAGTTAACTATGGCTATTCACAAGGTCAGTCCAAATCCGATTATCTTTGTATCCGATTGGAATCTGACCTAAATAAAATAAATGTCCACACTGTGTATCGCAAATGTTCAGATCCGAGTCGTGTGATCATGCAGCTCTTTGGCAATATGTCAATGACATTGCGTTGATGGAGGGGTTTGCATTAGCAATAGAGGTCTTGTCTTATTTAAATTTCACAACATGGGAATGTGTATCCGCCGCGCTGGACTCCTGCGTCTCGAGCTGCAGAACTGGAGGAGGCTGGTAGGCACAGCTTTTGTTCAGCGCCGGTTTCAGAAATAAAAATCTTCTGCTTGTCCGGCACTTTCAGCATGTTCCCTATAACAACGTCTGACGTGTATCTTGAAACGGATTTCATGTGCTTTTTTTGGACTGCCAATCTGAACGTAGCTTATGTCGGGATTAGAAATAGAAGGAAGAATGAGAAGCTAGCTCGTTTGGATCTTTACCACATATTAACTTTAGTTCGTCAAAATCCTGCGCCCTTTCCTGCTTAAGTCCCTCTCTATATGATTTTGCAGCTTCCATGTGTTTTTTCCCGTGGTTTAAACATCATAAATTAGTGTAACAATGTGTTCAGTAGTACATAAACAGTGCAATCCATGCTGCTGTTTACATCCGAGTCCCTCCAATATGGCCGCGCATCCGGGTAACTGACCAAACCGTGACGTAGGTGAAAACCCTCTATTACGACTATTTGATATTATATCTAAACTTTGACTACGCTACTTGCTGCATATTAATTGTTCTATGAAACTCAAGCTTATTGTAATTGTGTATTTTGTGCTTCTCCAGAATGATGTTCTAGTTGAGCTCATTTGTAGGTGAGTTTGTCATCCTGCCCTGTCTGTGATACACTGTGTTTTGGGCCAGTTAAGGCTTAGAAATAACGGTGAAGAAAAAAAAGAAAAAAAAATCCACATTGACTAATCTATTTATATGAATATTATGGTGGTAGCTATATAATGATTGTATAACATAAATGTGTAATAAACGTTTTGTCTTGAAATAAATGGGGCTATCAAATATGTGTAAATCAATAATTTGGTCATAATACGCAGAAGGGGCAAAATTATTATTGTAAAACTGGAAAGTGTCTGGGTTTAAAACATGGGTTTGTTTATCTGTCAAAATATTGCGGCAATTAAGATTCAAACCGCTTTCCGAACCAGTCATCAATGATGTCGATCAAACCTCAATACTGAAAGCTTTTCTCACACACACTCGAAGCCTCGGCACAGAACGTACATCACTAATAAATATAATAATAATTTGCTTGTGATTTGATGGTTATGCTTTCGTTTATGTGAAACAATAAACACTGATGTCAATAACTGATTTTGCTCAGCAGAAATAAGAGCCAGAGACTATATAATATATAATAGTATATAATAATGGTGTGGCGTTTCTCATTAAATCATCTCACCGTTAAAGACTCTGACTGAGATCCAGCTGTGGAGTGACTGTCCTCTCTCTGTTTTACAGGAGTAGAAACCCTCATGTGACTTTGAGACAGTAGTGATGCTCATCTCTCCTGTCGTCTGATTCTGGATCAGTGATCCGTCTTTATAGAAATCAGCGCTGAGGATCGGGGAGTTTGTAGATCGATGTAAACAGTGTAGAGTCAGAGTCTCTCCCTCAATCACAGGATCAACAGAACTCTCCAGAATCACCTCACCGTCTACAAACACAAGATATGCATCAACAGCTGGTAGTGATGATACTGTATTAATCACAGCCATACTTCAATTATTAATAAGATGTGGAGGGTCAAAATGTTCACTATCATTAATCTGAGAAACTGATACTTTTATTCAGCAAGGATTCATTATCAAATGTGAAGCATTGATAAAAAAAAAACATTTATAATGTTACCAAATTTTTATATTTCAAATAAATGTTCTTCAAACTTTCTATTCACTAAAGAAAAATAATGTTTTCCACAAAAATATGAGTCAGCAGCAACTGTTTTCAACATTGATAATAATCAGAAATGTTTCTTGAGCTTCACATCATCATATTATAGTGATTTCTGAAGGATCATGTGACACTGAAGACTGGAGTAATGATGCTGAAAATACAGCTTTGATCACAGGAATAAATTACATAATATTCACATGTATTATATTGTGTTATCACATTATATATATTAATCCAATACTTAATGATAATCTAGTGTATTTTATTTTATTATAGAGATGAAATCTTGATATTCAATGTGCTGGGTGAAAAATAAATCTAATTTTAGTTTAATGCATGACTAAATTCTCAATTATAATATTTTTTAATCTTGAACAGATTGTTTTTATTTTTTATATTTTCGGGTTTTTCCAAATCAGAAGCCTTGGATGACCAGCCAAGTCTATAAGCTCCTTAAAGATCGGAAAGCTGCCTTTAGGTCAGGTGATAGAGCTCTTTACAGTGCTGCTAGAGCCAACCTGAAGAGAGGGATTAAGGATGCGAAGAAGGACTACAAAAATAAGGTAGAAGATCATTTCACAGATGGCAAATCACGGCAGGTATGGCAGGGATTCCAGCACCTAACAAACTTCAGAGGCAGCAGATGTGCAGCTGGAAGCAGCTCGGCTCCACTAGCAGAGGAACTGAACTGCTTCTTTGCTCGCTTTGATAAACCACAGCTGAAAAATACCACATCACTTCAGTCTACAACAGACTCTGGTACCCCTCCATTCACTGTCCAGGAGCATGAAGTGAGGCGGGTGCTTAGAACAGTGAATACACGGAAAGCCTCAGGCCCTGATGGCATCCCAGGAAAGGTGCTCAAGGGATGTGCTAACCAGCTCTCAGGAGTCTTCACAAACCTTTTCAACCTCTCTCTGACACAAGCCTTAATTCCATCCTGCTTGAAATCTTCCACAATTATCCCCATACCAAAGAAATCAGCCACAGATAATCTCAATGACTATCGCCCCTATTGCCCTTACACCGATCATCACAAAGTGCCTTGAGAGGCTGGTGTTGTACCATCTGAAAACCTGCCTCCCTTTCATTTTTGATGAACACCAGTTTGCTTATAGAGCTAATAGATCAACTGAGGATGCATTAGCCATAGCTCTCCATAATGCGCTGTGCCATTTGGAACATCAGGAGAGCTATGTGAGGATGCTTTTCATTTATTATAGCTCAGCTTTCAATACTATTATACCGGACATTCTCTTCTGCAAACTCACAGACCTGGGCTTCCCCTTACTCACTTGCAATTGGATCAGGAATTTCCTGACGGACCGCCCTCAGACTGTTAAACTCGGTCCTCACTTCTCTTCCACCCGCACGCTCAGCACTGGCTCCCCTCAAGGGTGCGTGCTGAGCCCAATTCTGTACTTCTTTATTCGTATGACTGCCGCCCAGTCCATCACCAGAATAACATAATCAAATTCGCAGACGATACTACAGTGGTGGGACTAATTTCAAAGGGGGATGAGGCTGCCTACAGAAATGAGATCCTGAGATTGTCAGAGTGGTGTTTAGCCAATAACCTGACACTAAATACCACCAAAACAAAGGAAATCATCCTCGATTTTAGAAGGCACAGGGCAGACCCCACTCCCCTTCACATCAATGGAGACTGCGTAGAGAGGGTTCAAACATTCAAATTCCTTGGTACAACCATCTCAGCAGTCCTCAAATGGTCAGCCAACACCACAACAATCATCAAGAAGGCACAGCAGCGCCTTCACTTCCTGAGAGTGTTAAAGAGGAACAATCTAAAGGAGAAGCTGCTGGAGACCTTCTATCACTCTGCAGTGGAGAGCCTGCTGACATACCATATTTCAGTATGGTACTGTAGCTGTACTGAGGCGGAGAGAAAGGGAATACAGCGGACTATTAACACCGCGCAGAGGATCATTGGTTGCCCTCTTCCCTCCCTGAAGGACCTTTACAATTCCCGCTGCCTCAGCCGAGCCTGAGCATTGAAAAAGATCACTCTCATCCTGGTTCCCATTGTTTAACCTGTTGCCCACTGGTAGGCGGTACAGATGTTTTAAATCAAGGACAAAACGACTCAAGGACAGCTTTTTTCCCAGGCTATAATTGCACTAAACACACATATGCAGTGAACATTCTCGTACTGACTTTTTACCAAGCACAATAAGCGTAAATATTTTAATATATTTCTTTGTACTATGTATTTTATGTATCTGTACTTACTTATCTAACTTATTTTTACTTATTTGTACGTTTTATGTACCATGCACCTTATGCAGAAGCTCGCAATTTCGTTGTATCTTGTGTACAATGACAATAAAGTAAAGTAAAGTATTGTGTTTTATAGTAGTAAGCGTGATTGGACTCACCATGTACAGTGATGTTTCGAGGACGACGTTTCTCTCCAGATTCAGACTCACACCAGTACACTCCAGTGTCAGATGTGCTGAGAGAGTCGATTACACATCGAGATCCTGTTTGTTTTGCACAAGTTTGTGTGTCTTTGTCTGTGTGTCTTCTCACTGTCCATCCAGCAGAGTTACTCTGATCCTCACAGCTCAGAGAGAGAGAGTCAGAGGAGAAGTGTTGACTTCTGCTGGGATTGAGGACCAGAGACACTGAAGCAGAAACACCTGAAAAGAGGAAAATCTCCATCAAAACTGACAGCACAGAGACTGCAGTGAAACACAGATCCGGATGAGCACAAGCATAAACCCTCACCAGTGATCCACAGTGTGTGTGAGCTGCTGTTGTTGTGTGTGATAGGCTGGTCGTCCTCTCTCTGCTCTGCACGTATAAACTCCTGTGTGCTGTAGAGCAGCAGGACTGAGAGTGTAAGATCCTCCAGCTCCTCTGCTGCTGTCTGACAGATGATCATGATCTCTGAACCAGCTGAACGTCCAGCCTGTAGAGGAGCCTGAAACCTCACAGATCAGAGTCACTGATTCTCCTTCAGTCAGCCACGGCTGTGACTGAGACACTCGCACTGATGCCTGAGCTTCAGCTGAACAAAACATCATGAGTTACAGAGCCGTAGAGAAACTGATGGAGAAGCTGATCACAACAAACACAAACTCACCTGATACAGTCAGTGTAACAGCATCACTGCGCTGAGAGCTGTGAGTGTGTATCTGTCCTGTACAGGTGTATTTACCGCTGTGAAAGAGATCAACACTGCTGATGTTCAACTCTTGTGTTGAGGTTCGGTGACAGTGTTTTTATATTGGTTGTTGGTTCCCTCTATTTCCCATCTGTATGTCCACTCAGTGTCTCCTCCCCACTTTATATCACATCTGAGAGTGACTGTTTCTCCTCTAAACACTCGTTCATCAGGTCGTACCGTCAGCACAGCTTTAGGACTCACTGTACAAACACAGATTATTGCATTTATAGTTTCAGAAGTTGTGTAGATATTGTCTCTGATCTGTATTTGTTGCATCACACACTACAGTCTCTCTCACCTGTAACATTTACCCACAGTGCATCACTGTATTGTGTGTAATAGACTGGTTTCCCTCTTCCAGCTCTACACCAGTACTGGCCTCCATCAGACACTGAATCAATCTTCAGGCTGTAGGAGTGTGTTTTCTTCTTCTCTGTCTCAGTGTTTAGTGTGTGTTTGTACCAGTAAGAGTCCCAGCCTCTAGTGGACGGATCCATGCGACAGGTCAAAGTCACTGTGTTTCCAGTCAGTGCAGCTCCTGCAGGATCTGATGTGAGTTCAGGCTTCGGCTTTAGATCTGCAGGAGAACAACAACAGATTCAGATCCTCCAGAGTCAGAGTTCACATGTGTTACACAAATCATTCAGTATTTGTCTGCAAGAGTTCATACAGAAGAGAATAAGTGCTGAAATATGGATTTTGGATTAGCATTATAGATCTGAATATTAACTAGCAACAATATGTATAATTATTAGTAAAAAAAAAAAAATTGATATTCATATCCAGTCTGCATGTTTGTTATTTTGCATTCAAAAACATCACACAAATGTGGATTATAGAATATTTACATCATTATTTAAAAGTTTTTAAAATCTTGTAGATTCTGTATAATCTCACTTTATTAGTAAAGGTAATGACTAAACTAGTTCCTTTGTGTTTGATGAGTGATTTCTTTCAACATCTGGAGTTTATTTTCCTCATATTCAGTAAAATAATCCTGTCTGCTGTGAAATAACTGGACAGTCTGAACTTTTCTAAGCTTTAATGTATTTTTCTGGCCATGTATATATCGTTTTTTTCATAACATTAGTGATCAGAGATGTCTGGCAACTGTCTATAAATATTGGAGAGGTTGAAGGTTTTGTTTCTATAAACAGTGTTTGTCTCTGAACAGTAATGTTGGGTTCTGCTCAGAACTAGTGTAACAGTTAAATGTTACTTATGGTGCTTTTCTACTACCCACCATTAGTGGGCACTATTGTTCCTTTATGCTAAGTTTAAATACAGGTAGAAGAAGAAGGATAGATACATCAAGTTGTAATCAAATAGGTGGAAAATCATGGTTATGTGGAGTAATTACAGGGGTACCATTGGAGGTTAATATGATAGAGTTGATGAGGAATATTAAAGGAGGAAATGTAATTGAAGCAAAACGATTGCAGAGGAATAGGGAAGGTAATAAGGAAGAAGGTCTTTCTGTAATGTTACGTTTTGAAAGTAGTGGAATGTTACCAAGTAAAGTGATGATTGGATATGTAAGCTTTCGGGTGAGAGAATATGTGCGAGCTCCGCTGAGATGCTATAATTGTCAGAGATATGGTCATATTGCAAGTGTATGTAGAGCCAAAAAGAGATGTGCACATTGTGGGGAGAAGCATGAGAATGGAAAATGTGGAAGAAGTGAAGCAAAATGTTGTAATTGTGGGGGGCCCCATAATGTGGCATATGGAGGGTGTGAAGTTAGAAAGAGAGCAGTAGAAATACAGAAGGAAAAGATGGAAATAAGTTGTCATATGCAGAAGCAGTTAAAAAAGTGGATTCAAGGAAAAAGAAAGAGAGTGAGGAGAATGAGGAATGGAATAAGTCGGATGACACAATGATAGTAAGTAAAAAGAGTTTTGTGTTATTCATGGCAGAGGTCATAAACTGTACACCACAGATGGGAAGAAGAACAGAAAAGATACAGATAATAGTGAGAGCAGCAGAGAGGTTCCTGGATATCAAAGGGCTAACATGGGAAATGGTTAGAGAAGGTCTAACCTCAGAAATTCAGCCTAGTCAAGAGTCATGGGATGGACAATAGTATTGCTGTTAGTAATCTTACAATGGAATGCTAGAAGTCTGGTGGCTAATGGATTGGAATTTAAGGGTTATGTAAATAAGATGGAGGTTAAGCCTGATGTGATATGTGTACAAGAATCTTGGCTGAAACCTAAACTGGATTTTGTAATTAAAGGATATGTTTCTGTGAGAAGAGATCGGGAAGAGGGAAATGGTGGTGGGTGTGTTACTTTCATTAAGTCTGAAATTCAGTGTAGAATGGTGGGGAAAGGAAGAGAAATGGAATATGTGTTGGTAGAGGTATGGAAGGATGATAAGAGTGTTGTAATAATTAATTATTATAATCCATGTAGACAAATGATATTGGAAGAGATGGTGAAGATAGAGGGGCAATACAGAGAGAGAGTGATTTGGTGTGGGGATTTTAATGCTCATAGTAGTATGGGGAGGAAGTGTAACTGACAGAAATGGGCAGGTGATTGAAGAATTAATGGATGAGATGAACTTGATTTGTCTAAATGATAGAGGAGGTACACGTGTAGACATGAGAACAGGTAAAGAATCGGTGTTGGATTTAACTCTTGCTAAAAGTAGGTTAGGGGGCATAATTAGCTGGAAGGTATTAAGGAAATGTAGTATAGGTAGTGATCACTTTCCTATTTTGATTGAAATGAATATGAATAAGAGTGTAGAAAGAAATGAGAGAAGAGAAGGGAGATGGAATTATGAGAAGGCTAACTGGACTGAGTATGTGGAAATGGTGGAGGAGGGTTTAGATATAAATGAAGTAAGAAATGCAGATGACATAGATGCTATAAGTGAGGAAATTATAGGTGTCATTAAGAAGGCGGCAGAGAGTAGTATTCCTAAGAGTAAAGGAAGAAGAAAGATAAAAATGGTACCATGGTGGAATAAGGAGTGTGATGATGCTATTAGAAGGAAAAGGAGAGCATATAAGAATGTAAGAAGAATGCATAGTTATCCAGGTTAAATGGAATATAAGAGAGAACAAGCGCAAGTAAAAAAGGTTGTAAGAAGGGCAAAAAGACAATATTGGAGAGACTTTTGTGATAAAATAGGGAGAAGTACACCAATAGGAGAAGTATGGAATATGATTAGAAGGATGAATGGTATAAGGAAGGAGATGGAATATCCTGTTTTAAATGAAGGGGAAGTAATAGCAATAGATAATTGTGATAAAGCAGAAATGTTTTGTAAAACATTTACAAAAGTAAATAGTACAGAAAATCTGACTGAAGAATTTAAGAGGGAAAGGGAGGACATTTTAAGAGAACATCCTCATTTATTGGAAATGAGAGAGGAAAGAGATAAGGTAATGGATGTCCCGTTTGGATTAACCGAACTAAAACGAGCACTGAGGAGAATGAGAGAAACTACTCCGGGTCAAGATGCAATCAGTTATAGTATGCTTAGACAGTTAAATGATGAATCATTGAGAGTAATGTTAGCGTTTTATAATAAAGTGTGGGAAATGGGGGTGTTACCACAAAGTTGGAAAGAAACACTGATACTGCCAATAAGGAAACAAGGGAAGGATCCTAGTAAGCCAGGTAACTATAGACCAATAGCTCTTACTTCTCATTTAGGGAAAGTGATGGAGAGAATGATAACGGATAGATTAGTATATTTTTTGGAAAAAGAAGGCAAATTAACACATTATCAAAGTGGGTTTAGGGTAGGAAGAGGAACTATGGATCCGGTAATGTGTTTGGAGGCAGAAATAAAGAAAGCTCTGTCAAATAGAGAATCAGTAATTGCTGTGTTTCTCGATATTGAAAAAGCCTATGATATGTTGTGGAGGGAGGGTCTCATGATTAAGTTGGAGGAGATGGGGGTAGGGGGAAAAATGTTCAATTAGATTAATGACTTCCTTAAGGAAAGAGTAATAAGAGTGAGGGTGGGAGATTCTATATCATCTCAAGGATGAGGTGGTAAAATGGTCATATAAGTGGGGATTTAAGTTATCTGTGGAGAAGTCACAAAGTATTATATTTTCCAACAAGAAAGTAGATAATGAGTGTAGGTTAAAGATATACAACAATGAAATGGCACGAGTGGCATCAGTTAGATTCTTGGGAGTATGGCTGGATACTAGACTTACGTGGAAAGAGCATATTCATAAGATGGTAAATAAGTGCAAAAGAGTTATAAATGTAATGAAATGTATGGCAGGACAAGAGTGGGGAGCAGATAGAGGGGCGCTTCAAACAGTATATGTAGCAATGATAAGATCTGTGCTAGATTATGGAAGTGTGGCATATGGGTTGGCGGCAAAGTCACAGTTAGTGAAGTTAGACAGAATTCAAGCACAGGCATTGAGAATTTGCTGTGGAACATGTCCAACTACACCTATAGCAGCAATGCAAGTGGAGGTAAATGAAATGCCGCTTAATATCAGAAGGCAACAGTTAATGGCTGTTTATTGGACAAATCTAAATAGTCAGGATGAGAGGCATCCAACAAGGAAAATATTAGGAATATGTTGGGAACATGGGATGAATAGACACAAGAGTTTTGGATGGGTGTGGTAGAAGAAGATATTAAAGAGATGGGGATAGATAATTATAGAAGTGTGCCAAGAGTAATGTATCCGCATACCCCTCTATGGATTCTTCCTCAACCAGAAGTAGATTTAACATTAATGAAGATAAGACAGAGTGAAGGAAATAGGGAGATGGAAGTAATGAGAGCAAATGAGTATTTAAGAATTAGGTACGGAGATCATATACAGATATACACGGATGCTTCCAAAAAAGGAGAGAGAATAGGAGTGGCAGTATATGTACAAAAGTACTTGTGAGGAAAAAAGCTAGAATTAGTGATCAGTTATCAGTATATACTGGTGAGCTGATGGCTATATTGTTAGCAGTACAACTAGTTAAAGAAAGGAGAATTAATAATGCGATCATATGTTCAGATTCATATTCAGCAATAGTCAGTATTGATAATCAAAAATCAGAATCAAGACCAGATTTAATGATGGAAATCCTGCAAAATATTTTTGAGTTGAAGCAAAGTAAAATACAAGTACAATTTATGTGGGTGCCAGCCATGTGGGACTTAAAGGAAATGAAGAAGCAGATAAATTGGCTAAACAAGCAGTGGATGAGGAAATGGTAGAAATTGAGATACCACATAGTATAAAAGAAATAAAATCAGTAATAAAAGAGAAAGTGATTAAAAAGTGGCAACAATATTGGGATAATGAGAGTAAAGGGAGACATTTATATGCAATACAAAAGAAAGTGGGAGAAGGTAGAAAAAAGGGAGAAATAGAAGGGAGGAAAGTATAATTACAAGACTAAGAGTGGGACATACAGGTTTGAATAAAACATTACATTTAATATCTAAGCATCCAACAGGATTATGTGATAAATGTGGACAGAGTGAATCTGTGGAACATGTGATTATTAATTGTAAGGGTTATGAAGAAGAAAGAGAAGTGCTAAGAGAAGAAGTATGGAAGAATGAAGGGAAAGAGTTAACATTAAAAAATATATTAGACTCAAATGTAGGAAATAGTACAGTCAATGTGTTGTTTCAGTTTCTGAATAATACAGGTTTAATGAAATGAATGTAGGATTAATAATTATAGGCTTGTAGAGAGATGTGGATGAAGTATTGTGGGATAAGGAAAGTTAATCCGAAGGTTAAGTAAGGTTATGGTGAGAACATAGACTGAAAAAAGGGTGAGAAGTGGGAGTTAAAGGGAGGTGGGGTGGAAACTGGAGGAGCTGAACACGCAGCGTCAGTGGGTAAATTTTTTTTTTCTTTCTTTTTTTTTCTTTTTTTTTTCTTTCTCCTCCTCTCTTTAGGGGCGGGGAAGGGTAGAAATGTTAAGAAAATAGGAGGTGTTTCTGATCCAAGCTACCTGATGATGGCAGTAATGCACTGTAAAGTGTGGTTGCCAATAAAACAAAAAAGAAGAAAAAGAAGAAGGATAGATACATCGTCAGGATCTTCTTCCACCGATACATATAAGTATCACCACATTCATTGCATCAGACATTTCACACAACTTTTTTTATATAAATGTTACTGAATATATGGAATTGAAGTGTAATTAGCAGACCTATTTTTTTCTGTTTCTCAGATCTGTGTTCACATGCGTCAGACAGACTTTATCTGTTGTGTTTCTCTGTTTTATAAGATCTCTTACCATGAGTGTTGTGTTTTTAAGATTACACTTAAATTTTAAAATACTTGCTTTAAAATGCATTTCCAAACCTCTGAATTCAGTTTAATTGATTTTCTCCTTCAAATAGTTTGTAACACAAGAACAGAGATAATTCAATAAAAAGAGAAGTGACAACTGTATTTATCAGCAGTGTGAATGAGAGTAAAAGTCTCTCGATTGGTTGTGTGATCATGGATAGTAGAGAGAGTTTATGTGGACAATGATGTTGAACTCACCCTTCACAGAGAGAAAACAGCAGATCTTGATGTTGATGAGTTTGGTCTTCCATCTCTCTGTCCTTTACACCAGTACTGACCCTGATCAGACTCAGTAGCTCCTCTGATAGTGACAGTGTCTCTGTTTACAGTGTAACGCTCAGACGTCTGTAATATTACACTGTCTTTATACCACTCATATCCCCAGTAACTGTAATAAGGGTTTATCACACACTTCAGATTGACTGTTTCTCCAGTGAATACAGGATGCTGGTGTCACAGTCACTGTAGATGTGGGTAAATCTGAGAAGAAACAGAAACATAAAGACTTAAACAGCTCTTTCAGGGAATAAAACTGATTGTTCAGAAGGACCTTCGGTTGTAAACGCTGGTTGTAAATGGGAATGTTGCTGGTATAAACCCTGCAGTGAATCCACAGATGGACTGTGGCATATAAGTATCACCACATTCATTGCATCAGACATTACACGCTCATTTATGACTGTAGCATCTGGACCAATCAGACACACAAATTATTAAATTATATTTAATGAATAATCCAGCAAACTCACTATCCCAACAGAGGTCTGTGAAACTTCCCCCAAATCAAGCTAACACAGGCAGAACTCGGTGTCCTGTTACAGGACACAGTAAGACTGATACGTTTTACGACCCAAAAGAATGTGACTAAATTCTTGCTGTATATTAATTATATACAGTATATTCTATATATATAACCATGTGATAAATGTATTAACATGTATCTACTTTTGCATCTCATGATTTTCCTTTCGCCTAAGAAGGGCGTGTTAGAACTAAACTGATGGTTTGCTCAGGCTGTTGATCTGCTGAACATCAAACAATGCTATAACTTCTTGCTTTCCTGTATTCTGCTTCAGCTCTCTTTCCCTTGGTAAGCATATGTAGCCTATGTGCATGTTAGAGTAGTTTAAATGTTTAGTTAATAAAGTCTTGTTCATGTCACACGTAAAGTTGTCTGTGTCTCAAGCTCATATCTGGAGTCACTAATCATAGATTTTGACTATTTGCTCTTAGTAGTACTTAGTAAGAAAGACATTTCCCATGCCCCGGAAATGAACATTTCTATTAATTAATTAAGAACCAATATTGAGTATTCACGGGATGAACCGAGTAATTGGTTGTAATGTTAATGAAGGTACATCAAGTTAACCCGATTAACTGATCCAAATATTCATAATCGATTATAACAAGTTATGAGTGATTATTAATATTTCATAGAACTAATTTGGTACATAACTATTCATTTTGTGTGTTATATATATATATATATATATATATATATATATATATATATATATATATATATATATATATATATATATATATATATATATATATATATATATGTGTGTGTGTTTTTGAGTAATTTGGATTATTGGTTTATGGTATGTTAATTTGCTCTGGGTTTATTATTGTGCATTTCACTATTGTTGTTTTTCCTCATTATATCTCTGAAAATCAGTTTTCTGGTCTAGTGTTTTCTTCACCTTAACCAGTTTAATGATTGTGATAATTATGGTATGTGGATCCCTCCGCAAAAGATATTCAGATTTATAATAAACTTTTACTAATAGAAGTGCGAGTTTGTAGTTACTCGTGAGCAACAGCTTCATGCTGGTTAGAAAGACTGAATGACGTGATCAGGATGATGGAGAATAAAATACTTCATTCATATGTGATCAACAGATTCAGCACATTATAATATATATTATATATATATATATATATATATATATATATATATATATATATATATATATATATATATATATATATATATATATATAATATTTATTTTGTTCTAGGGAAGATATATAGATTTAAAACAAAAAAATTGTGTGTGAGATTGAATGATGACAAGATTGTCATTCTCAGGAGAGCTAATGTTGAAACTTTGGTGTAAATGTTGGATAAAATGCATCTTAAATCTAATGTTTGATGAACTGAAAATTATAATCAGGCACAAAACAATGACAAGATCGTCTGAAAAGCAAAACTGCATTTGTTTAAAAACTCACAGACTCTCAGAAAGTGCAAGATGGAAAAAAAGTTATATCATACAGAAATGTTTTATGTTTATTAAAAAACTTGAATGTTACTGAATAGATGGAACTAAAGTGTAATAGTAGCCATTAACAGAAATATTTTTATGTTTTATCAGATCTGTGTTCACATGCGTCAAACAGACTTTATCTGTTGTGTTTCTCTGTTTTATCTGGACTCTTGCCATGAGTGTTGTGTTTTTAAGATTACACTTAAACTTAAAAATACTTTAGCTTTAAAATGCATTTTCAAACCTCTGAATTCAGTTTAATTGATTTTCTCCTTCGTATAGGTTGTAACACAAAGAACAGAGATAATTCAATAAAAAGAGAAGTGACAACTGTATTTATCAGCAGTGTGAATGAGAGTAAAAGTCTCTCGATTGGTTGTGTGATCATGAAGTAGAGAGAGTTTAAGAGGACAATGATGTTGAACTCACCCTTCACAGAGAGATAAAGAGAGCTAAATGTTGATGAGTTTGGTCTTCCATCTCTCTGTCCTTTACACCAGTACTGACCCTGATCAGACTCAGTAGCTCCTCTGATAGTGACAGTGTCTCTGTTTACAGTGTAACGCTCAGACGTCTGTAATATTACACTGTCTTTATACCACTCATATCTCCAGCCACTGTGATCAGGGTTTATCACACACTTCAGATTGACTGTTTCTCCAGTGAATACAGGACTGTCTGGTGTCACAGTCACTGTAGATGTGGGTAAATCTGAGAAGAAACACAAAAACAAAGACTCAAACAGCTCTTTCAGGGAATAAAACTGATTGTTCAGAAGGACCTTCGGTTGTAAACGCTGGTTGTAAATGGGAATGTTGCTGGTATAAAACCTGCAGTGAATGAACTGTTAACCATCACTATTGTGTCCTTGAACAAAGCATTTGACCAACAGTTTCCAGAGGGATTTTCTCTAGTTCATGGAGCCATTCTGTGACAGAAATACATTACACTGGTCTTGGTCATATGGTGATAAATATACTTTTGCAAAAAGGAAGAGACAGTTGGCAAACCAGTTTGTTACACAGTTACAAAACAAAATTTAAATATATTTATTATGTGAAATACATGTTTCTATTGAAGCTGGTGTGTCAACTCTCTCTTTACTTGTGCAGTTTGTGTGGTTGAGCTCCCTCACTGAGTTAGTTTTGCCCGCTGGATGTGCAGTTTGTGTTGAACCTTTGTGATAAATCAGGGCTCGACATTAAGGCTTGTCCGCTTGTCTGGGACAAGTGGATTTTTTGTAGGACAAGTGGAAGAGAAAATTAGTTGTCCCACTGGACAAGTTAAATTTCAAAACAAATAAATGCCATGTTACTTCACGTTATGTGCCACTCATTGCGTCTATTTTACAGATTTAAGTCTACCGATTTGAAACGAACACATTTTTCGCGCTTCCTTTTTTTATTTTTTATATTCAATGCCACAAGAACAGAGATATCACATATTCACAATATTACATTAACTGCCAGAAAAAAAGAAAAAATATATATATATTTTTACATAAAATCCAGTGTTTTCAAAACATTACACAAAACTTATTTGGTAATTTCCATGCTTTGACCCAAGAGATATCACCAAATAAGGAAGACCAAAAGAATCTTGCTGCAGGAAAAGACACTGAGCCAAGAGCTTTCCTTATAATCATATTGCTACATTTTTGTTGTAAAACATCAACATTATCAATGAAAATTTTACTACAAATATTGTCCATGTTAATTTCCACTGAATCAGCGTTTTTTAAGAGTAAAATTACACTCTTTGGAATCGCGTCAAGAACAATAGCAAACTCTCTTGGTTTAACTAGTAATTTAAATTATTGTAGAAATTCAGTGTATGATAACAAATATCCATTGGAATTAATCAATTGTCTTACTAATATAATCCCTTCATTAAACCAAGTGTGATAGAATAGTGATTTGTTTTTAAAAAGAATGTCTTTGTTATTCCATATGAAATAGTTGTGTGGTGAAAAATTGTGTTTATATACCAATTTCCATGCTAGCAGGGCTTGTCTGTGAAAACTGGCCAATTTTACAGGAATTTTGTCAGCAGAAAAAATACATTTCAACAAAAAATCTATGCCTCCAAGAGTATTAAATATATAATTTGGAAATGCGTTCCAAATACTTTCTCTATTCTTCAAAAACTCTATCAACCATTTAATTTTGAAAGTGTCATTAAGTGTATTATAATCTAAAACCTCAAGTCCCCCTTGTTAGAGAGAGAATGAAGGGCGACATATGTCACTTTGAGTGATTTATGGCCCTTGATTGACCACGCCCCTTTTTCCCACGCTAAGCCCCGCCCCTTTTTCCCACGCTTAGCTCCGCCCCCTTTTCCCACGCTTAGTCCCGCCCCCTTTTCCCACGCTTAGCCGCTTCCGGAGAGATCATGTGACCGTGGGAATTCCCATGGTACGGAACCCCTCCCATTCGAACCGGCACCGAAACCCATCCCATCGGACCCGGTCCGGACGGAACACCTGCTGTACACCTGTTACGGGTATCTGACTTGATCAATGTAAAAATGTTCAAAATGATGGAAAAACATTCAAAACAATACATTTTCAATCCTTTTAAGAAGGATGGCAGAAAACAGAGATAGGTTTAGTGTTTTTTATATTAACATGTAGTGATTTAAAACCATTAAATCCATTTATATCATTAAAACACAGTAATGTTCCATTTTACATAAAACATCTGTTTTAAAAAAGTGTTTTCAATCACAATAATAACTAAAACAGTGTGTATTAAAATTATATCAAGTAAATAGTTATGTTTTCTTAAAACATCTAACATCGCTTGTATTAAAATTACATCAAACAAATAGATCTAATATGTCTTCAGTGTTCACACACACTTGTAAGTTGTTTAAACTGCATTTCTTAAAGTTATCAAAGTGTTTTAGTTCTTAAAACATCTAACATCGGTTGTATTAAAACTATTTTCTATCATACATTTAAAAAAGTTGTGTTTTTTTCACAATAACACAGTGTTTAAAACTATTAAAATAACTTATATCATTAAGATACTATTGTCTTTAGTGTTCATACACGGTGCTAATATTAAAATTATATCAAGTAAATAGTTGTTTTCTTAAAACGTCTAAAACCACGTGTATTAAAATTATATTATGCAAATACATCTAAAACAATAGTTCTATTTTTATCATACATTTAAAAAAGGTGTACTTTTCACATAACACTCAGTGATTAAAAACCATTAAGTCATTTTTATATCATTAAAACACAGTGTAGACCTTTACCTTTACACATTATTGAGTAAAATGTTCCATTTTACATAAACCATATGTTTTAAAAAAGTGTTTGCAATCAAAATAATAACTAAAACAGCGGGTGTTTAAATTATATCATGTAAATAGTTTTTTACTTAAAACATCTAAAGGCGGTTGTATTAAAATTACATCAAACAATAGTTCTATCTACATTTAAAGAAGGTGTGTTTTTCACAATAACGCACGGTGCTTAAAACTATTAAAACAATTTATATCGTTAAGATACTATTGTCTTTAGTGTTCATACACATGAAAAAAGTTTAAAAGTGTTTTCTTAAAGTTATCAAAATGCGTTAGCATTAAAAACATCTAAAACCGTGTGTATTAAAATTATATCATGCAAATATTTATGTTTTCTTAAAACATCTAACATCGCTTGTATTAAAACTATTTCTATCATACATTTACAACTATTTTCTATCATACATTTAAAAAAGTTGTGTTTTTCACAATAACACACAGTGCTTAAAACTATTAAAACAACTTATATCATTAAGATACTATTGTCTTTAGTGTTCATACACTGTGCTAATATTAAAATTATATCAAGTAAATAGTTGTTTTCTTAAAACGTCTAAAACCATGTGTATTAAAATTATATTATGCAAATACATCTAATTACTATATTCGAAGTTGCACTTTCCACAATTACACATCGTTTAAAAATATTAAAATGTTGTATAAAGTTAAAATACACATATCTTTAATGTTTATTACACATTTGTAAAAGGTTAAAATGCATTTTCTAAAAGTTATCAAAACGCTTTAGCATTAAAACTTCTAAAACAATGTGTAGTGCAATTTTATACCAAACAATAGATCTATTTTCTATCAAACAAATATTAAAGCATATCAAAAAGTTTTGTTAAAAACCACAATCTTAAAAACACATACATACATACATTTTAAAAAACTGACTTACGTTTTTACAAGTGCGTTTGTTGAAAGAAGAACAAAGTTGTCCATTTTAAAGATTTAATCCATCTCCAAAGGTATATCCAAAACTTTAGAGATTTTAATTCCAAAAGTCCTCGTGAGGAGCTCCACGAAACACGTCCAAACACTTCAGAGACAACCCAAGACTGACAATAGCAGCCGATGCACAATAGCCAGACGCAAGCTCCGCCCCTAGACCCCATCCCACACCTAGAGCCCACCCACATCAGGTGTTGATGCGTGAGAAAAAATAACAACAGATTCCCACACTCAGGGTCCTCGTGACCGTTCAGCTCATAAACCCCCTCCCTTCCCCATTTATGGCTTTGCACACACAGCGTGGGATTTTCCCACGATAACCAGGCCCATTTCTCCACCCACTTCCGGGGATGTCATGTGACTGTGTGAATCCCCAAACCCTCCCTTAGGGTGTGAACACCTGAAGAGTGGCGGGGTGGGGGGTTGTCACCCCACGATTACTAGTTCTCAATGTGAAAATGTTCAAAAAGGATGAAAAACATTCATTCAAAACAATATGTTTTCAATCTTTTTAAAGAAAATGTATAATAAGGACATAGTCAGAGATGAGTTTAGTGTTTTTTATTAAAGACTTTTCATACATTTCAAAACAATGTGTTAAAAAGTATAATTTTTCTTAAAGTTATCAAAAATGTGACATTGTTAAAATAGCTGTGTTACTTTTTAAGATGTTAAAATGTAATTTAAAACGTTTTTCAGTAAACAAGTTAGAGTTTTTACCTTCACACAGTAATTGTAAGATTGTTCAAAACTGTTTTCAAACACACCATAATATTTAAACTACATGTTTAAAATCATATTAATACCTTAATACCTTACATTTTTACAAACCGTTTTGTTGAAAAATAACGAAAACTTTGGTTTGCAAAAAGATCCCATGTGTATTTTCTCAAAAGTTTAGAACAATGTGCTAAAAAGTATAAATTTTCTTAAAGTTATCAAAAATGTGGTAGTGTTAAAATGATATCAGACAAATAGTTGTGTTTTGTAACATACCTTTTAAGTTGTTAAAAATGTTAAAATGTCATTTAAAACATTTTTCAGTAAAACAAGTTAAAGAGTTTTTACCTTAAAATTGTTAAAACTGTTTCAAACACACCATAATATTTAAACTACATGTTTAAAATCATATTAAAAAATACCTTACGTTTTTACAAGCCGTTTTGTTGAAAAATAACATGAATTAACCAGTTCGCTGTTTAAAGATGTGTAAAAGTGAACAGTGTATTTTCTCCAAAGTTTAGAGATGTTTCAAGTAATCTCCTTGAGTAATGTGAAACGCGTCCGTTCGCTCCGGAGGCCTAGCCGAAAAATGACGGTCTGAAAGTGCACGCAGGGCCACACGTAGACTCCTCCCACGACACGCCTTCCACACCAGGGAGCGTGGGAAATAGAGCACCCCCCCACATAATGAAAGAAGAGACTCCCCGGCGCTCCGTTTGAAAAGCCACAAACTCAACGTACTGCATTCTCTTGGAATTTACGCTAACTGCAGATCCCAAAGACTCCCGAGAGATGCCTTGATGAAGCTATGATGGATTTAACTTTAGCTCCGCGAAAATTACAAGGATCATGATTAACGAAATGAACCGGCGGAACGTGTGGAATATATTTTTCACTTGTCTGGAGGATGTGCGTGTACATATGATTTTGACAAGGACTACGTGAAGGCTGATTGACCAATGTGGATATAACGATAGAAGATTTACATGGAATAAGACAGAAGACCCCCTCGATTTGGTTTTCACAGAGTGAGATAATGGATTTTATTTTTACCACGTTATGGATCGGTATGGAAAGACTGAGGAGACGGATTAACAAATGAGGAATATACAGACTGCTCGTGGACCACGTTAATAAATACCCGTGTATTAAATAAATGTATTATTTAATGTAAAAAATAATAATATACTACCTTTGCATATCCTTTGCATCCTTCCTATATTGTTTTAACAGGACATTCTGTATTACCGAGCAGAAAAGTTAAAAGTGAACCGGAGTTTTTCGAACCGGATAAACATGCTGTTACATGCTCCCTGAGACACAATCGACGTCTACAGAATATGCAGATATACTGTACAGATAAATAACACGGGAAGATCACGTAACGATCAACGTGCAAACATAAATAACAATGTGAACATAAAACGTTAGGCCTCAGAACAATTTAAAACAGGTTAGAATGTTTTCTTTCACACAGCCTACAGATTTTAAAACCAGCTAAAAACAAAAAAGTTAACGTTAAATCTTTTAAAACAAGAATGTCTTTCACGAACAACTTTTTAAAGATAGGCCTACTAGAAAAAATAGTAAATTATGTTTAAACAATGTTTCAAACGTGAACATTTAACATATCAACAGTTAAAAATACATAAAACGAATAGTTTTTAAGCAAAACTGTTTAATATTTCAATTCACTACTAAACTTTTGTTTAGTTCTTAGCTAAAAATATATCTTTCACTGTCCCGTAAAGCATCCTCACGGCTCGCGCTCCGAAAGCAAAATATGAATGAGAAATAGCTGGCCTGTGAGCCCCCGCCCACCTACAACTCCGACAACGCATGAGAATACGCATGTGCAGAGGTATACCTACAGATTTCAATATTGGTAAAAAAAAACTTAAAACAACGTTTTACATTTTTATTTTATTTAATTATTAATTCACTATTAGATCTTTCTAGCCTAATATTTTCAAGCGGTCCTCTAGCACAGCGCCCTCAACACACGCACACGCACGCACACACATACGGATGAGGGTCTTAACATTTAACTACATCATAGAGAAAGGGAGAGAGCATCACTTTGTACCATGGCATGTGTTATGCCTAGAAAACGAGAAATGATCTCTTGTGAACTCTGAATGGTATTGTGAGCTATGGGAGATAGGCTAGGCTACTGTAAACTTTTGGTTTTCTCAAAAATAGATTGATGAAAGCTATTTTTAAAGTCGACATGAAATCAAAATCTCTATTTTTACAGACCTAAAACCATGATTAGAAGTAGTCAAAGACACAAACGATTTTTAACATTTATATACATTTGTGTGTTGCAAAAGCAGAAGTCTATCTTCTTTAAATAAAGATTTACCTCTATGCCTTAATTTCTTTAAATCAGTCTGATGACATATTTCTGTGATTACTTGATTAGTAATATTGCGAAAGGTTTCTCACGCGTATAAAAACCTCACTTAGAAGACTTTTTAAATGTATTTAACATTTTAAATGTTTTTCTTCTGACAAACTTACATTTCATATGAATAACCTGTGGAGGTTAACAACCGCATAAATGCATGTTGATTTCAGGCATAGTGCAAACATGATATGTTCGAGAAAGCCAATATTGGTGTAATCTTTGAGAGGTCTCATCCAGGCATACCTTTTCTAAATGAAAATATTATGGAAGTCATTTTCAAACTGTAATTACCATATTTTATATATTATGTTTATGGTTCCATGTTGCTTTAATGTTTTTGTTTGTTTGTTTGTTATTAACTAATACCCATAACACACTGCACAAATCAAAGAAACATATGAGCTAAGGATGTTCTCTAATCCCAAATAAACAGATAATTGAATGTTCACAATCTACAATTAAAAACATTAATACAACTCTTTGCTTTACAAAAACTGTTGTTACACTAAAACAAGACTCAAAATAAGATATTTCATTTACCCCTACAGCTAGTCTTATTGTACAGGCCTAAAACCATCATTAGAAGTAGTCAAAGACACAAACGATTTTGAACATTTATATACATTTGTGTTGCAAAAGCAGAAGTCTACCTTCTTTAAATAAAGATTTACCTCTATTTATGCTTTAATTTCTTTAAAACAATCAGATGACCTGCATTATCTCTGTGATTACTTAAGAATTTAAGTAATAGTCTTTCTGTTTGAGAATGTTTGACTAAATGATACTTTGTTTAGTGCAACTTTCCATCTGTGATGTTGAATCACACAAAGTATTAAAACGGAAAGTAAGTGCAGTTTGTTTACACTTAAACCATTACCACAGAATCACTTGAGTTAAATTAAAGCTTGAGGTTGAGACTGTTAAAGTCCCACACTCCGCTGAAACCTGTAGATAAAATTGCACAAAAGTAGATTCTGGACAACTTGCTAAAAAGTAAATGTAGCATGAGCCATTTAAAACAAATACAGAAAAGCCACATCAGTTTTGAATGTTTGTAAGCAACATTTTACATTTTAGCCGTGGGGATTTATGAAAAACACGTACAAATATGGCATAAAGAGTATTAAATTACAGTCGTCTATGAGTGTTTAAGACTAAAATTATATTTCTTTTAGAACATCTTTCTGCTATGTCTACGAAACATCGACATGAAAGATGGGTATTGCTGTTTTTCTGTAAACTATTACACTTAAAGATGTGCATTTCACAGTACAATCATAGATACACCGTTATTTTATGCGTGTCACTAAACAACAGTTAAGATAATGAAATCTAAATGATACTTAATATCTTTAAGTAAAAGGTGGAATTATTCATTTTTTTATTCTGACCAATACTTTGACACCAGAGTTTTAGGTCTGATCCAGAAAACTGATGGTGTCTTGATAATTTCTTTTTCATGAAAACATGTGGTAAGCAGTTTTGGCCTCATCAACAGAATACCAAAATGTTTTAACATATCGTAAATTTCTATAAACTAAAAAAACTATAAACATCTATGTGAAACTAGCTCAGTCGCATTAGGCTGGATTCTTATTTATATTGTGCAATGTTATTGAATCGCATGTTTAACAATGGTAGTCTTCTTGGTCTCAAAGTTTTCACCAGAGCATACCGACTCTGAAACAAGACCAATTATTAGCATGTAACATTTTGAACACCTTTGTGTTTTATGCATATTTTATTTTGTTTGCATTTCTTCTGAAACACACTGTTTTTGAAAATGTTTACCAATTTTTAACATTACCATTCTTCTCAATCTAGTGCGTCGTGTCTATTTTCCTTACAATTTGAAAAACAAACTTTGAAAACAACTATGTGTTCTTAGAATGTCATCAACCGGTAGAAAAATTTCATGTGTAGGAGAAGAACGGGTATGGTTGTAACACTTTTTGCTTCAGTAACTATAACTCACTGAAATTTGTAGCTAGAGTTCTCAAATTTTTATACAAAGTACCCACATTTGTTCACTACAAATGGCATCTATTCAATCCTCTACAAGATTATCACAGACCTTGTGGTGATTGTCAAGTCTGGAAACCGACACATTCTAAATATATAGAGAAAAAAATGATTTTTAGGTAAAAAGTAATTTTTTGACCAAGAATATTTTTTGTTCTAGTATCTAAACTATTGCACATAATATAGTTTGACTTATATTAGATTAAAATGTAGTTTCTTATGTAGCATGTGATGCAGTTTTCCCTTGCTAATTTCAAACCAGTATACTATACAGCTAGCTAAACAGTGACTGACAGGGGTGGGGTGGGTTGTAACACTTCTTGAAAAAGTGTTACAACCATCCCCTATCATAGAACTGATTGATATTAATATTTTTATAGAATGCCTAGGCAGTGGGAAAGAGAGACAAACAGAGGTGTGACTCACAGTTTAAAAAATAAAAAAAATAAAAAAATAAATAAAAAAAAGCCTCTGATGAGGTCACAAAGAAGGGCAAGTCAGTCAGATCAGCTGACACAGACACACACACACACACACACAGACACAGACACAGACACAGACACACGCACGCACGCACGCACGCACGCACGCACGCACGCACGCACGCACGCACGCACGCACGCACAGACACACACACACACACACACACACACACACACACACACACACACACAGACACACACAGACACAGTTAATGGTATTGGTATTGTTAATCAGACAGTCTGTTCCAGAGTGAGGCATTGTTATTTTATGTCAATAACCCTGTTTTTGAAGCATTTCATATAGTGTGTGTTGTAGAAATTTTAATAGTCATTTATTCCTAATCTATTCAATGTGTAAAAGTATATGTGTGTACGTGCTTGTGCGTGACGTTTCAGGAATATATGGGACAGGACATCTTGACCTTAGGAATGGTCAGGTTTGGCTAGTTTATTCCAGTACCAGTTTGTGTCCTTAAGAAAAACTGAACAGAAGTGGGGGCCTTATCTGGGTGGAAAAGTACAGCGGGTGAGAAGGAACCTTGAAAAGAGTATAAAAGCTGTCTCATGTCTTCCTGGTGCGCGCCACTCACTTCACAGAATGTAACGGCTGTGATGGCGACTGGGCCTTCTTGCAAGAATAAACATTTCTCTTTTTATTAATTTGACTCTGAGTGTCTCTTACGCAGTGATGATGTTTAACAGAAGTTTTTGCCACAACATTTGGTGTCAGAGTGGGATTCCTTGGCAGTGCCTTCTGGACCTGAGAGCGGACGGTGTTTGGCCACCTGGACTGAGCAGTTCCAGCTCTACCTCGTAAGTTTCAGAGAGAGGGGCCGACCGCTATCAGGGCCAGGAGAAGCTCCACTGGAATCAGATGAAAACGAACCCGTGGCAACTCAAGACATCTCTGGTAAGAGACGGCTAAAATATTTTTCTTATGGGCTAAAATATTTTTAAAAGTGAAACTGAACCATACTGGCTGAGGGCTGTTTCTGTGGTACGTAATCTGAGATTAATTGAGATCTATATATAGATCAAGAAATTTCAAACAGATACGAGGGAAAATAATCTGAGATTAATTGAGGTCTGTGACAGATCAAGAAATTTCAAGCAGATAAATAATCTGGGATTAATTGAGAACTGTGACAGATCAAGAGATTTCAAACAGATAGGTAACCTGAAAATGAGTTGTTCCACCACGGAGCAATTTGTTTTTAGGTGCTGAGGCTAATTAGGGGAACCAGAACAATCGTAACAGATTTTTTGGTAAACCATAGTTAGGAGGGCACTAATAGTGCAACCCGACCGATTTGGGTTAAAAGAAAAGAATCGGGTTTGTTGGGGACGCCTAACAGACTAAAGAAAACGCGCGTTGAAGAGAAATCCACAGAGAACAGAGAAGCAGCAGTATGGGGATGTCTCAAAAGCAAGCTTGCGAAATTTGGTACACCGGTGTTTTGTCAAATGAGATCAAATTAAGGGCAGAAATTTATGATATTGAGCGCCACAAGATTAAAGATGGTGCGGGAATCAGTTGAACAGAGCAGTGAGAAACAAAAGTTGTGTCTGCGTTCAATGTGTGTAAAAAATGTGAACAGATAATGGATTGTTGGCTTGAAGATAAAAGTCGAACTGCCAGGAGAAATAAGGGTTTTTACTTCTTCATCCAGTAAATGGATGCATGACATTAGATGTCTTAAGAACTTAAATTTATATGATATGGATTGAAGTAGCAAGCAGCAATAAGGCTGTCTGTCTGTGTGAAATAGAGTGATATAAATAGAGTGAAACTGTAAGTGTAGACTTGGTGGAAGAGGGAAAAGGGAAAAAAACAAGAAGGTTGGTGTGTGAGATATGTTTATGTGGGGATTGTGCAAACAATCATGTACTGGTTAGATAATGAAGGAACTGGCATGTTTGAGAAAAGAAAGGAGAGGATACAGAAAGAAATGGCATGTAGGGGAAGATTGAGAAGAAATATAGTAGAAAACTATATGTGATGAAAATAAAATGTCTGACAGAATTTATGGAAGTCAAATTAACTGTTTAAATGGTATGAAAAGTCAGTTTTAGAATAAAATAAGGCATTGTATGATTGACAGGGATTAACATGACATGAAGAATGCAGTATGCAGTATGGGGAACAATTCTATATTTTTAATGGTAAAATAAAGATTGAAATTAGGTTTAGTTTTAGTTTGACAATCATTGTTTTGAACCTAAGGGGTCTATAATGGGGTAGTGAAAAGGAATGGATTTACCATCCATCTTCGTTTATTATGAAAGGAATTGGAAATTATAGTTTTATAAAAAAAAACGAATGCATATCCTGGTGTTTATGATTGCAGACAATGTCTGTATTTAATATCTGAGGAGTGACTGAGGGTTCGATCAAGGTCGAGAGTACAGGACCAGTGTCTTCTTATTCAGCCCGGCTTTTTGGATGTTAGATATGCACTTGTTCTGTAATCAGTGTTGATGATAATAGCAAATTAGTAAAATGTAAAGACAGCTATGTCCAAAGATTCCGGAAATCAATAATGTATGTTGTGCCAGTAATAATGATGATTCGGCTATTGTTGTATCTGCCATTGGTGGACTGTAAAAGAATATGGAGCACTGCTTATCAGTGGCTCTGTTTGCATTCCTCAATGGAACACACTGCTTCAAGGGTGTGCAGTAAGTTAGAGCAGATGGAGAGTGTTTAAATTGTGGTCAGCAGGACCATTTAACATGTAACTGTAAATGCTCACTGAGAAGGGGTTTGAAAATGTGATAGTGACACATTTCTGGTAATAATGTGGGTCTGAAAGTAGATCAGTGTTTAAGGGAAGACGATATTAACATTTTCGTCTGAGAAAGAATAAGAGAAAAAAAACAAGGTCAAAAGATTGAATTCTTATAAGTGAATTCTTTGAAAATATCTATAATAGTAATTCTTATAAGTGAATTGATGAATACAGTTGGATGTAAAATTATGGATAATGACAACAAATGTGAGTTGCAGAAAGGAAAAAGTAACTAAAAGGATGATTGTGTTTTAATTAAACATTTTAAAAAGGGTTTAGATTATATAGAACTAGAATAATTAATTAAGATCAAATAAGCAGAGGCAGTAGGCTACTGAATTAACAGTTCTAAAATGTAAAAGGCATCTGATTAAACAAACAGCTTGAAAACTGTTGACCATGAAAGAACTAGAAGCTGATGTTTTGCTTTCAAAAGATAAGTTTGTTATTGGCTGTAATGAAACAGCTCGCTTATCTGAATCTGATGTCTGCTGTGGCTGTAAAAAGGCCAGTACGACAGACACTCAATCTGAGTGGAGATCTGTAATGTCTAAATTCCCTGTATGGGCAAAAGACAACTATAAAATTATGTTTATTTGGAAACAAATGTCATTTCTGGCAAGGATGCCTTAAGCTGGGATAGTTAAAAGATTATAGATAAAAGTTTGATGATTAGAAGTTTATGAGAGAACAGTGTACCAATCCTGAGTGCCTCAGAGTCTCTCTCAGTCAATTTCAGCTAACAGGCTGTTATCTGACCCTGTGTCATAAGTAATAATAAGCTATTTATAGTAAAGCACAGTGTTTCAGTTGAAAAATCAGACACAGAGATGTTAAAGAAACCATTGCCATTAAGAGGGCAATTTGTATTGGTGAATGTTTTAAATGTAAAACTGAACGAATTTAAAGAAGTCTTTAAAATAATAATGCAGACCTTAAATGATAGAAATAACATTTTTGATTATTTTATTTTAGGACCAGTAACTTCTTTGTCTTATCTTAAGTCTCCACCATTGAAACAGGCCCGATGGCTACGGCTACAGATGTGTAGCTAGGTTGATGATTTTAAGATGGTTAATGGATTTAAGTGATTAAATACTGCTGTTATTAACCTGTCTCCCTGTGAACACTATTAGGCAATCAGAATGGCTCTGGTGACTCTTGAACGTGCCTTTCCTAAGCTCCAGAAAGCAGCTGAGTTCTGTTAAAGGAAACTGATTGTGTGATGGGAGAGAGCGGTCACCAGTTTGAGAGCTGGTACCAGTGTGTACGTGGCTACTCAATGACAGGATGATCTTCCTGGCCAGGGGACAGCCTTACGCAGGGGGTCACGGACATTGGGCACCTCAGGACGGGGGTGTGGTACATGCAAGAAAGGTATGAGAGTTGAGCGCTGACTACTGGAGGCCACTGGGGTCAGCAGAGCATTGAGAGGTGAGATGCGCTGTGACGAGTTGCGGCAGTCTGACCCAAGAGAATGTGAGTTCCTCTATACCACTTGCCAGAAGAAACCGCATAATCGTACGCTTGTTTTTCATTGTGACAAGTGTCTGCAATTAAGCCAGGGGGACAACACCCTGAAGAGAAAATTATAGATAAAGAGCTATGGGGGAGTTCAAGAGCCACCTGAAACATGAGGGGATTGCCATTATTTGTGATGGGAGACAGGAACAAAACTTTTTATGTATTGGCTGCCTCATGGGCAAGAATAAGAAAACTTATAGAAGTGTTGATTTTGAACTAATATGTTTTAACTCCTGGAGGTCGTTTGACATGGTGGGTGGCTAAAGATGAAGACAGTTTTTGATTTGAGAAAAGTCTGGATAACAAAATTTAATGGTAAAAGGATAGTGATTAATTTAATGTAATTATTATTTGTTAATAAGAGAGAGAGACTGTTTGAGTGGAGGAAGGGATGGTAAACTGTGTCTGTCTTTCTGTTGCCGGCCTGCTAGAGCAAGCTGAAGCAAAATAATGATAAGGGAAAATTAAACAAAGCAACCCAGCAGACTGAAAATCTAATGAATAATGAACAGAAATGCTTTGGAACTGGTTAAGAGACCATGTAAAATTAGGTAAAAGCTACAGAAAATGTGAAGTTTAAAATCTTATTTAAAATTTAAATCTTTTTAGCAATAATATAAAGAAAGGCGAACATTGAAAATGAGCAGTTAACATATGTGTGTCTAGTATGAGTGTGTGTGATGGTGACAGCACTTTAGGTCTTGTATGTATTAGTTGAGGGTACTAATATTCCGCCTGAATAGTGAGTATATTGTTTCATCATTACAGATGGGTTAAGGAAATTGACAAATTTTAAAGAGGGCGATAATTGTGAGTGGATCTGATGAAAAGATGATACAGAACATAGGACGAGCTTTAAATTGATTGGTCATCAAGCTCTGTCTGGTATTAATTACTTTTTTGTTGATTTGAATTACGTTCTGAATCAGTTTAAGTATTTGTGTAAATTGGAATTGTGGAGTTATAGATCACCATCTGGCATGGGCTGAGATAAATGAAAATGTTATAGATTTGATGGCAACAACAAAGTGACACATTGGCTGAGTCAATATCAAATATGAAGAGAGCCCCTAAAAATGTATGATTATTGTGGGCAGAAGGATGAGAATGTTATTTGACTGACATTGACCAAGTCTGTACACCACGACCTGACTTGATAGAAACAATTGATGACTTTGAAAATGTTTTTAGATGACTGATTTAAGAGACCAAACAACAGGCCCGAAAAGCAGGATACGCTGTGAGACCAAGGGCCTTTGCCCTTCAAATACTTCGTTGAGCAGATGAGATTGTGGCTTTAAGTGAAGAATGTAATATTTTTGTTTCAGAGACAGCAAAATATGTAAACAACGTTTGGGTTAGTGTTGATGCCAACTTTATCAAAACACTATGTTAAATGTTATGTTAAATTGATGCTCGAGTTGTGTCGTGCATCAAGAGGGAGATGGTATAACAATTGCCAAATATGGTTTACTAAGGGACAATATATGTGGGGAGGACACTGGGTCTAATTGGGTAAAAGGCCGTCCCAAACAAAATTTGCTTTCTGTAAATGTATTTGCAGGACTGTTTCAACAGGAAACGCCGGGGCAGATGTGGCAGCGAAGGTCACGGCAGAACAGTAGACAAAAGAAACTACGTGTAGTTTTACTATCTGAAAATAACCTCGACATTTTGTTTTCTTTACAGAGAATGGAGCAGAGCATAACTTAAAATTTTCCTTTCACAGAATGTCAGGATTGGATTGCAGCTAACAGAATGATTCTGTTCCAAAATGTATTAATATTGTGTTGTTGACATGAGTAAAGTGGGTTGAATGTTAATGTAATAGTTGAATGAGTTTCAGGTTGCTGAATTGGCCAAATGTTGAGAATAAATTTGGAACTAATAATGTATATAATCAGTAAACAAATGGTGAAAATTCCACAGGTCACACCAGAAGGACGACCAGCAGCACTAACAAAACATTTAAGATCTCCATTCACAGGTGACAGAGGCTATGGTCCACTCCACAAACAAGGTTGCAAGGATGGAGATTGCAACACCACCGTCCAAACATCTCACCTTAAACAACGCCAACGAGATTTGATTGGTCACTGATTAATTAGAAAGTATTTTAGGAAAATGAATGGATTGTTTGATTACTCTTTGGGGTTTCGGGGGTAGGATTGTCAATATTGTGTGTTTCCAGCTCAGTTAAATTGGTAAAATGACAGTTTTATCCAAATGATGATGACAATGACAAGAAATGTGATGAAGATGATTCTAGTAGTGGAAGCTACAGTGACATGTGTTAGACATTTGGTGTTTGTTTTTCTTTTCTTTTTCTTCTTCCTATGAATGTTTTTGTTATGAACAGATGGTTAAAAGCTGTGCTTATCCGCTATGTGATAAGGTACAAGGAGAGGGTTTTGAAATGAAGGGTTTTATTATACTTTTCTTATACTTTATATTTTGATGTAACCACTGTGGATTGATGATTTGTTGTTTTTCTAACTAGTCTGTACACTATTTCTTATTTAACTAAGGTGACTGAGGGTCAAGCTATGCTTGGGGTACAACAACAGTGATTGTTTATCTAGCCCGGCTTTAGTTGAATTCTTTATCTGCTTGCTAATACTTAAGGGACTATCCTTACAAAAACAGCCTAAGCTTTTTCTTTTCAAAATGTTATTTTCACAAATGTTTAAGAAGAGTGATCAGTTATGTGAAAACTAGAGATGAAGAGTAGTGTGATGATATGACTTAAAATTTGTCTTTTTGTTTATTATTGTGATTATGGGTAATCTGAATGATAAAAAGTGTGGAATTGTTGTAGAAATTTTAATAGTCATTTATTCCTAATCTATTCAATGTGTAAAAGTATATGTGTGTACGTGCTTGTGCGTGACGTTTCAGGAATATATGGGACAGGACATCTTGACCTTAGGAATGGTCAGGTTTGGCTAGTTTATTCCAGTACCAGTTTGTGTCCTTAAGAAAAACTGAACAGAAGTGGGGGCCTTATCTGGGTGGAAAAGTACAGCGGGTGAGAAGGAACCTTGAAAAGAGTATAAAAGCTGTCTCATGTCTTCCTGGTGCGCGCCACTCACTTCACAGAATGTAACGGCTGTGATGGCGACTGGGCCTTCTTGCAAGAATAAACATTTCTCTTTTTATTAATTTGACTCTGAGTGTCTCTTACGCAGTGATGATGTTTAACAGAAGTTTTTGCCACAACATGTGGTATCCATTTTAGCTTCTTTTGTGTAATTGTTACAACTTACCACATCATGTGTTACAACCTACCCCGATATTGTAGGTTGTAACGAAGGTGCTGCAGGTATTTTACACCAACTCAATGCACATCTTTAAGTGTAATAGTTTACAGAAAAACAGCAATACCCATCTTTCATGTCGATGTTTCGTAGACATAGCAGAAAGATGTTCTAAAAGAAATATAATTTTAGTCTTAAACACTCATAGACGACTGTAATTTAATACTCTTTATGCCATATTTGTACGTGTTTTTCATAAATCCCCACGGCTAAAATGTAAAATGTTGCTTACAAACATTCAAAACTGATGTGGCTTTTCTGTATTGTTTTAAATGGCTCATGCTACATTTACTTTTTAGCAAGTTGTCCAGAATCTACTTTTGTGCAATTTTATCTACAGGTTTCAGCGGAGTGTGGGACTTTAACAGTCTCAACCTCAAGCTTTAATTTAACTCAAGTGATTCTGTGGTAATGGTTTAAGTGTAAACAAACTGCACTTACTTTCCGTTTTAATACTTTGTGTGATTCAACATCACAGATGGAAAGTTGCACTAAACAAAGTATCAATTTAGTCAAACATTCTCAAACAGAAAGACTATTACTTAAATTCTTAAGTAATCACAGAGATAATGCAGGTCATCTGATTGTTTTAAAGAAATTAAAGCATAAATAGAGGTAAATCTTTATTTAAAGAAGGTAGACTTCTGCTTTTGCAACACAAATGTATATAAATGTTCAAAATCGTTTGTGTCTTTGACTACTTCTAATGATGGTTTTAGGCCTGTACAATAAGACTAGCTGTAGGGGTAAATGAAATATCTTATTTTGAGTCTTGTTTTAGTGTGACAACAGTTTTTGTAAAGCAAAGAGTTGTATTAATGTTTTTAATTGTAGATTGTGAACATTCAATTATCTGTTTATTTGGGATTAGAGAACATCCTTAGCTCATATGTTTCTTTGATTTGTGCAGTGTGTTATGGGTATTAGTTAATAACAAACAAACAAACAAAAACATTAAAGCAACATGGAACCATAAACATAATATATAAAATATGGTAATTACAGTTTGAAAATGACTTCCATAATATTTTCATTTAGAAAAGGTATGCCTGGATGAGACCTCTCAAAGATTACACCAATATTGGCTTTCTCGAACATATCATGTTTGCACTATGCCTGAAATCAACATGCATTTATGCGGTTGTTAACCTCCACAGGTTATTCATATGAAATGTAAGTTTGTCAGAAGAAAAACATTTAAAATGTTAAATACATTTAAAAAGTCTTCTAAGTGAGGTTTTTATACGCGTGAGAAACCTTTCGCAATATTACTAATCAAGTAATCACAGAAATATGTCATCAGACTGATTTAAAGAAATTAAGGCATAGAGGTAAATCTTTATTTAAAGAAGATAGACTTCTGCTTTTGCAACACACAAATGTATATAAATGTTAAAAATCGTTTGTGTCTTTGACTACTTCTAATCATGGTTTTAGGTCTGTAAAAATAGAGATTTTGATTTCATGTCGACTTTAAAAATAGCTTTCATCAATCTATTTTTGAGAAAACCAAAAGTTTACAGTAGCCTAGCCTATCTCCCATAGCTCACAATACCATTCAGAGTTCACAAGAGATCATTTCTCGTTTTCTAGGCATAACACATGCCATGGTACAAAGTGATGCTCTCTCCCTTTCTCTATGATGTAGTTAAATGTTAAGACCCTCATCCGTATGTGTGTGCGTGCGTGTGCGTGTGTTGAGGGCGCTGTGCTAGAGGACCGCTTGAAAATATTAGGCTAGAAAGATCTAATAGTGAATTAATAATTAAATAAAATAAAAATGTAAAACGTTGTTTTAAGTTTTTTTTTACCAATATTGAAATCTGTAGGTATACCTCTGCACATGCGTATTCTCATGCGTTGTCGGAGTTGTAGGTGGGCGGGGGCTCACAGGCCAGCTATTTCTCATTCATATTTTGCTTTCGGAGCGCGAGCCGTGAGGATGCTTTACGGGACAGTGAAAGATATATTTTTAGCTAAGAACTAAACAAAAGTTTAGTAGTGAATTGAAATATTAAACAGTTTTGCTTAAAAACTATTCGTTTTATGTATTTTTAACTGTTGATATGTTAAATGTTCACGTTTGAAACATTGTTTAAACATAATTTACTATTTTTTCTAGTAGGCCTATCTTTAAAAAGTTGTTCGTGAAAGACATTCTTGTTTTAAAAGATTTAACGTTAACTTTTTTGTTTTTAGCTGGTTTTAAAATCTGTAGGCTGTGTGAAAGAAAACATTCTAACCTGTTTTAAATTGTTCTGAGGCCTAACGTTTTATGTTCACATTGTTATTTATGTTTGCACGTTGATCGTTACGTGATCTTCCCGTGTTATTTATCTGTACAGTATATCTGCATATTCTGTAGACGTCGATTGTGTCTCAGGGAGCATGTAACAGCATGTTTATCCGGTTCGAAAAACTCCGGTTCACTTTTAACTTTTCTGCTCGGTAATACAGAATGTCCTGTTAAAACAATATAGGAAGGATGCAAAGGATATGCAAAGGTAGTATATTTATTATTTTTTACATTAAATAATACATTTATTTAATACACGGGTATTTATTAACGTGGTCCACGAGCAGTCTGTATATTCCTCATTTGTTAATCCGTCTCCTCAGTCTTTCCATACCGATCCATAACGTGGTAAAAATAAAATCCATTATCTCACTCTGTGAAAACCAAATCGAGGGGGTCTTCTGTCTTATTCCATGTAAATCTTCTATCGTTATATCCACATTGGTCAATCAGCCTTCACGTAAATCCATGTCAAAATCACATGTACACGCACAGTCCTCCAGACAAGTGAAAAATATATTCCACACGTTCCGCCGGTTCATTTCGTTAATCATGATCCTTGTAATTTTCGCGGAGCTAAAGTTAAATCCATCATAGCTTCATCAAGGCATCTCTCGGGAGTCTTTGGGATCTGCAGTTAGCGTAAATTCCAAGAGAATGCAGTACGTTGAGTTTGTGGCTTTTCAAACGGAGCGCCGGGGAGTCTCTTCTTTCATTATGTGGGGGGGTGCTCTATTTCCCACGCTCCCTGGTGTGGAAGGCGTGTCGTGGGAGGAGTCTACGTGTGGCCCTGCGTGCACTTTCAGACCGTCATTTTTCGGCTAGGCCTCCGGTGCGAACGGACGCGTTTCACATTACTCAAGGAGATTACTTGAAACATCTCTAAACTTTGGAGAAAATACACTGTTCACTTTTACACATCTTTAAACAGCGAACTGGTTAATTCATGTTATTTTTCAACAAAACGGCTTGTAAAAACATAAGGTATTTTGTAATATGATTTTAAACATGTAGTTTAAATATTATGGTGTGTTTGAAACAGGTAAAAACTCTTTAACTTGTTTTACTGAAAAATTTTTAAATGACATTTTAACATTTTTAACAACTTAAAAGGTATGTTACAAAACACAACTATTTGTCTGATATCATTTTAACACTACCACATTTTTGATAACTTTAAGAAAATGTTATACTTTTTAGCACATTGTTCTAAACTTTTGAGAAAATACACATGGGTCTTTTTGCAAACCAAAGTTTTCGTTATTTTTCAACAAAACGGTTTGTAAAAATGTAAGGTATTAATATTGATTTTAAACATGTAGTTTAAATATTATGGTGTGTTTGAAAACAGTTTTGAACAATCTTACAATTACTGTGTGAAGGTAAAAACTCTAACTTGTTTACTGAAAAACGTTTTAAATTACATTTTAACATCTTAAAAAGTAACACAGCTATTTTAACAATGTCACAATTTTTGATAACTTTAAGAAAAATTATACTTTTTAACACATTGTTTTGAAATGTATGAAAAGTCTTTAATAAAAAACAGTAAACTCATCTCTGACTATGTCCTTATTATACATTTTCTTTAAAAAGATTGAAAACATATTGTTTTGAATGAATGTTTTTCATCCTTTTTGAACATTTTCACATTGAGAACTAGTAATCGTGGGGTGACACCCCCCACCCCACCACTCTTCAGGTGTTCACACCCCTAAGGGAGGGTTTGGGGATTCACACAGTCACATGACATCCCTGGAAGTGGGTGGAGAAATGGGCCTGGTTATCATGGGAAAATCCCACGCTGTGTGTGCAAAGCCATAAATGGGGAAGGGAGGGGTTTATGAGCTGAACGGTCACCAGGACCCTGAGTGTGGGAATCTGTTGTTATTTTTTCTCACGCATCAACACCTGATGTGGGTGGGCTCTAGGTGTGGGATGGGGTCTAGGGGTGGAGCTTGCGTCTGGCTATTGTGCATCGGCTGCTATTGTCAGTCTTGGGTTGTCTCTGAAGTGTTTGGACGTGTTTCGTGGAGCTCCTCACGAGGACTTTTGGAATTAAAATCTCTAAAGTTTTGGATATACCTTTGGAGATGGATTAAATCTTTAAAATGGACAACTTTGTTCTTCTTTCAACAAACGCACTTGTAAAAACGTAAGTCAGTTTTTTAAAATGTATGTATGTATGTGTTTTTAAGATTGTGGTTTTTAACATAAACTTTTTGATATGCTTTAATATTTGTTTGATGTTTAATTTAGAAAACGATGATAAAAAAGATCTATTGTTTGGTATAAAATTGCATTACACATTGTTTTAGATGTTTTAATGCTAGAAAATTTCGATAACGTTAGAAAACACTTTTAAACTTTTCATTAATGTTTAATGTATAACACTAAAGACGATAGTATCTTAATGATATAAATTGTTTTAATACTTTTTAAACAACGTGTAATTGTGAAAAAAGTACAATCTTCAATATAGTAATTAGTATATTTGATGAATATAATTTTAATACACCTTGTTTTAGATGTTTTTAAAGCTAAAACATTTTGATAATTTTAAGGAACACAATTTAAAACTGTTATTATTTAATTATTGAATTAATATTTTTAAATTTATTAATTATTTTTTTTATGTCTAAAACGTTTTTTAAAATTTTTACAAAGTGTATGGTGATCGCTAAAAGACCCTTTATTATTTCATTGTTTGATCAGATTTTTACACACAATGTAGTTTTTAATACTACATAGTTTTAATAAGTTTAATTTTAAAAATGTGTAATAACACTAAAGACATATGTATTTTAACTATTATACAATCTTTTTATACATCTTTAAAGAATATGTAATTGTGAAAAAAACACCTTCTTTAAATGTAGATAGAACTATTGTTTGATGTAATTTTAATACAACAGCCTTTAGATGTTTTAAGTAAAAAACTATTTACATGATATAATTTAAACACCCGCTGTTTTAGTTATTATTGTGATTGCAAACACTTTTTTAAAACATATGGTTTATGTAAAATGGAACATTTTACTAAATAATGTGTAAAGGTAAAGGTCTACTACACTGTGTTTTAATGATATAAAAATGACTTAATGGTTTTTAATCACTGAGTGTTATGTGAAAAGTACACCTTTTTTAAATGTATGATAAAAATAGAACTATTGTTTTAGATGTATTTGCATAATATAATTTTAATACACGTGGTTTTAGACGTTTTAAGAAAACAACTATTTACTTGATATAATTTTAATATTAGCACCGTGTATGAACACTAAAGACAATAGTATCTTAATGATATAAGTTATTTTAATAGTTTTAAACACAGTGTTATTGTGAAAAAAACACAACTTTTTTAAATGTATGATAGAAAATAGTTTTAATACAACCGATGTTAGATGTTTTAAGAACTAAAACACTTTGATAACTTTAAGAAATGCAGTTTAAACAACTTACAAGTGTGTGTGAACACTGAAGACATATTAGATCTATTTGTTTGATGTAATTTTAATACAAGCGATGTTAGATGTTTTAAGAAAACATAACTATTTACTTGATATAATTTTAATACACACTGTTTTAGTTATTATTGTGATTGAAAACACTTTTTTAAAACAGATGTTTTATGTAAAATGGAACATTACTGTGTTTTAATGATATAAATGGATTTAATGGTTTTAAATCACTACATGTTAATATAAAAAACACTAAACCTATCTCTGTTTTCTGCCATCCTTCTTAAAAGGATTGAAAATGTATTGTTTTGAATGTTTTTCCATCATTTTGAACATTTTTACATTGATCAAGTCAGATACCCGTAACAGGTGTACAGCAGGTGTTCCGTCCGGACCGGGTCCGATGGGATGGGTTTCGGTGCCGGTTCGAATGGGAGGGGTTCCGTACCGTGGGAATTCCCACGGTCACATGATCTCTCCGGAAGCGGCTAAGCGTGGGAAAAGGGGGCGGGACTAAGCGTGGGAAAAGGGGGCGGAGCTAAGCGTGGGAAAAAGGGGCGGGGCTTAGCGTGGGAAAAGGGGCGTGGTCAATCAAGGGCCATAAATCACTCAAAGTGACATATGTCGCCCTTCATTCTCTCTCTCTTGTTCTTTGGTGTTACATATTACCTCCTTTTTTAAATAATGTGTTTTTTTCTCCATATGAAGTCATAAAGTATCTTATCTAATTCCTTAATTACCTTAGGAGGCACATCTAATGATAAAGATGTATATACTGATCTAGATATACCTTCCGCCTTTGACAATAATACCCTCCCAATTATTGATATATCCCTCATTAACCACCAATTAAATTTATTTTTTGTTTTCTCAATAATTGGTTCAAAATTTAACTGACTCCTTTGTTTTTCATTTTTACAAATAACTATACCTAGATATGTTAATTGGTGTTTAACTGGAATGTTCTCTATTTCTGTAGAGGAGTGATCTTTAAGGGGAAACAATACAGATTTATCACAATTCATTTTAAGGCCAGATACAGCAGTGAATGCCTCAATACATCTAATTATTTTTGGTACCTCGAATTTGTTTTTCAAAAAAATTGCAGTGTCATCAGCAAACTGGCTTAGTTTAAATTCTAATCTGTGATACCATTATACTTATGTCTTTTTACATGCATTGCCAAAACCTGGGTAACCAACAAAAATAAAGAAGGAGAGAGAGCGCATCCCTGCCTAATGCCACGATGAATATCAAACCTTTGTGAAGTACCAAATGCAAGTTTGACAGAACTATTACAGCCATTTTACAATGTTTTGACTGCTTTCAAAAATACATCTCCAAAACCTAACAATTTAATAACTTTGAAAATAAAATCATGATTTACAGTATTAAATGCTTTATAAAAATCAATAAATAAAATAAAACTATCATCTTCAATAAAATTACTATAGTCTACCATATCTAAGATTAGTCTAATATTATTCCTAATATGACTGCCTTGCATAAAACCAGACTGTTCCATATCAATTATTTGATCTAAACCTTGTTTCATTCTTCTAGCAAAAATCATTGCAAACAACTTACTGTCATTATTAAGCAAACTAATAGGCCTCCAATTTTCAATAAGTAACTTGTCCTTGCTAGGTTTGGGAATCAGTGTTATAACCCCTTGTTTTAATGAAGCAGGCAATTCACCCTTTTCTATAGCTTCTATAAATACTAATAATAAAAAGGGTGAAAGTTCTTTAGAAAATGTCTTATAAAACTCTCCTGTTAGCCCGTCATTGCCTGGAGATTTGTTATTTTTTAGCAAGTCAATGCACTCTCTCAACTCCTCAATAACTATTTCTTTATCACACACATTTTGGAAATTCTGATCAATTTTTTTGGTATCGCTCATAAAGTTATTAAAAAAAATATCAATATTGGAAGTAGCCATTGTGGAAGAATACAAATTACTAAAAAACTGAGAAACATATTTTGAAATATCCAAAGAATTATCTACTATTTTGTTGTTAATCATTAGTTTTGAGACTGAGGCAAAAATCACTGTTTGTTTTTTTCAAGGCCAAAAAAATATTTTGTATTTTTTTCCCCTTTTTCTAACCATTTAAGTCTAGATCGAATAAATGCTCCTTTTGCTTTATCCTCATAGATATGATCTAGTTCAGTATGTAATACATTTAATTTATTTAATTCAAAATCAGTCAATGCTTCTTTCTTCTTTTTATTCAAATTTAATATTTTCTCAATAATTGAATTTTCTTTTCTTTTTTTTCTTTTTTGCTTCCAATTTTCCTTGGTTAAAGAATGCCGTTCTGATATCAAACTTCATTAATTCCCAGTACTTTCCATACGTCTTTTCCATAGCTGCAATTGTTCTATATTTTTCAATAATGTGTTTGATTTTTTTTTTTAGGCATTCACTTTCAAGCAATTTATTATTTAATTTCCAGTAACTATTAATTTTTTTAATTTATCTTTCACCATATTTATTCTTATAAATATTCCTTTATGATCTGTCATTATGCAAGGTTCTATCAGTACAGAGGTCACATTATTAGCTAAATCATTGGACACTAACCAATAGTCAATACGAGAATGAAGAGATGAGTTCTTATTCCTCCACGTATATTCCTCCCTGTCTGGATTCTTCTATCTCTCCACACATCTGTGAGGCCCAATCTTAAACATACATTAACTAGTTCACTCGAAGGGCCAGGCCTACTTTTAGGAGGCCATCTATCAATGGTTGCATCAAACACAGTATTGAAATCTCCTCTCCAAATAACTTTAGCTAAAGGATATGATCAAATAAAATGGAATTCTAGATTCAATATGCAAAAAGAGTGTTTCATTGTTCATGTTGTTATTGGTGGCATAACAATTAACTAATACAAATATTTCGTTATCCTTATCTAACACAAGTAATATCCATCTACCACAATCATCTTTTTCAAAATTTAGTATCCGCCCTGTAAATTTATCCTGTAAAATAGCGACCCCCGCTGATCGATTACTGCCAAATGAAAACCAAATCTCTTTTCACCACTGATTTTTCCAAAACTTAGCATCTGAAGAACATGCATGCGTTTCCTGAATTAAACATAAATCTACACATTTCCCTTTACAATACAAAAATAAAGCTTTTCTCTTTAGAATATCACGAATACCTCTGGCATTGATAGAAAATAAAGAAAGAGACATAACTTGTCAAAAGTAACCAATTATTGAAAAATAAACCACAGGAGTAGGTAAATAGCCTAAACTTTAAATTTGAACATAATGGGATTCCCACAAACGATCTTCAAAAATGATAACAGTTGCAAACATTTAAATAAACCTTAAAGTGCATCCGTTATTTAACCATCCGATTAAGAACTAGAAGCAACCACTTCTTGAAAGATGATTAACTTTGACTTTTTCAGGACACCACCAACTGCAGAATCCTACCAAACGACCACAAGTCTATGAAGATCCGTTGCCCTCTTTGGGATAAATCTCTTTACCATCAATGACGCCCTCGCTCCGCTGAAGTATGCGCTTTTGCCCTCCTTCCTCGCCCTCTCCACAGCCGGCCAAAGACGATTCCGTGCTTCAATGTCAAAAGCAGTCAAGTCCTCCTTAAAGGTGCAGTGTGTAGCTTTTTGGCGACATCTAGCGGTTCGTTTGCGAGTTTACACTAAGGGCTCAGCCCACTGCTCACAGCTAACATGGAGTACCACAGTCCATTATAAACCACATCATGGATAAAGTTTACAAAGCCATAGTCAGGTGAGGATCAAGGGTCTTAATACATAATATAATAATAGTAATCAGCTGATTGTCTCACGAACGTAACCAGCACATTCTCCCCACATAGCAAACCCATAATACAGCGAGGGAGAAGAACCATATGAAACTATGCAACTATAGATTTTTTCTAACAGGATAGTAAAAGTTTAGCTGGCTAATATGAGCTGTTACTGTGGCTGAGCTGGTTAAAGCCTTGTTTATACTGACGCGTCCGCATGAGCCCAAAGGTGCGTGCGGCAAAAATGACGTGATTGTAACAGCGCGCGTGCCTCCGCATCCCATAGACACCACTTACTACACACAATAGGCTTTTTTCTCTGATTTTGGAAACTCGATCGACTTAAAATGCTTCCAAGATCGACGGGTTGGTGATTCATGTAACTGTTTGCTGGTCAATGACAAGAGTAGCCTACTAATCAGCTGTCTCACGAACGTAACCAGCACATTTATCCCTACATAGCAAAGCCATAACACAGCGAGGGTGAAGATTAAGTTACATGAAACAATCCAACTACATATTTACAACACTGACCAGGGAAAACACTCACGGTGTTTATGACTAGCTTCTTCTAGCTTTCTGCAGCTTCTCTTTCAAGGTAGTGACGAAACGCGCTCTGTAACGCGGTTTGTTCGCTGTCGGTTACGGTAGAAATATGACTTCATAACATGGCGGCCTTCATAGAAGGGGATTCCCGCGCCTATGTAGATATAAATGCCTCATTCTAAGGTAATAAAAACATTACGGTTTATTAAGTAAGTTCTTTATACACAACTGAACACATAGTTATGGATGTCATATTGCATTTCTGTTAATAAATACTCAAAAATGTTACACACTGCACCTTTAAACCGCAGCCCTTTGGTGGTCAGATACTCCTTGTTTTTTGAATTTTTCCAGATCAAATCTCTGGCTGTGCGAGAAATTAATCTCATGATCACCGTCTTGGTAGAACTTTCTGCCATCATCCGAGTTTAAATCTGCCAAGACGATGCCACATCCAAAGCATCCGCTACCATACCCTCCCTGCTACCAGTCCATGTCATTTCTCGAACTTGATGTTTGCTATCTATCTATAGACGTTCTGTCTCAAGACGTTTATAGATGTTGCCTTCGACACAAGTCACAAGACTATAACACGTCTAGCCCCATCGACTGGCTTCTGTGTCGTCAGCTGTGTCGGCGGACACTTGTTTGCATATTTCTATGACTCTCGTTTTCACGTTTTCACTGGATTGCTCGGACAATCCATATAAACGCAGACACCATGCGGCTGTAACGTTCCTGGTCATGAATTTCGTGTTCATTTCTTTGACTTTTATTTTTCGGGAAATACCCGATATTGCTTCTCAGCTTGCAAAACCACAACCGCTCACGGCGCATCTTGAGCCTCGCGCTGCCTGTGAATGTCCTGAATGTGAATCACAGGAAGACGCGCGCCAGTATAATGCGCATGCACAGACCGCGCGCCAGAATACAGTTCTCTTTCGCGCTTGAACAAACAATAACACACACAATTATGCCAAAATGTCGTTTGTCGAGTATCGTCATAAAATAAGAGCCGTCTTATTATCGACATAAAGACTCGTGAGAGAATGGGTGAGATCTGCATCTCCGTCAGAAAGCAGCTGGTCTTAAAGGGCCAGCTGCCAATAAAGTACTGTCAGTAAAATTAATCAAAAAACAAAGGGAACAGAGAACATTACTCACTGCTCTTGACTAAAGAACTTGTGTAGCTTTAAGGATTAGTCTATGTATAATTTTGTTTTGTTTGATCAGATTTTCCATTTTTTGTATATGTCCTGATAGACAGTTATTTTTTTATCTAGACAATGGCTTATTGATCATTATAGATGTTATCCAATCATTTAGTTGTTATTGCTAATTTCAGAATTATCACTAATATGTGTGTGCATTTGCTTTAGAACCAAACAAGTTGACTCATGAAACCATTTGTTTATTATATCACAATTGCAATGACCTCAATAATTGCAATATGATATTTTCCTCAAATCGTGCAGCCCTAGATAAAATTATAAGTCTTTACCCGGACAAGTGACTTTTGTGCATGGACAAGTGAAACGTAAATTTACTTGTCCGAAGGACAAGTGCCTCAAAAAGTTAATGTCAAGCCCTGGATAAATATACCATAACCAGCTAACAGGGAACGTTGGCATAACTTTGGCTAACGTTATGAAGGATCTCTCAAAGTTATGAATACATTCTTCCAGTAATGTTAATAGCATGTTTGTTCAATGTTATCTGGTCTTTTAATAATGTTCTCAAAATTAGCACAAAAACTGTAGTTTCTTCATCTTTAACACTCTTGGACCCATTTAGACATCAAGATCATTCAACACTGAGGGTTTTGCTGTGTATCACGTCACTGTAACTTTCCCCGTTGGATTAATAAAGTTTTTTTGAGGAGGGCATTTAAAAAAGGGAAAAGGATCTAAAAAAAAGGATCTAAAAGTAGTAATTCTCAAAGTAAAACGAGACTATAAACATAAATTGGATCACAAGGTGGCAAACAAATATTCTTGGTTCAGCCTGGGTCAGTATGAAAACCAGCAGGCCTCCAGAATCTAAAGAGCAGCCGCCCAGTCAGCATGGATGGTTTCAGCTCAGACACTGAGCTCCCAGTGCTCTTAACCAATTTTACAATCGTTTTAATACTTTTGATTTTAGCATGAGATCTACAATTTGAGTAACCAGCTCATTGATGTTCATCACTTTCATATAAGACAAAAAGAAGTGCACAAAGCCTTCCTCTCTATAAGAGTTAACAAAAGCCATGGTCCAGAAAACGTCTGTGGGTGCATACTCAAAACCTGTGCAAAGCAATTGAGTGCTCCTTTCCATTCTGTTTTTAACAAATCTTCAGAGGCACAATTAGTACCTGACTCTGGAAGGATGCTGTGGTTGTCCCTGTTCCCAAATCCAACACCCCCAAAATCCGTAATGATTTTAGACCCGTGGCACTCACATCAATTGTAATGAAAGTATTTGAAAAGTTGGTGAGGTCTGAAATATTAAGGAAAACAGAGCATTGACTTGACCCTCTGCAGTTTGCTTATAGACCCCGCAGGGGGTAGAAGACGCCACAGTCACTTTACTTCATTTTCTTTTTAAGCTTTTGGATAACAGTGGCTCTCATGCCAGACTTTTATTTGTTGACTTTTCCTCTGCTTTTAACACAATTCAACCCCATATTTTAATCACAAGGCTGCTAGAACAGTTTGACCTGAGCAATAACCTGGTAGGCTGGATCCTTAACTTTTTAACAAACAGGACGCAAAGAGTGAGAGTGAATGGCAGTCTCTCTGACAAAGTCTGTTCATCAACCGGCTCCCCACAAGATGCGTACTCTCACCTCTTCTTTACACCCTGTACACAAATATGTGCCAGAGCAGGTGGAAAAATAGGACCATAATTAAATACGCAGATGACTCAGTAATCGTTAGCTCCAAGACAGTGAAACAGGCCGTGGTCATAAATGACTGTTGAATGGTGTGAGGCATCTCACCTTCAACTAAACGTAGCCAAAACAAAGGACATGCTCATTGATTTTAGGAAAAAAATCCAAACACAAGAAATTACATCAATCAAAGGTCAAACTGTTAAATGTGTGCAATCCTATAAATACCTGGGGACAATAATAGACTCAAAACTCACATTTGAAACTAACTGTGAAGTTGTGTGCAAAAAAGGGCATCAGCGCCTGTTCTGTTTGAGAAAACTGAGTCTCTTTCATATTGACAAATACATCATGACTCTCTTTTACCACGCTTTTATTGAATCAGTTTTATCATTTGCGCTAGCAGCATGGTTTGGGAACCTCTCTTTGAAAAATAAAAATTCACTCAACCAAATAGTAAAGTGGTCTAGCAGGCTGATTGGCTGATTGCCACAGCTCAATGTGGAGACCTTGTACACAAAACAGTTACAGCGCATTACTGGTTTAATCTTAAATGACAGTTCATTGCACACAGAGTTTCAGCTTCTACACGCTGGGCGTCGGTTCATAATCACTCGGTGTAGAACAAAAAGACACAAAAACAGGTTTTGTTCTTGTAGCCATTACACTGAGGAATAAGTCATAACTATACTTTGCACAGGTGTTTTATTTGTTTTATTTATTTTATTATTGCCTTTATGTATGTTTTAATCTATTCTGGACCGATAAGAACTTTTTATTTTTATTTTATTTTTAATTAAAATAAAAAATTTTTGTCATTTCGGAATTTGTACTGTCTTAAGTTTGAATGAGGTGTGATGTGTGTTTCTCTTTTGTTTTTCCACATGTGTGTATGAGGACTGCAAACAAAATCTACCTTCGGCTACAAATAAAGACACTTGAACTTGATTTGAGTTGTTAATACAAATTAGGTTAAAATAATATTCATATCATAATAATCTTACAAAAAAAAAAAAAAAAGCTCCACTAGCACTAAGAAAAAAGGACACTTTAACGTTTCCATCACCAAAACAAAAATGTTTTAAAAACGTTCTTAGAACAAAAATGGTCTTGGTCTCAGTTTGTGGTTTGACTACAACACTAATAATCTGTAAATCACGTCATTCTCTCTGACTTCAACACAAAACTCATCAGTGCTGAACTCAATCGCTCAAGTCCTTTTCTATTGATAAACCTGAATATTTCCTGTAACCATAGTGACAGTGACTAAAGTAAACATCAAAGATGGAGACGCACATAACACTGGAAATCCACAATTTACTGGATTTTATAATAAACCATAACACACACACACACACACACACACACACACACACACACACACACACACACACACACACACACACACACACACACGCGACGTGTGCTGTAAGTGAATTTCTTCAGTCCTCTTAACAGATGTGGCGGAAGATTATAAGTTTTGAAATATGGATATTAAATGATCATTAAACAGAAGTGAATATGAAGACTCACCTGATACAGTCAGTGTAACAGCATCACTGATCTCTGTGTGTGAGTATGATCTCTCTCCTCTACAACTATATTCACCACTGTCAGACACATAATCAGCTGTGAAACTGATCTCTGCTGCTGCTGTTGTTGTAAATGGATAGACAGTCTCTCCATCTCTAAACCATCTGTACCACTGAATGTTTTCTCCTCTCTGTATGCCACATGTGAGAGTGACTGTCTCTCCTCTGAACACACGCTGATCTGGCTTCACCGTCACTACAGGTTTCACTGAGAAACACAGAAGTAAATATTGAAAAGCATTGCAGTATCAAGATCACTTCATGAACTCAAAACTTCCTCAGGAGAAAAACTCTTAAATTAAAAATCTAGTTTGCTTGTAAATTGTAATGATTACATGAAAATGTATGTATTGGTAAAAACTAAATGAAACTGATATGTATCCAGTCTGTGTGTCTTTATTGTATTATTGATCTGTTCTGACCAGTAGATGATGCTGTTTACAGTCAGAGTGTTTTAAAGATCTGAACTGGGAACTTACTAACTTCTGTCTGTCTGTTCTCAAGCACTTTTCTCTTCCAGCCAAACACTGAATGAATAAAGCTTAGCATTGGTGCTCAAGATCTTAATGACACACAGTCAATAATTACAATTGGAGCAAAAACTCAGAAACATGCAAATAAAACTCACAGTGCAGAACTCATTTCTGTTTTATACAGTGGATTATGATCTTTTGAAATCAATATCTGACTGAACTTTTTTACAATGCAAGACTGTTTGATTGATTGATTGAATAAATAGCAGATTTCTGTAATGTTTGCAGCATAAGGAAAGTCAGATGATTCTGTGAAATATATGCAAAGCATGGACATAAAACATCAGCAAAAAGACAAATGTGGGATCCTGATGAATCCATGAAGGCAATATGGTGGTTATAAACCATATATAGTGAACTACTATAACACAATCCACATTAGTTAAATAATAATTTACTGCATTAACGCACAGTACCTTGACTGAGTCCAGAGTGGATGAGGGACATCAGCACTAAAAGCAGAAGAAACACATATGAAGCTTTTCCATTCATTCAACACAATGTAAATCACACACTGAAACATGTCTAGAGTTTATTCTACATGAACTGAAAGTGTTTTTCTGTTCTGATGCTCATTCAGATGAGAACTGATGGATTATTCTCCAGCGTTTAACATCACACACATTTTTTTTTATTTTTAATTTGTATTTATTATTTTTATTGAACAGTATCAATTTACAAACCAAATAGGGAACAATAAAATGCCTATTACAAAACACTTTTTAAAATTGTATCATACACTTTTCCAATCATATCGTCGTGACACACAAGGACTCGTGAACTGATACGAGAGTCGTTTCACTGATTGATTCACTGATTGATTCACTGATTGATTCACTGATTGATTCACTGATTGATTCACTGATTGATTCACTGATTGATTCACTGATTCTCAACAACAAATAAGCAGTTTAAACCACTGAGCTTCATACAACATCATATAACATATACTCATCAATAAATGTGATGTCAGTGTATTTCTGTAACTCTGTCTTCATAGTTCATGTTCTCTTGTTTTTGTAATTTTTTCTCCCTAATTTTGAAAATCCCTAATCCATAAATATTGAATTTTGCCTGTATGACATGTTCCTAACCCTAACATAAAACACACTATTAAAATGTATAAATAAAATATAATCATGCACCTTTCACAGCACTACAATGCATTATATTACAGAACATAAAACTACACTTTATGAATAAAGACACTTGCATACACATGTTTAAAACATATATTAACATTGTGAGTCATGTTTCACGTCACTGATTCTTCACTGCAACAAAACAAGTTTCAGAACCAAATCAGGTCAAAGTGTTTGAGACACGACATCACTTCCTGTTTGACACTGGCATCATCAACTTCATACTTTATAGTGGCTGCAAAAAATTATTTGGACACTTAGTGTGTTTCACATATACAACACTTTACTGACCCAAACCCAGTTCAGCTCCAGTGAACCAGACACCATATAGTACAGATGAAATGACCAAAAGCAGAAAGAAAATCTTCTGCAAGTGTCCTCATGCTTCTGGTCTAAGAGTATTTTCACACCTCGTGTGTTTCAGCTCTTCAAGATCTCTCGCCTCTCAGAAATAATACATATGACAACACTAAATGATCTCAGTTCCTCCTAAAGGACCCCAAAAACAACCCATATTCAGACCACAGTATTTTAATGTGTCGACCGCTTCAGTCTCTCAAACAAACGAGTGTGAAAAAGCCCGTAAACCACATTAAAAATGTATCAATATATTTGCATTATATCAAAAGTAAAATTTAAAGACATAAAGCTCAAGTACAGTTTTCAATCAAGACATTTCTCCAAATAAAATGTATTAGCTTTGCAAAATATGAATAAATATGTTTAAGTCTGAGATACTTTCTGATTGTCCAGCATTGGTGGAACATGTTCATGTCGACATGATGAACTTATTGTGGGTTATTCTGACACACGTGTGAACTGACATCATTCAACAACTAAATATGATCTCAGGCGAACTGGTTAAAAATAACTGAAACGTGTCTCAGAAAAGAGAAGTTATTTCTGAGAAAAGCTCTACTTTGTTTAATAAACTGTTCGTCCATTGAATGACAATGAAATTTGAGTTTCCAAATCATTTTTGAAATTATTTCTCAATAAGAGAGTCAGAGAGAAAGAGAAGTGATAGAGAAGCTGATTGTGTGTTCGGCCGTGCATTGTGTAATATTAATATTAATATGTTTATGACCATATGGTGCATTAAAGTCCTCCTGGGAAGTTTGTTTTTACGAGCTCAGAAAACTCAAAGAATGAGCATTATGTGTGTAATCATCATTCAACAATAACTCATATCAACACAAATACTTCTGATTTATCTGAACTACTTGAAATAGGAAGAAATATATTACAACAAAACTAATCATAAATACATGCATTGCCTCCATCTTTCACATGCATTATCACACAGATAAATACATCATCAAACTCTTCATCTGATCAACACATAACAACATCACATTGAATCTGATCAATAAATAATACAATAAGCAGTGATGCTGTGAATTCATAGACTCTCCTACACAACAATCATTATTTTATCCCATCTTCAGCTGAATACATTGCATTAGAAACAGAGAAAAGAGGATTATGAATATGATCAGATACTCACAGATGAGAGGCAGTGCACTGGAGCCCATACTGTCACATTAATAGACTGTTGTAACAGCGCTGTGTGATAAAACACACACTTCCTGTGTTTGAAAGAAGAGATGAGGGAGGAGACAAAACTACACACAGAAATACACAGATAAAGAAAAGAGAGATCCAGTACAAGATATTTAACTCATTTATTCAAGTTGAATATGAAAATCATATTTTCCAGATCAGTTCTGATGGAGATTGTTCTCACTGTTATTTTGTTCGTTCACACACACACAACACACACACACACACACACACACACACACACACACACACACACACACACACACACACACACACACACACACACACACACACACACCACACACACACACACACACACACACACACACACACACACACACACACACACACACACACACACACACACACAACACAGAAGACAGACCGTGATTAAAGAGAAATCACCATGTGACATCTAATGTGTGTCTAATGTAACTCTACAACATATCAGTGAATGAAATATACAGCCTTTTTATCATAAAGTTTCTCTCCATAAAAACTAAACTGTTGCTGGTCAAAGGTGTTTCTGTTCTCAGCGCTTCGGCTCTCAGTAAAACAGCCTGGACTTGATGAACTGAAGAAACGGTTGTAGAAACAGAATCACAGAAGGCCAGATCTTCTTTAAGTGAGGGTTAGGGTTAGTAGTAAGTTAATAAAGTGAACAGGGCTCTTGTAAAATGAGTCCTGACCTTTTAAAAAGTTTCCTTAATGTGTGTTAACAGACCCTGAATCTGGAGAACATTAGGACCCTGAAACACACAAGCTGTGGACCAGCGATCTGCAGTCGACATCACAATCCCTGTTGCTGATCAACTGATGCTTTTACAATAGCTCGTTTGTTTAATAAAGATTTTTTATATGAGGATTGATAGAATAAACAAGTAATCCAATGTCATTCAAATCCTTTATTTTATTAAAAACATTCTTTTTGTTATATGAGATAAAAATCTTCATCATGAAAGTGTTTTCATCCTATTTCATCTAATTTAATGAATATTACACAGACATTCTGTGAATCTTTGCTCTTGTGATGATATTTTGAGGTTTATGAAACTAAAGATGCAGAAAGGCATAAATGTTTCCTCTACTCGGGTTAAAACCACAGAAACAGAGCAGAAGTCAAACCACGACTATCAGCTCAACTCTATTATTGTCACGGTTTGGGTTTTGTTTCTTGTTCCTGGTTATTGTCTGTCATGTGATCTCCTGTTCTAGTCATGTGATCTTGCCTTGTGTTCCCCTGTCTGTTGTGTCATGTTGTCATTGGTTGATTGTTTAAATGTTCACAGGTGTCCCTTGTCTCGCCGTTAGTCCAGTATTTAAGCCCTGTGTCTAGTTCAGTCTTTGAGTTCTTGATGTTGTATGTCGATTGTTCTGTTCCAGAGTCTTAGTTTATGTCAAAGCGCTAGTCTTTATTTAATAAAAACTGCTGCACTTGGATCCTGCCTCCTTGCTTCAGCCGCCTCTTCATAACAATTATTAGGCCTGAAGAAGTGAGTTGCTGTGAAAGTTTGAAACCCTTCACAGTGTGTCCGGAAAGAGACTTGGTCAGTTGATATTTGGGAATAACCGGTTTATCTGTCACCACATATCTCAGATATTAGCAGATTCCCTTATTGGGGTATAGCCTGTATATGTGTCTTCATAAAAAAAAAAAAAAAGGGGAAAAAATAAAATGTATTAAAGATTAAAGAAAAACAAACTTGCTGTGTCATACATTAGAGTAAACCGGAAACAACCGGGCCAGTCAAACTGCAAAGGGAAATAGTAATTTATCGTCAATTTTAAAACAATTTCTTATACAGCCAAATAACATTTATACTGCATTAAACAAAAATATTCATTTGTGCCATTAAAAAGAAAAAAATTGTTTGTGTGTGTGTGTGTGTGTGTGTGTTGTAACGGTGGCACACCCTTGTAAAAAGATTCTTTAAATTTGAAATGAATTATTTCAGGCGCCAGGTAGATTTAGGTCTTCCACATTCAATGGTTTAGGCCGGATAGCTCAAAAGCCACCAGTTACACGCCTTAATGAATAGTCCAAGATTTCGAAAAGAGTCCACAAATGCAAATTAGTACGGCAAGAGCACGCACAGTTACACACACACACACACACACACACACACACAACACACACACACACACACACACACACACACACACACACACACACACACACCACACACACACACACACACACACACAAACACACACACACACACACACACACACACACACACACACACACACACACACACACACACACACACACACACACACACACACGTATGTGTCACAGATGATGGCCCATTTTAGCTGAAACCATGTGGCCCATTTTACCTCAGTGGGTTAAGGTAAATTGGGCCGCCAAGAAAAACATCACTTTTTAAAAAAATATGTTCATATACCAAATTAACAACATTATTTCTGATTGACGCCGTCAAGACAGATATTATGCATAGTTTTTTATGTGCATTGTTTTTATTTTATTTTATTTTTTTAGATTTATCATCCTTATAATAGTTTAGTTAGATTTGGTATGCCAGGCTCCATGCAGCTTTCTGGTGTAGTCTTGATTTGAATTATTCCCCCGCCCACCATAGCAACCATAAGCCAATCAAATCACCTGTTACTTGTCAAGCACAGTTATGACAACAGTTTGAAATCCTTTGGCTCTAAATTCAATAGGGGCCGGGACCCCCAAACCTTAAATGGCCCATTTGAACTGATATCACCCTATATATAACTAATGACCTTTTTAAAGCTGCAGTCCGTAGTTTTTCCTCTTTGTCCCCAAGCCTCAGCAACGTGTGTAAAAAACGTAAGTGACGTGTTTTGCTGTAAATCTAATTTTAGTTTTCTCCCACACACGGCCTCCGAAAAGTTCGACCCACTATATAAGAACGACTGCTTTTGGAAACAACCCACAACATACTGTGACTTCTGCTAAAAGTTACTGCTAAACCACCTGAGAGAAACTGAACTCATTTACACTGAGGACAATGATGACATTTATTTAAAGGGCTGCCAGCGGATGATATCACTTTTATAGTTATTAAACCAAGAAAGACAAGAAAGCGGCTCCTAAAGTCAAGAAACCTGCTGCCGCTGAGAAGCCCAAAACTGCAGCAGTAAAGAAGCCACCGCTAAGAAATCACAGAAGAAGATGAAGAAACCCGACGCTAAAAAGGCAACGAAAACCCTCAAGAAGGGAAAGAAACCAGCGACTCTTAAAGACGTGACAAACGTCTTTTTTTTTGGTCTTCAATTTTATCTAAGAAAGCAACAAGAGACCAAAAAAATGCAAAGGCACCCAAACCCAAAATGGCAAAACCTAAAGCAGCCAAACTTAAAAAGACAACAGCCAAAAATAAAAAAAAACTCAGTTTTTTAAATTGTTTTTATAAAAAGCAAGCTTTTTTAAGAGCCACCCACTAGTTAAAAATAAAGAGTGTTATTTAATTTTGTCAAAAAAAAAAATGACGTAAACTGACGGAAGCTTCTCTTCAGACCAAAGGCTCTTTTAAGAGCCACCTAATTTCTCCCTGAGAGTATTTCATAAATCCAATCACGATTAAAGTGATTCGTCAGGTTTTGACTTACACTGAACACGCCAAGAGAAAGACCGTCACCGCCATGGATGTTGTGTATGCGCTGAAGCGACAGGGACGCACCCTGTACGGGTTCGGCGGTTAAGAGATTCACGAAGAAGAAAAACCCAACGGCTCTTTTAAGGAGTAGGAGGTCTCTGTGGAACAAAAGTGGGTGTTTCTAAATTTGTGGGTGTTTTCACACTGGTGGGTGTTTATAAATCATGCAATGAAAATGATGCCCTTCTCCCGACCACACCCCTAAGACCTACCCACACTGTGACGTGGGCAAATCAGGTAATGCGGTTGAAAACGCCCCTCGGTTTATGGCCTCGCTCCCTGATCTGGTAACTCCTATTACCGTCTGCAGAGACCTCTATTTGCTTTTAAGAGCCACACACATTTACACACAAAGAACGACTTTCTAGATGGTGAAATTGTTAGCTTTAACCCTCCTATTATCTTTGGGGTCAATTTGGCCCCATTCAATGTTTAACGTCTGTAAATAGGCTACATGATTATTTTTTAATTTTTTTTGCTTCAGATTTAAAGGAGCTGTATGTAAGAAATGTATTTCAATTAATCATAAAATGGCCCTGATATGTCACTAGACATTAAGAAATCATGTTAATTTCAAATATTTATATCACTGACAACAGTAATCCGGCCAGGATATTGTCATTTAAAAAGTGAAGTTGCAGCCCTCAACTGATGTTGATGTTGTCATCTTATGTTTTGGTCTGATGCTCCACCCTCCACCTATCTACCAATCATGAAGTCAGTAGTGTTGCGGCATCCGGGTTGCCAGCTTTGCTCTAGTTACCACAGCTGCAGATACACACATTCCTGCTGGATCCTGCAGCCTATCTGGCAACCTTGAGTCAGGGGGAGGGGGAGGGGATGCAGTAATTTGAAAGTGATCGCAGTACCAGTTTTGGCCACAATCTTACATACAGCTCCTTTAATGACTTTTCCTAATTTAATGGGGACAACTCTGTAAACATAAAATTAACCTGCTGATATTTTTTCAATGTCCTGTACACATTTTGTAGCGTCGGTGTTTCTTGGGGTCAATTTGACCCCAGGCTCTTTTAGCTGTATAATAAAACAGAAAAAATATTAAAATTTCACACACATTTGTTTTGGTTGTTTTATTGAGGTCACTATAACATGTTATAATGTGAATTTATAATGTTCATTATAATTTTACATATTCAATATCATATTCAAAAAACGTCCCTCTGTTTTAGGGCTCTAACCTGACATAACCATATCTGTATTATTGCGAGAACCACTAATAGTTCACATGACATGTGATATAATTCTCATGAGAACTAATAATCATTCCCTGTGCCATGGGGAGTGGAAAACATAATTTTTGCGAGATTGACCCCAAACATAACTCGTGTTACTATCCTTGATACAATAAATAGTTTTTCTTTCCAAATGTTATAGATTAAAAAATCTATACTTAGAAATATTATAAAACAAATAAAACCAAATATATTTATACTTTTCCAATTTTAGGTCAATCAGTAAGATTTTATGGTGATTTGTAAATTTGTCCATAGTCGTGCAATGGGTATTCTGCATGTATAAGGGGTGGGGAGGGGGGGTGGGTGCATGTCAACTTAAAAGGTTACTTAAGTAGTCAACAAAGACATAAATTACCTAAGACAAACCTTTGTAAAAAAAAATAAAATAAAAAAAAAAATCATATTGTGGAGGTTTAAAGGGGTCATATAATGCCATTTTTGTACAAGTTAATATGAATCTTTAGGGTCTAAATGAAAACTTTGTAATATACTTTTATTAAAAATTCTCATTAGTATTATAAGAAAACGCTCATTTTACCTGCTCAAAAACAGCTCTGTTTTCAGCACGCCGTTTAAGTGTATGTGCCTTTAAATGATAATGAGCTTCGCTGACTCCGCCCCTCTGTTCTGTGGGCGCTTTGACACAACCAGAGCCATATAAAGAGAGAGTTGCGTCAACGGAAGTTCTAAATGCTTGGTTGTCACGTGATTCGCGTAGACCTCAGATAGTTCCAGGAAGTGCTTCGGCGCCAATTCAAATCGATGGAGGTAGAGAGCTGAACTGTGATTTTTGTTAGTTTGTAGTCAATAAATGCGTTGGTTTACAATATGTATATAATACATTGACATTTGGGTGTAGTATGTATATGTAGTTACATCAATTTTGTTTTTAAAAGATAAAAATCTGCTGATATTTAATGTTTATTGTGGTCAACCAGCGTTGCCTGCCTTTGTTTACATATTTTCTGGATAACTTTACCTTGGTTAAAGACCGTTTTGCAGTTGTTTTGAAGTATTTTTGTGTTCTTAAACTTGTATGTTATTTAAGGGTTATCATGTAATGTTCACTATGGTTTCACAAGGACAGGAGACTTGCAGGAAACAGGTGATTGTCTTAAAAAGCCATTGCAAACAAGTAAAATTTAAAATTGCATTCATTGTAATGTTTACAATGCTTATGATCTTATTACTATATAAATGAATACATAATATATTTCATTTTAAAACAAAACATGATTATACACACACACATACATTATTTCCTAGGTGTCCAAGTACATTATTTCCTTAACATAATTTGATAAATTCATGACATACATCACTTTAATCTATAAAACCTATTTAGTTTAAATTCATTTTTAGTACATTCAGATAATATATATATTATGTTGTGTTATCTGAAACCCCCCAAACTGTCAGGTTGTGCAACTGTCTGCACAAATGAACAGACTAAAATACTAATTTAAATGGAATTCTATGGCATCATTTTAATCTTTCATATAAACAAATTTGATACATTTCAGTAGATTTATAGCTGATAATTGACAACCTTTTGTCTAGCAATTTGTATGTCAGGGGGGCACAACTGCAAACATGTTTTGTGTGTATTTTTTATCAAATAATTGCAGCCTTGATGAGCAGAAGAGACTTCTTTTAAAAACATAAAAAATCTTACCGATCTAAAACTTTTGACCGGTAGTGTGTGTGTGTATATATATATATATATATATATATATATATATATATATATATATATATATATATATATATACACACTTTTGCACTGAATTAGCACAATGGGATTTATAAATGTCTAATAAACTGCACGTCAAGCATGTTGTCTGGCCTTTCCTCTATGTTATTCTTGTACTGTCAGACACAGAAAAAATGCTCTAAAAGTCAGGAGCAATCTAAATAGAACTAAACATTTTGTGCTAATCATACTTAGGTGTATCTGCACTTTTTCCACAAAGACCAACACTGGGAAGTTTAAGGTTTATTAAAAATAAGGAGCATAAAGTCTTGCAATATCCAAGGAGCTGAGACTGAAGGTGAGGGGAACAGCGTCAGTGCAGGAGTCTTCAGGATCAACGCAATTCCCTTTGTGCTTCTTGTGTTGAAAGAGATAAAGGAAACAAAAAACGGGATAAATTATATGTAGGAGTTAGTATATAATACAGTTATGGTATTTATAATACCCCGTTTAGCCTAGTGTGATTTGATCTAGAACACGGCTTGCTGCCGTTTTAAGCATGTTTTTTAATCTTACTTATAAACTTCCATCTCCCCCTTTCCCATCAATGCAAATCAGCTGAGCAAAATCATAATACAGACAGGTAATAGTCAACAGAAACACAATGAATAAAAAACGCCAACCATACGTTTTTCCTTACTCAAATATGAAATCTAAAATGAGGATTTTTCCCCGTTATTGCACATTTAACATGGAATGAAACCGATATTCTCATTTTATCAATTACAACTATCACACTCCCCAATGTTATATTTAACCTATGTTTAGAAGTATTTCCCTCTTATTACACAACAAAGGATAAACATGCATTAATAGGACGGGTTTAACCATTAATAGGCTGTTCGTGGTTTTATGTGGTACTAACTTTATCCAATGACCTTTATTTTACCTGATAACGTCCCCTAAAACTACTAATTTAGAGAGCAATAATCAACTAGCGTGCTTTAATACAGTTAAAGTTACAAGTTACTTTGATTCAGATGTACTGATAATATACAATCTTATTCTTTAAACGTCTTACCTTTTAAAAGTGCATCACAAACGGTCTGTTCTGCTGTAACTCTACGGCGCGGCTGCTACTTCCGGGAACTATTGAGAGGCTCCGCGAGCCGCCATTGCTGTAAAAAAAACGTTCCATTGTAGTCAATGGAGTTGTCGTAACTCTCTCTTTATATGGCTCTGGACACAACGCACGTGGAGTGTTGACTTGACAACAGTTGAGGTTTATTATGGCAGCGGGATTCTCTCTGAGGACACATCTGTGCAACCGTATCAGTTTGAACCGGAGTCGGACCGAAACAAGATGACGGCCCCGAAGAAGTTCGACAATTAAGGCTCGAACAGGACGTTTCTGAATGGTTGGTTAACAATGTCACTTTGATCTATTTTTGTATGTACTGGCAGGGTAACGTTAGAGTTGTGAGATACAAACGCTATGTGTTTAACGTTACTAATGTAAGTTATAGGTTAGTTCGTTGACAGATTTATGTTGAAAAACTTTTTGTTGTTGTTGTAAATGTAGGCTTGTCAGTGATGCGTGACGTTATCTCAGTGTTAGGTACAACTATCGTGACTGAAACTGACTTGAGATCATGTCAGTAATGATTCTAGCAGTAGTTGAAGGATACCTAAGAATTTGTTGTATGTTTATGTTTAGTTTAGTTAGTATGTTTTAAGAAAAGTTTAAGTACATCTATAGTATTGTAACTCCATTGATATTCCTGTTAATATTCCTGTTACGTTAACTGTAACACCTGCGTACACAGTTTTTAATAACACAATAACTATAACGCGTTTTTCATTATAAACGTGGGATTATGAATTATATTGAGAACGTCGTAACGTTACATAGAATACCAGCCAATGCACTCTGAGTGTAAACATTAGCCACAATCATCGTGAAGCGTGCAAGCGATTATCAAAGATTAATATAAAGGTTACTTAAACTTTACACTCACTTCTTCTGGAGGTCCAACAGGAACACGAATAGTTGGTACCGATTCATTTTTCAGTAGCAGCTTCTTAGCAAAACCTGATTTATATTGGCCCTCGCCTCGTTTAAAAAGCAGTCTGGTGTGAAATGATTCGCGCAAACATGAACGCATTGACGTTGCTCGTCGGAAATATTCCCTTCATAAACAAAACTCAGCCACTGCGTCTTCAGCGGTTCGGATTTAGGAACATTAAAATGACTGCTGTGTTCCTTATTACACCCAAGAACAGAACACCACAATCGCTTAGGCACCATTCTGCTCCAGTGTATCAACAATGACGAACTATGATTGACATCTCACTCACGAGCGAGGGCGGGTCTGTGTTGAAACGCTGCTGTCAATCAACAATTGTGGGAGGGGCGTGCGAGCTTGTGACGTCACAGGCTCGAACGGCTCGATTTGAGGCAGGGGAAAACATATAAGGAGATTAAAACAAAATCACTGGATGGATTTTTATCATTATATGACGGTTGTGTACAGGCACTGCCAACACACATTTCAGTACAATCAACTTGTAAAAGTGCATGTACCATTATATGACCCCTTTAAAAATGACTGGGGTAAAAATGTTAGCAGATTTGAGGATAACAGGAGGGTTAAACGGTGCCTTAAAGGGGTGGTTCGGAATTTTGGACATCATTTCCAAGTGAGCCTTAGTGTAATCTATCAGTAGAGACATTTTTTTTTTAAAATTCATCCAGTCGTCCCAGTTGCGTAGTTGGCCGGTGCTAGGCTAGCGCGAATCAATGGTATCAGTTTTAGCATGCCATTAAAACAGTTTTACCCACTCCACAGTACACTAAAAGCAAATCAATTATAACGCCAGACTATTCATGAAACATTCATAAATTTACGAGTAAATATGTGAGTGATTTGCGTGTGTGTGTGTTAATGAAATCGGGACGCGCGTGCACGTTCATTCTCAATTACCATAAATCCTGCCCATTAAATCCGACTGACAACTATATATGGGCATCATATTATGACATGAATGCGAATGAAAAAGAAAAATTTCTCAGATGCAGAAATTTAAGTTTTATTATCAGAAGTTCATTAAAAACGCCACCTTTTATTTTCAAGCGTACATAGTGGCGTATCAGGTCCTAAAAAAGGAAGCTTGGCAGCATATTACAGATGCAGTTAATGGAGTTCCATCTGTTAATCGAACAGTCCCAGAAGTGAGAAGAAAATGGTTCGACATTAAGCTTGACAGCAAAAAACGAATTAGTTCACTTCGGAAAAATAGTATTTTCGATTTTCGGACGAAATCGGACCACCACCGCAGATGCTATTACTGGCTCTCATAATAAAAGTAAAAAGAAAAAACGTATGTAATTACTATATATCGTATGTTTTAAAAATGCTGTGTAAATATGTAGGCCTACCCGATTAAGGTGAATTAAAATGCAGCCTTATTAATGCGCAAAACGTTCGGATGGTAAGCGCACTATTTACGCGTGGTTGGGAGCAGGTGTAGATTTCTTGCGTACCAACTAACATTTGGGAAATACGAACATTTTAATGAATCCGAACATTTACGCCAGAAGCACTTTACACACGATTTACACAAAAATTCGTTCTGCTCTTGTTTCATGAATGAGACCCAATGTGTGTAATATTATATCCATGAGAAAGTGTTTTTCCTGCTTCAAATTTGACACTAACAATATTAATAAACATTTTCATTTCATTTTTTTTTAAAGTTTATTGCCTCAAAGCTTGTACTTCAATGGACAAATTGAAACATTTTACATTTCCATGTAGAAGAAAATTAAATATTTCATGAAAACCTCTATTTCTTTATCCAGACACTTTAACACATTTATCTAGTTTTTAATTTATTACAAATTTACTATGTTGTAAAAAGTAACATTTCATATCCAGCTGTTGCTTTCAGGCAACATTGTACCACAGTGGAACATATATATATATATATATATATATATATATATATATATATATATATATATATATATATATATATATATATATATATATATATATATATATATATATATATATCACGTCATATCACAATAATCCACTTATTCATTCCGGAAAAATGCGGGAAAGTGAAACAAAGAAGTGGAGCTGGATGTGGGGGATCTGAAATTATGAAAAATCTGAAATGATTCACAATAATCCACTTATTCATTATGGAAAATATGCAAGTACAGCTCGCTGCATCCTGCGGTGGATATCCAACCCGGCCCACATCCAAGTGTGACGTCGGAAGCCACGCCCATGTCCAACTACAGCACGTGACTCGATTTGTTGTACGCATGCGGAAATATGTTTACTGTTGTTATCATAGTTATTGGTTTATAATAAAGATGAGGTTATTTGTGTAGAGATGTGACGCTACAGATTATTGTTGCAGTTAAATTGTGACGCTTTGGCAGGCTTGGAATGGTTTAAATCACGATCACTCCCTTAACAGCTGTATTAGACAAGACGTTGCAATGCTCGTTTTGTAAGTTAATGAAATGGTAGTACAAGTAAACAATGTACCTTAAAGGTTCTCTAAGCGATCCTGGGTGACATCACTTCTTGTTGACATTCGAACTATTGTCAAACAAAACGGAGGCTAGCTAGACCCTCCCTCCTCCTCATCCGCGCACTAACCCCTCAAACCCACCTCCAAACCATTCTTGTCGGTTATTGGCTGGAACAGTTTGTTATGTTTCGTGGAGCGGGTCGCTAGAGTTTGTTTTTGTAGCCGTTTGTGGAGCCTGTGGTGTCTACAGAGACCGCGTTTTTTTACAGTGTGTTCAGGGGACAGGCAGCTAGCGGTAAGTGAGGAGATGTTTGCTCTATGTGACAAAAAATGTTTTGGCCTTAAAAACGCGTGACATCGCTTAGAGCACCTTTAAAACGATATTTTTGTATTTCTCTTATATTTCTGTTACACAAATGGTAATCAATAATCATGGTTTTGCTATAATAAACGTATATGGGTCAGGAGCATCTATACCTAAACTAAAACGAGTTTTTGTCACTTTCTTAATTAAATGGGATCCAAACTGCACTTATAGTTACCCCTTCTAAATAAAAAAATAATGTAAACTTTTTTTTTACATTTCTTTCTATGTGGTTATAGAAATATTGCATTTTTACAACCAAATTAAGAATCCACTTATTAGTTAATGCCTGTTATAGCAAATGACTTTGAAATCAAACAATAGAACAGCAGAATGGAATTTATGTAAACCTTAAATTAAAGAACCAATATGGTGAAACTCGAAAAATTGGAATATCATGCAAAAGTTCATTTATTTCAGTAATTCAACTATATAATATAGACTCATTACATGCAAAGTGAGATATTTCAAGCAATTTATGTGTTATAAATTTGATGATTATGGCTTACAGTTGTTGAATTACTGAAATAAACTTTTGCACAATATTCTAATACATAAAAAAACAGTTAATCTCTCGTCTTCCCCTTCTGTACAGGTTTTATGAGTTTAACATCAAAATATCATCACAAATTAATTTTTTTATTTAATATTTTGTTTTAATACATCAAGTTACACACATGGGTCTAAAATGACCCATCTATGCAAGTGTGATAACTTTTTGTTAAAATAACCAATGTCACAGTTGTTCAGAGCAACACATTCACTATACTACTTAAAATCAATAGTATATTCCTGCACAATCGGAGGCTTCAGCTTTAGGACCCCGGTTACAGGACCCCGGTTCTAGTTCGAAAGACATTTAATCTCAGGAGTATTTTTATAAAATGTGTTTTTTTTTTATTCAAAATGCATCAGAGGCATTTTGAAAAATTTTAATTTACACAAAACAAAATAATTAAAAATGTATATCAATCTTTAAACAACTGAAAAAGTGGAGTGAGTCTTAGTTTCTTGAATTATACTGTATATTGATTAACCTCCTTAAGTTTAACTAATTTGCTCATTATCAGGTAAAATAACTATTGGAATCAGCATATGCAGTCACTAAATGATATGGCCCGATATCAGAAGGCAAAACTCGAGAATGATTCAAGCATGAATTTATTTATATATACACATGTATTTATTTATATTATATGAAAGAACAAAATTATTTGTGCTAGAACAAAAGCACCAAAAAGATCCCCTTTTCCACCAGTTGCTGCAAGAATGGCTTCAACTCTGAGAGAGAGAGAGAGAGAGAGAGAGAGAGAGAGAGAGAGAGAGAGAGAGAGAGAGAGAGAGAGAGAGAGAGAGAGAGAGAGAGAGAGTGAGAGTGAGAGAGAGAGAGAGAGAGAGAGAGAGAGAGAGAGAGAGAGAGAGAGAGAGAGAGAGAGAGAGAGAGAGAGAGAGAGAGAGAGAGAAATTTGTTTAACATGTTCAACTGAAATATATATTTCTGATTTAACACTTATGGAATGTTGGAGTTGTAGAGAGAGAAAGTCAAATAGAATATTCATGTTACTGACTAATTCCAAACTCCAAATGTGTAAATCTACAAACCAAAGTTTATTTTTACTTACCGACATGGCAAACAATCACTTGCTTTCACAATTGTAGTACTCCTGAAAAGAAGTATAATATAGTTAGGAAAGACTGATGTGATGGCTGGCTTGCTGTCACTGTATTTATTATGAATTAATAATAAAACTTATTCATATTATTACAACAGTTTATCATCACATTACATTATATAAACATGTAGGTGTTACGATGTAGTTTTGTGTCATGTTTAGTGGTTCCCTGTCTTGTCAGTTAGTTATCCCAGGTGTTTCTTGTTATCTCCGCCCCTTGTTATCCTGTTTGTTCCTGATTATTTAAGTCCTGCGTTTCTGCCCTGTCTTTGTGTGTTCTTGATTAATGTTGAACATGAATGTTGGTTGTTCCTGAGTCCGGTTTCCTGTCTGTTTTGAGTCTAATTAGAGTGTGTGTGCTGCATCTGGATCGTGTTCCTCTCATCCTTGCTTCAACCACACCACACGTTACAGAAGAACGCACCACTCCAGCCCCGCCGAGCCCGCTCTCCACGTGAGCCCCGCCGAGCCCGCTCTCCACGTGAGCCCCGCCGAGCCCGCTCTCCACGTGAGCCCCGCCGAGCCCGCTCTCCACGTGAGCCCCGCCGAGCCCGCTCTCCACGTGAGCCCCGCCGAGCCCTCGACTCACGTCTGCCCAGTCAAGCCCGCATTCCGCACTGGTCCTGTTGGATTTGCCAATCCGGAGACCGTGGAAGTTTCGCCTGCCGAGTCAAGTGAGTCAAGTTCCGCCGAGTCAAGTGAGTCAAGTTCCGCCGAGTCAAGTGAGTCAAGTGAGTCAAGTTCCGCCGAGTCAAGTGAGTCAAGTTCCGCCGAGTCAAGTGAGTCAAGTTCCAGAGAGTCAAGTGCATCGTCCAGAGAGTCAAGTGCATCGTCCAGAGAGTCCAGTGAGTCAAGTGCATCGTCCAGTGAGTCAAGTGCCAAGTCAAGTGAGTCAAGCCCAGTGACGCGGCGCCGCAGAAGGAAGAGAAGGAGGACTCGTTTGCCTCGCCAGGCTCCGGAGGGTGTTCCCAGACTCCTCGCCCTGCCGGCCCCGCCTCTGCGCCTCGCCCTGCCGGCCCCGCCTCTGCGCCTCGCCCTGCCGGCCCCGCCTCTGCGCCTCGCCCTGCCGGCCCCGCCTCTGCGCCTCGCCCTGCCGGCCCCGCCTCTGCGCCTCGCCCTGCCGGCCCCGCCTCTGCGCCACGCCCTGCCGGACCCAACTCTGCTCTTCGTCCTGCCAATGTCTCTCAAGCTCCAGGAGACTGTCCTAGAGCCCGTTTCCAGCCCTGAGGTTTTGGGTGCCAGAGGTTTCCCCAAGTATTTTTTGGGGGGGGGCAGTAGTAGGCTCCACGAGAGGACTATGGAGGCCGCGCCGCCATGGTCTCCTGAAAGGGCTTCACCATCATGGCCACCTGCGCGTCCTGCTCCGCCCTGGTCCCCGTCCAAGTGTGCTCCGCCCTGGTCCCCGTCCAAGTGTGGTCCGCCCTGGTCCCCGTCCAAGTGTGCTCCGCCCTGGTCCCCGTCCAAGTGTGCTCCGCCCTGGTCCCCGTCCAAGTGTGCTCCGCCCTGGTCCCCGTCCAAGTGTGCTCCGCCCTGGTCCCCGTCCAAATGTGCTCCGCCCTGGTCCCCAGTCAAGTGCGCTCCGCCCTGGCCTTCGCCTCGTCCTGCTCCGCCCCGGTCACCGGCCCAGTCTGATCCGCCCATGCTCCACGGCCCAGGCCCGCCTTACCCGTGTCCTGGTCCCGGTTCGCAGTGCGGGCCTGGCCCCCCGTCCCGCCCCCAGGACCGCCCTCCTGAACTTTCTTTGCTGGTTTTGATGGGCGTCGGGAGCCGCCCATAGGGGGGGCGGCTATGTTACGATGTAGTTTTGTGTCATGTTTAGTGGTTCCCTGTCTTGTCAGTTAGTTATCCCAGGTGTTTCTTGTTATCTCCGCCCCCTTGTTATCCTGTTTGTTCCTGATTATTTAAGTCCTGCGTTTCTGCCCTGTCTTTGTGTGTTCTTGATTAATGTTGAACGTGAATGTTGGTTGTTCCTGAGTCCGGTTTCCTGTCTGTTTTGAGTCTAATTAAAGTGTGTGTGCTGCATCTGGATCGTGTTCCTCTCATCCTTGCTTCAACCACGCCACACGTTACAGTAGGCTATAACTTCTTTGCATAGCAATGACTGAACAACTTCAAACTTTTTCAATATGCAGTATTTACAACTGACAGAGTGACAATCAAATCTCATAATCTTTACAAGCAGAATAAGATTTACAGGATGTAACGTCACACATAAGCACTGAAATATATTTTTCATATTTACCCTTAATCCAAATAACAACATGAAAATGGTGATATAATAATGCAGTTAGTATAGTAGGCTATAATAGTAATAGTATACAATTCTCAGTTGAGAATCTACCGTTTACTGATACGGGGAGTTAAATGACCAAATATGTAAGTTAAAGATAATTCATAGCTCTATTTCAACAGGTAACATCTCATTCTCATACAACTCATTCCTATTATGTTGAACAGTGTTTATACTAAAACCGCAAGTGTGTTTTGTGCATTTTGTTTTGCAGTTACCTTCGTCTTCTAGTCTTCTCTTCTCGATGCTTCTTCCTGTTTTTAAATGTTAACGTTAATGAGAATGTGTCCAATTTGGGCATGGGCGTGGTGGCTTCTGACGTCACACTTGGATGTGGCAGGGTTGGATGTCCACCGCAGGCTTACGGGGATGGCAGTTGTCGATGGGCGGGAGACAAAACAAGTTGGCGGAGTGAGCGGTTTAGTCTCGAGCAGGCTCTGAAGGAAATTTCGTTTTTCAAGTCCAAACTTTACTTAAAGGAAAAATCAACCAAACCATATTGTAACAGAAGTGAATTTTATTCGGTTTTGACAAACTATTGATCTTTTTGACGAATTAATTGTACCGAAATTACTACCGGAAAAAATGGAAAAACTTGGTGAAGCTACCATCGTCGACCATGATTACGGCACTACTGCGCTGAGGGAAATGAGCGAAACGAGTGAACATGAAATCCAAGAAATGGAGCAATCTTTTGCTAATCTCGAGGACGACCAAACTGTAAGTAGTCCGCAACCAAAAAAGTTGAGGAAGAGAGGCGCGAAGGCCAGGGAGGAGAATGCAAATAGCTTTACGCAAGCTATTGAGTCTGTGATGAAAAGATTTGACGGTCTAGATGGGAAGCTGGAAAACATTGAAGCGAGAATGAATAATGTTCAAGAAGCTTTGAAAAAGTTCTATGCCTTAGAAGTCAAAATACAGAACATCGAAGAACGCACCGACGCAATTAAACGAGCCACGGATGAAAATAAAGAAAACATCGAGAAGCTACAAAGACAAGTCGAGTTCCTGGCTACAGAAAACAAATCCCTGAAGGAGAAGGTTTTGGAAGCTGCGAGATACAAGAGGAGATGGAACCTCAGGCTCTTGGGGTTACCTGAGAAGGAAGATGAGAAGACCAGAGACGAAGTCATAGGTATCCTT
>JAZAVI010000236.1:0-16875 GCA_036326025.1 Chrosomus eos
GGCAGTGTAGGGGGATAGAATATATAGTTTGTACGGTAAAAGTCCTCATAATGCTGTTGCACCAACATGTGTGTGTGTGTGTGTGTGTGTGTGTATGAGAGAGAGAGAGAGAGAGAGAGAGGAGGAGAGAGAGAGAGAGAGAGAGAGAGAGAGAGAGAGAGAGAGAGAGAGAGAGAGAGACTGTGTGACTGTCTACTGTGCGCGCGGCAAAATGAGAAGTTGGGTGCGCAAGCCCGGCAAGACCCCATTTCGTTTGGCTCTGTTCACGGCTTTTTTTGTAACAGCGCGCGCGGCACCGGATCCGAGGATGAACGACTTCAAGCCGATTCTGCCCGAGCTTGTACGTTTTACATGAGAAAAAAATACGGGATATTTTATAGGGGTGGTGAAAAAATCGATTATTGATTAATCGCGAGTATGTTATGGACGAGTATGAATCGATTATTAAATTTTCAAAAATCTATTTTTTATTAAAAAAAAAAAAAAATGTTTTGCATTATTTTATTTAGTAAAAAATGTTATACCGGAAGTTAAACGTCACGAACGCGTCCAGTTCCAGTTAGCAAGTGCGTGTAACAGCAGCCAGAGCGAGTTCAAGAGCAGGTGTGTAACGTAAAATGGAAGAAGCAAGAACGAGCAACCAACCAATCCACCCAGCTCCATCTGGGCTCAAAGCAAGCGTGTGGATTCATTTTGGTTTTCATGGCAGGAGCTCTAAACATGTAGATAGAACGCATGCCGTCTGTCGACATTGCCACACTAAACTGAAGAACTGCGGCAATACAAGGAACTTGAGGGCCCACATTTCCCGCTTTCATCCAGAGGAGGCAGGGTGGGTTAAAGACGACCGCCTGAAGCCCGTCATCCCACCGAATCAGCGCACTCTCCACGATATGACAAAATTGGCCCCTGGCTCGGAGAGAGCTAAGAAAATCACAACGTCGATATCTTATTTTATAGCTAAAGATATGAGGCCATACAGTGTGGTTGAAAACCAAGGCTTCCGCTACATGGTCCACAGTATGGAGCCAAGGTATGTGATACCATCCCGGAGCTTTTTTACACACAAGTCGATTCCTATTCTTTACAAGGAGACAAAGTTTTTAGTGCAAATGTCCCTCAAGTCTGCTCCCAGGGTAGCAAGCCTTGCGATGCCTGGACCTCCAGAGCCACCGTCTCATATGTGACAGCTCATCATGTCAACAGTGAGTGGAAGCTAATTTCATACGTGCTTCAGACGAGAGCTATGGATGATAGCCACACGGGCGCTAATATGTGCGAGTTTCTCAAAGCTGCGGCGGACGAGTGGGGGATAGAGAGACACACGACCTGGTTCTCGTCACAGACAACAACGCTTCAAATACTAACGTGGCTGCAGAGCTGGGCAACTTCCTACATGTCCGTTGTTACGCTCACACCCTAAACCTCGCCTGCCAACGAGCGCTGAAGTTGCCCGCTGCAGTAGCCCGACTGTTGGGTCGAGTCAGACGGATCACCGCCTTCTTCCACCGCAGCACCACAGCCAGTCATGTGCTGGAACAAAAGCAGGTCCTACTCGGTAAGCAAAAGGCTTAAAATTAATTTAAAAAATAAAATATTTACCTTTGTAATAGAAGTGAATCTATTTTAACGGTTGCATTCAAAGCAAGCTTTTTATTAGTTTCTAAATTACCAGTAGGCTATTTAAAAATATAATTCCTTATATAGGCTACTAGTAATTAGCTTTTCTTCTTTTTTAATTTTACCAGAACTGCCTAAACACAAACTGAAGACAGATGCTCCAACAAGGTGAAATAGTGGCTTTGACATTCCTACCAGCCTACCATCTGCGCTGCGCTCCTCTCCCCTCAAGTAAGTAAGTCCGGGATTTAAGATTTAATCAGACCTAGTAGCAAGCCAAGGTGTGAAAAGTATTTTAGTTAATTGAAAAAAAAAAAAAAACTAGACTTTAGAATAAAAATATTATAAAAATATGATATTGTGTACACACAAAACTAACTAACTAAAAAAACAATACATATACAGAAAATGTCTTAGTTTTGTTTGTCAATTTGACACGACAGCCTTGAGGAGGCACTGGTGCATGTGTTTGAAACTTAGTCTAAATGACTGTGAGTTGTTGTGTTGGCGTGAATGGAGAACATGTAACAACATTGGGTATTACTGTCAGGGTTTGTGCATGTGCTGAAGACGAGGACACGAAAGCTTCAATATAAATGTTTTAATAACAAAATGAAAACTTTCCAAACTTAAACAGGAACAAAACTCCAGGAAATCAGAAACACACAACCACACATGGACGACGATCGACAAACACTCAGGGAAAACACAGGGCTTAAATACACTGAACCAAACAAGATAATTAACTGAACACAGGTGAGAAAACTGAACACAAACGAGGAGCGGGAAAACTTAACAGGACTAAACCAAAAATCACAAAAGACAGGGGTAGACAAGATACAAAACAGAACTCAATACATCAAAACGTGACAGTGTTAAAAAAAACGTGACAGTGTCAAAAAAAACAATGTTTTATTAAAAAATTAAAAATGCAGCATGTCTCCTGTGATGGGTATAGGGACAGGGGCAGTGTAGGGGGATAGAATATATAGTTTGTACGGTAAAAGTCCTCATAATGCTGTTGCACCAACATGTGTGTGTGTGTGTGTGTGTGTGTATGAGAGAGAGAGAGAGAGAGAGAGAGAGAGAGAGAGAGAGAAGAGAGAGAGAGAGAGAGAGAGAGAGAGAGGGGAGAGAGAGAGACTGTGTGACTGTCTACTGTGCGCGCGGCAAAATGAGAAGTTGGGTGCGCAAGCCCGGCAAGACCCCATTTCGTTTGGCTCTGTTCACGGCTTTTTTTGTAACAGCGCGCGCGGCACCGGATCCGAGGATGAACGACTTCAAGCCGATTCTGCCCGAGCTTGTACGTTTTACATGAGAAAAAAATACGGGATATTTTATAGGGGTGGTGAAAAAATCGATTATTGATTAATCGCGAGTATGTTATGGACGAGTATGAATCGATTATTAAATTTTCAAAAATCTATTTTTTATTAAAAAAAAAAAAAAATGTTTTGCATTATTTTATTTAGTAAAAAATGTTATACCGGAAGTTAAACGTCACGAACGCGTCCAGTTCCAGTTAGCAAGTGCGTGTAACAGCAGCCAGAGCGAGTTCAAGAGCAGGTGTGTAACGTAAAATGGAAGAAGCAAGAACGAGCAACCAACCAATCCACCCAGCTCCATCTGGGCTCAAAGCAAGCGTGTGGATTCATTTTGGTTTTCATGGCAGGAGCTCTAAACATGTAGATAGAACGCATGCCGTCTGTCGACATTGCCACACTAAACTGAAGAACTGCGGCAATACAAGGAACTTGAGGGCCCACATTTCCCGCTTTCATCCAGAGGAGGCAGGGTGGGTTAAAGACGACCGCCTGAAGCCCGTCATCCCACCGAATCAGCGCACTCTCCACGATATGACAAAATTGGCCCCTGGCTCGGAGAGAGCTAAGAAAATCACAACGTCGATATCTTATTTTATAGCTAAAGATATGAGGCCATACAGTGTGGTTGAAAACCAAGGCTTCCGCTACATGGTCCACAGTATGGAGCCAAGGTATGTGATACCATCCCGGAGCTTTTTTACACACAAGTCGATTCCTATTCTTTACAAGGAGACAAAGTTTTTAGTGCAAATGTCCCTCAAGTCTGCTCCCAGGGTAGCAAGCCTTGCGATGCCTGGACCTCCAGAGCCACCGTCTCATATGTGACAGCTCATCATGTCAACAGTGAGTGGAAGCTAATTTCATACGTGCTTCAGACGAGAGCTATGGATGATAGCCACACGGGCGCTAATATGTGCGAGTTTCTCAAAGCTGCGGCGGACGAGTGGGGGATAGAGAGACACACGACCTGGTTCTCGTCACAGACAACAACGCTTCAAATACTAACGTGGCTGCAGAGCTGGGCAACTTCCTACATGTCCGTTGTTACGCTCACACCCTAAACCTCGCCTGCCAACGAGCGCTGAAGTTGCCCGCTGCAGTAGCCCGACTGTTGGGTCGAGTCAGACGGATCACCGCCTTCTTCCACCGCAGCACCACAGCCAGTCATGTGCTGGAACAAAAGCAGGTCCTACTCGGTAAGCAAAAGGCTTAAAATTAATTTAAAAAATAAAATATTTACCTTTGTAATAGAAGTGAATCTATTTTAACGGTTGCATTCAAAGCAAGCTTTTTATTAGTTTCTAAATTACCAGTAGGCTATTTAAAAATATAATTCCTTATATAGGCTACTAGTAATTAGCTTTTCTTCTTTTTTAATTTTACCAGAACTGCCTAAACACAAACTGAAGACAGATGCTCCAACAAGGTGAAATAGTGGCTTTGACATTCCTACCAGCCTACCATCTGCGCTGCGCTCCTCTCCCCTCAAGTAAGTAAGTCCGGGATTTAAGATTTAATCAGACCTAGTAGCAAGCCAAGGTGTGAAAAGTATTTTAGTTAATTGAAAAAAAAAAAAAAAACTAGACTTTAGAATAAAAATATTATAAAAATATGATATTGTGTACACACAAAACTAACTAACTAAAAAAACAATACATATACAGAAAATGTCTTAGTTTTGTTTGTCAATTTGACACGACAGCCTTGAGGAGGCACTGGTGCATGTGTTTGAAACTTAGTCTAAATGACTGTGAGTTGTTGTGTTGGCGTGAATGGAGAACATGTAACAACATTGGGTATTACTGTCAGGGTTTGTGCATGTGCTGAAGACGAGGACACGAAAGCTTCAATATAAATGTTTTAATAACAAAATGAAAACTTTCCAAACTTAAACAGGAACAAAACTCCAGGAAATCAGAAACACACAACCACACATGGACGACGATCGACAAACACTCAGGGAAAACACAGGGCTTAAATACACTGAACCAAACAAGATAATTAACTGAACACAGGTGAGAAAACTGAACACAAACGAGGAGCGGGAAAACTTAACAGGACTAAACCAAAAATCACAAAAGACAGGGGTAGACAAGATACAAAACAGAACTCAATACATCAAAACGTGACAGTACCTCCCCCCTCCCCGAAGGCGCGTCCTCGCGCCGTATAACATCCAAAGGGGTGGGAGGGTGGGCGCCCTGGAGGCTGACGAGGGCATGGTGCAGGTCCGGGAAGCCTCCAGGGCGGAGCAGGCTGTGGGCGTGGCCATGGCGGCGCAGGCTGTGGGCGTGGCCACGGCGGAGCAGGCTGTGGGCGTGGCCAGGGCGGAGCAGGCTGTGGGCGTGGCCACGGCGGAGCAGGCTGTGGGCGTGGCCACGGCGGTGCAGGCTGTGGGCGTGGCCAGGGCGGTGCAGGCTGTGGGCGTGGCCACGACGGTGCAGGCTGTGGGCGTGGCCACGGCGGTGCAGGCTGTGGGCGTGGCCACGGCGGTGCAGGCTGTGGGCGTGGCCACGGCGGTGCAGGCTGTGGGCGTGGCCACGACGGTGAAGACCCTTCGGGTGGCCACGGCGGTGAAGACCCTTCCGGCGGCCGTGGTGGTGAAGACCCTTCGGGTGGCCACGGCGGTGAAGACCCTTCAGGCGGCCGTGGTGGTGAAGACCCTTCGGGTGGCCATGGCGGTGAAGACCCTTCGGGTGGCCATGGCGGTGTTATTTTTTCAGGCCTCCATGGATCTTTGGCCGGCGAAGGCGTATAGCGCCCCCCCAAAATTTTCTTGGGGAGGACAGGCTCAGGATCAGGAACTGACTTGACATCAACGGGCGCTGGGTCAACGGGGTCTGGGTCAACGGGCTCTGGCGCTGGGTCAACGGGCTCTGGCTCTGGCGCTGGGTCAACGGGCTCTGGCTCTGGCGCTGGGTCAACGGGCTCTGGCGCTGGGTCAACGGGCTCTGGCTCTGGCGCTGGGTCAACGGGCTCTGGCTCTGGCGCATCATGGGACTCGGAACTGGACGGGGCCAGCACATCAGGGGACTCGGAACTGGACGGGGCCAGCACATCATGGGACTCGGAACTGGACGGGGCCAGCACATCAGGGGACTCGGAACTGGACGGGGCCAGCACATCAGGGGACTCGGAACTGGACGGGGCCAGCACATCAGGGAGCTTGGGGCTGGATTCATGCTCTGGCGGGCAGGCGATGGTCTCTGGCTGGATGTGGCTGACGTGAACCCCAGCCTCGGCAGCCATCTTTTTGGATAATCGCACTGATATCAGGGGGGGTCAGTCATATAGGATATCAGCCGGGGAAGTCCAGGGACCGATCTGGCGGCAGGGCTGATGCGGTGTGCAGGCTCTGGCGGGCAGGCGATGGGCTCAGGCTCTGGCGGGCATGCGATGGGCTCAGGCTCTGGCGGGCATGCGATGGGCTCAGGCTCTGGCGGGCATGCGATGGGCTCAGGCTCTGGCGTTAGCGTGCAGGTGATGGGCTCAGGCGATGGCGTGCAGGTGATGGGCTCAGGGGCTGGCGGGCTTGGCACTGGCTGGAGTGGGAGATCTTCCAAGAGGTAGCTGGATCCACAGGCCCACAGCGTGTGATCCAAAAACTCCAGGAAGGATAGATTGAGGTCCTTCACCAAAATTATCTGGGCGAGAGGGTCTTTTAATCCACCCCAGAAACTTTGCTTCAACTCCTCCTCATCCCATCTTACATCATCATACAGGTCTAAATATAGCCCCGCATATTCTTCCAGGGAGCGTTCGCCTTGAAAGAGGATTGGTGTTTGAATTGGGTTCACCTCTCTCCTCTGGTTACGTCTCCTCTGGCTCATCTTCTGTTTTCGGTCGATCGTTCTGTCAGGGTTTGTGCATGTGCTGAAGACGAGGACACGAAAGCTTCAATATAAATGTTTTAATAACAAAATGAAAACTTTCCAAACTTAAACAGGAACAAAACTCCAGGAAATCAGAAACACACAACCACACATGGACGACGATCGACAAACACTCAGGGAAAACAGGGCTTAAATACACTGAACCAAACAAGATAATTAACTGAACACAGGTGAGAAAACTGAACACAAACGAGGAGCGGGAAAACTTAACAGGACTAAACCAAAAATCACAAAGACAGGGGTAGACAAGATACAAAACAGAACTCAATACATCAAAACGTGACAATTACATTAAATTAGCTCAAATTATATATAGGGAATTTGAACAATTAATCATGAATATGATTAATATATTGCATATTACAGTTAAATTATCGAAGTTGAAAATAGGTCGATTGTACATATGAATGATCAATCATAACGAATTATAATTCCTCATTCATATATCAATGGCCCCCTTCCAAATCGATTATATGAGATAACCTTTAATGGAATTAATTTAGCTATCGAACTGTTTGTCCAGCAAACGGCCGTAAGATTAACTCATCAATTTTCCAACAAAAATTATCTCTTTCTAAATAATTCCAAGAAAGCTATTTTCTGGCCATGAAAAATCACCTTCTTGTTATTATAAAAGTTAGGTTACTGAAATAGTAACAAATTGTAAAGCTTTGTAGCTAAAGATCAAACATTTCATTGACTTGTAAAATGAGCATTTTTCCCAGAAACAATTAAGAGTATAATGATTTTAATAAAATGAAACTACAGATACAGAATTCTACATTTAAACACGGGATACATGTATGTACAGTAAACAGTAATACTAATGAGACAGACGAATAACAAAGATAGTGAGAGAGAGAGAGAGAGAGAGAGAGAGAGAGAGAGAGAGAGAGAGAGAGAGAGAGAGAGAGAGAGAGAGATTGATCGAGAGAAAGAAATGAGATTGAGTGAGGGAGGGAGGGAGAGAGAGAGAGTAAGAGGATGAGAGAGAGAGAGAGAGAGAGAGATTGATCACCGGGGTGATCGCAGCATGGCAAAATTCACAGACAACGTAACCCTTGGAGAGACAACAAGAAATCACATCAATCAAATCAAATCAAATCAATAACCAATACTTGCATATATGGTTCTCTTGTGTTGCTGAGGAACGCAGAGTTGTGTGCGTGTTTGTCCTTCGGTGCTATAGGCGTGTTCTCTCATGTCTTCCGAGGCGAGCAGACTCGCGGGAAGTTTAAAGGTTCACCGAACGTGAAGTTGCCAAGGAAATAATTCAGAGTTCATCTCCCTCGTGGAGGGAGGGTCGAATATGAAAATAAAACTTAGTAAAGAAAAGAAAAGAAAAGAAAAACGGAGAACGCTCCCTAAAAGGGAGCCATGGATCTTCTCACTGACGAAGTGGGTTCGTCAGAATGTTCTCCAACCGAGTGCTCGGCGAGCAAGTGTTCTCAAGTTCTCACAAGTTCTCAAGTGCTCCGGTGCTCTGAAGTGCCCAGAGAAACTTCTGTGTCAGTCTCTTATGGAGAGGAGGGGTTCACGCCTTCTTCGGTACGTGAACCAATTGAGTATCTCGAGCGGGAAAAGTTCTTCTTTGTCTCGTCAAGATAATTTATGATGGTATGAAATTTTGTCATTTCTACCCAGAAAGATTGTACACACAGAACATTACATTTTACTGTAATATCCTATGTATGACTGGCTCGGTCACATCACAACGGTCACACACATACCAAGAATGTCACGAAAATGTAGAAGAAACATAAAAGTAATTCATATGCAGAATTACACACTATCAATGTTCACTCACACGACTATAAAGCCATAATACCGGCTACCATTACCTAGAAAAGATCAAATTCATGTTTATACATTTCTTAAGTGGTTCACTGCGGGAGACATCGTGTCAGCACAACGGAGCACACTCACAACATGTGGACCAGCTGGTCTTCCTCCAAAAGAATCTGGTCATTCCAGAGCTATGAATGTTTAGTACTTGATTACAAACAAGTTAGTGTGTTGCATTTTGTCACTGTGTTCTACAGTACAGTTTCTCCACCTGAACAACACATTGTCTTTCTAGAAGAAAATTATCCTATTTCTACAGTATGTTGTTGGTTCTGATCTACTTCCTAAAGTGAACAAGCCTTTCATTTATTTGTTGTTGTTTAGTTAAACTTGAGTCACAACACACAATGTGATGTATTCATTTGTGTTCTACAGAACACTGAACTTTTATTGTTACTCAATAAAAGAGTTAAGTAATTCAGCAGCTGACTTTTTTTTTTAAAATACTGCAATCACTTTGTAGTGTATTTTCGTTTACTGTTGTGAAATGGAAAATCAATAATCGCTAATCGAGAATTGCTAATAATTCGAAAATCGACTGTAATCGAATCGGGACTTCAATAATAGTAATCGAATCGAATCGGGAAATCAGACAGATTAACCACCCCTAATATTTTACGGGAAAATACTAAAACGGGAAGACAGCGGGAAAAGAGATAAAATACGTGAGAAACCCGGAAAAAACGGGAGGACTGACAGCTATGAGCTACTGGCCCTGATAAAGATCACAAATACTTAATACTCTCTCACCCATAGAGTGCCGAAGTTATGACGTCACTTTGTAGGCCAAAATGCGGAAGTGAGTTAGCATTTTAGCACTTCCGGTTCCCTCGCCCTAAAGTCTATGGGTTTTTTAAATGGGTTTTTGCTAAATCGCCTGAAATAAGGTCTGTGGTTAACAAAGCCTCTAAATATTTTCACGTTTTGATCTATGACATAAAACACACCAGTTATAACCTGCTTGTGGTTTTTTAAACTTTATTGTGTCTTAATCTTATATCTTTAATAAATGCTTGTTAAATTTTTGTAAATCAGTTTTTATGAATGAATTACTCTCTCACCCATTGCTCTAGTCTTCGTCAACAGCCGTGAGTCTTTATTACATGCGAGAAAATAAATGATCTGAGAGAGAAAAAAAAAGTTTGAGAAAAAAAGTTATCACACTGATAGCAAAAAAGCATTTCATGAGAAAAAAATAATATTTGAGAGAAAAAGTTTTCACATCAATAGCAAAAAATAATATTGCTGAAGAATGAAAAAGAGAGAAAGTATTTTCTCATAGAACATAAAAAATATAAATTTGACATTTTTAAAATTATTTCTGAGAAAAAAAATCTCTCTCAAAATACTTTGAAAAAAAAAACTTAAATATATATTTTTTTTGCTATCAGTGTGAAAACATTTTCTCAAAAAAAAAAGTGTTTCTCTCAAAGCACAATGTTGTATTTTATTGCGAGTGTACACAAATAACGTTATACACACTTTGCAGTTTGAACTTTGCGCTGTTTATTATGCTGCGTTCACACCAGACGCGAATAGAACTGTATCGCTATTTAGAGTTTTATTTATTTTTATACCGTGTATTCTCCGTGTAAATTCGTGCACCGAACCGTGACGCCCGTAGGCTACCATTTCGGTTCAATAGGAATACATGTACCGTTCCAGTACCCCTATACAACGCTGTCATTAAGTTGAAGTTATCACATTATAAAGTACAGTCCTCGCTGCAGACCTGCTCACTCGCTGTGTTTGGTTTACAGTGTGCTCCTTAGCACTGGAGCTCCCTCTGCTGTCCATAAGGTGCATCTGCGCACCAGCCATTTCAAACCCAGCCTCCAGTATTTGGGCCACGCCTCCTTATTTGCATACACTCCTCAATCCTCAAATGCTCAATACTAAATGGCTAAATGATTAAATGCCCAATCCTAAATCCCTAAATGCCCAATCCTAAATCCTAAATGGCTAAATGACCAAATGCCCTATCCTAAATACCAAATGCCCAATTCTAAATACCAAATGCCCTATCCTAAATACCAAATTAGTTATCGACTTAGACTTTTAGTTTCAAACTTAGACTTTTGGTTTTCGATTAAGACTTTTAGTTTTAGACTTTTAGTTTTCAATCTGACCCAATAATCCCTCCATAGAGACGTGCACTCCCAACGCAAAAGAGTGCGGCGCGGGACTAGATTTGATGGCCGAGTGCCAGCGCGAGCGCAGGCGGTAATGCACTCACTCTGTGAGGGTTCAGGGAGATGGGAGAATAAAACAATTCCTGGGACTCCTGCAAACTAGAAATATCTATGAATAAAACATATAAAAACGAATAGATTTTTATTCATCTTTTGCAGAAAAGCAACAAGAACAACTAAAACAAAATACAAATGATTTACAGGCCAGAGTTTCGTTTTATAACATGTTTGCAGCGTTGAGCGATGTAGCCAATCACAGACATATGTGTAGATTTCTTGAACGCAATGGCCAATCAGAAGCATTTAAAGTCCCACTCCGATCATAATTTGAGCTATTTTTAAACATTCCCAGTGGTCTTAAAATTATGATTATGCCATTTTTAGCCAAAATCACAAAACCTGTGACGTTTTCTGGGACTTTGCTTCAGTAGAGCGGCAGTAGCTCATTAGCATTTCGCCTCTGCGTTGTGGGCGGAGCCGTTGGCACGGAGACGACCCTCCCCCTCCCCGTTGCTGAGAGCTCTGTCTCTCCCGCTAGCTGTTGGTGAAACAGTCTTCTGTGAAGTGCTGACCGCAAACCGATGTGTGGTTTTTAACATTGCCGTGACCAAGGCAGACATCCCAAATCTCCCGGAAGTTCCGGGAGTCTCCCGCATATTGATAGCGTCTCCCTGATGCCCGCAAATTAGTTCAAATCTCCCGGAATCTATAACGCGCGTGCGAGACAGAACATACTGCGCGCATAACAAACATAGAGCGCGCGCGCACACGCACGACAGAAAGGGAAACACACCTTGCGAGTGTCTCTCGCGCTCTCCTGTGCGCTCGCTATGTATGCGCGCAGTATAGTCTACCAATCCCCCCCCCCCCCCCCCCGTCAACAATCCAGTCAACACCCCCCCCCCCCCCCCGTCAACAATCGGGTCACCAAGATACCTCCCTGAAATTACTTCTTGCAGGTTGGGATGTCTGCCAAGGAACGTAATCCATCTATCTCTCACATAGGGAGAGAGAGCGAGCGAGACAGTTTGAAGATGGTGAGTGCGCGCGCGACCGGGGCTTTCACTCTCTCTGCTCGCTCTCTCAGTTAAACAAGCGCAGCCGACAGCAGTCCGTCATCTACAATACATCACTCATCTACATCACTCACCTGTCAAACTTTGGCGGGACAAAAATACACTTTAGGAAGGCTGACAGAAAACAGCGCGCAAGTTCCAGTATTCTTGGTGTTGATCCGCCATCGTCTTCTCTACTCAGAACACTCAGAACCTGAGCGGGCGGGGCGGAGGGGAGAATGAGCTTGTGGCCCCGCCCAGTGGAGTTACTACGTCACAACTCCAGTCTATTTTAAACGGCATTTTTGCGTCTGCTACTGATTCACAGCCATTTGAATGTAGAAATACTCAGAAATACAACATTGAGCTTATTTTTCTCTAGATATGTCCTCTAACATAGGAAAAATTACACAAGAACATGTTAACACCTAGAAAAACATTATTTTCATCGGAGTGGGTCTTTAAGATAGACTCCCCTCACTGCTCAAAACGGACTTTTTGTTCAGACCTGAAATCTGTATGCTGGCAAATCCTCTAATTATAACAAACATGTGTATATATTATGTGTATATAATATATATGTATATATTATATATTAAGTGTATATATTATGAAAGATTCAGTCATGCCAAACCATGCACGCAGTAGCTGCTTGCTTTTATGTTATAACAGTGGTTTGTGTGTTAATGCTTTAATAACAAATAATTTATCAGGAGCATTTATGCTGATGTGTATGATGGCGACACGTGTATTATATTATTAGCTTGCTAATCGCTAGTAAAGCTAATTATTAATTAGCCATCATGCTAGGTAAACTTGTATGAGTGCTATTTTTTTTATGTTTAAAGGGTACCTATTATGGAATTTTGAAAATTACCTTTCATGTAGTGTGTAACATAGATCTAAGTGAACGAAAACATCCTGCAAAGTTTTAAATATGAAAGTTCACCATATACAAAGTTATTGTCTCTCAAAAGTAAGAGTCGACTCTGAGTCGCTGATATGAATCGATAGACGAACGATGCTTTTTCTCTGTCTAGATGACGTCAACTTGACAAGTTATTTGAATAAGATACGCCCACTCATTGCGCGCGCTGCAGACAGCGGTGAAACTTGACAACATCATGTCGACGAGACGCTGTTCTGAAGTGCGAATCAAAAGCGAACTTTTTTTTCACTGCCCAGGGGCGAGCATGTGAAGAATCAGTGGCTAGAGTTTATATTTACAACTGTACCCGAACCTTGTGCTGTGTTTGCGTCATTTTAATGACGATTCCTTTACAAACAAGGCTTTCAAGTGTGGATATGCGAGTCGGTTGATAGCCTACTGAAGGAAGGTTCAGTACCAGTTTTATTTGGATCGGCTTCCTCCTCCGAATCACAACCTGTAAGTATTATTAATAATTGCTGTTTTTATGGGTTTTGTAGCATGCTCAATAAGTATGTGTGTGTGTGTTGTTTAAGTTACGCTTAGCACAGCTTCTAGGTTTAGATTTCACATCTGTAATATGTGAAATGTTTGTCATTGTTATTGGAGTTGTCATAAAGAATAGAGCGTATTGTAGTACTGCAGTGCTTTATCAATGTGTTTATGCGTTGGGCTAACGCAAACAATAACTGACTAGGTCATCTGACCAATCACCGTTATTAGCGTCACGCAAAGGAGGGGTTTGGACAAATGAGTCGTTAAACGAATCATTAGTGAGTCGGTGAGCAAATCAGGTAAAAATAAATGCATATTATAAGACAATAAAAGTGTTTTTTGTCATTGCATGTAAAACTGTTGTTGGGGACTCCCAGAACAATATTAGGAATATTTTGAATGCCATACTAGGTGCCCTTTAATCTTCAGTGATGCTGAACTTGCTCAGCCAGCTACACATCAAGTTGTGTGTGAACATTGGAGTGTCCGTGGTCAACTAGATGAACCGAACTCGAACAATGGTGTAATGATTCAGTTCGACTCCCAAGACAAGACGATGCTCACCCGACTGGGCCAATAGGAACATTTCAATAGGAAAAAAAGAATGTGGCCCCGCCCATGACACAATTTTCACAGCAAAAGCAAAATCCTGACACAAGAGCAAAAAATTGCATTGAGAGCAAAGAAAAGCAGTTTTTTTAGAGAAAATGTTTTCACACTGATAGCAAAAAAATATATATTTAAGATTTTTTTTTTCAAAAGTATTTTAAGAGAGATTTTTTTTCTCAGAAATAATTTTAAAAATTTCAAATTTTTTTTTTATGTTCTATGAGAAAATACTTTCAAAACTTTTTTTAGTCTCAAATATTACTTTTTGCTATTGATATGAAAACTTTTTCTCTCAAATATTCTCTCAAGAAATGCTTTTTTGTTATCAGTGTGATAACTCTTTCTCTCAAACTTTTTTTTTCTCTCTCAGACCATTTATTTTATCCAAGGGGGTAATCCATCGACCGGAAGTTGAAGTTGGCCGGATGCTGCCACCTTGTAGCAGAACTTCACTTGCGTTAGCATTCCCATTGACTCCCATTCATTTTGGCGTCACTTTGACGGCGAATAACTTTACATCTGAGGCGTTTAAATAGATACCAGTACTTATTCATTAGCTACTAATACGCATTCAAAAGAATATCTAAAGAATGAGCACTAGTATCTAAAGAATAGGCACTAGTACTAAAGAATAAGCACTAGTCGCAAATGAATAAGTACTAGTACTTAATGGAATAGATACTAGTATCTAAAAAATAAGTACTAGTAGCATGAAAATAGAGACTAGTAGGTTAAAATTATTAAATGTTAAAACGGCTTGCCATATTGGCTCAGAGCATTAAAAGCATCAAACAAGAATATTAAAGTTTGATGCATTGCCACGGCAACAGTATCTAAGATATCAATAATCCTTTCTCAGGTCTACATCTGCTGTGTGTTTACATTATACACAAAGTTTGAAGCAAATTGGGTAAAAATAAGAGGGTGATTTCAAAGCCTTTAGGAAGTGACACACTTCCTGCTGCCAGTTGGTGGCGCTATAACTTTGACTCACAATAGTCACATCCATGTGATCGGACACTTACACCGAACACACTGCTGAAGTTTCATCAAGATCAGTTAATGTATGCAGAAGTTATAACACACTTCCTGTTTCCATTTTTCGCCATAAATTCGTTTCCTCGCCACAGCCAAACCGTTTGAGATATCAAAAATCCCCTGACAATTTTTCATCCTCAATGTCTTGACTTCATGCTGACCGAGTTTCGTGGCGATTGGTTGAATTCTCTAGGAGGAGTATATCGAAGTCCAGGGGCATACGCTTCCAAACAAACCATAATAGCCGACTTCCTGTTGGGCTGGGGTAAAAAGTAAAAGTACAAAGGATATATGAACCGATGAGATCTATATGTGTACCGAGTTTCATATTATTACATGCAAGCGTGTTTGATTTATGGACCAAGTTTTCGGACCCCGTTCCAGGGGGCGCTGTCGAGCCCCCCTGCCACGCCCGGGTACCAGCTTCAGCCCGGCCCTGATGGCCGCGGGTTCTGACCCGTGTGCAAAGTTTCAAGAGTTTTTGAGCACGTTAAGGGCCCCAAAAGTGCGCTGAGAGTCTCAAAGGTATCCAAAAAGAATATTAAAGTTTGATGCATTGTCACGGCAACAGCATCTAAGATATCAACAATCTTTTCACAGGTCTACATCTGGCCTGTGTCTACATTATACACATCAAGTTTGAAGCAAATCGGGTAAAGCCTGTTTGATTTGAACCCAGAGAGAACACAGAGAGTTCATAACCCATAGCAATTCATCAGTGATGGCCCCACTGTTTCAGCTCCAGACAAATGGGCTTCTTCAGTTAAGTTACAGAGCAGATGTAGACAGCAGCAAGGCAGGCCCCAGCAAACATGATCCAGCCCACAGTAATACACTCTGTCATACTGAACACAGCACAACACTAACCTGTCTAAAGTGCACAAAGTTTTATGAGACTTACATTAAAGTGTCACCTGCACAAGCGGCTACACTGATGGAAGAAACCAGGATGCAAAGTGCTTCACAGTTATGGCATGATGCTAGAAAGCTGCGTCTAACAGCCAGCACAGCAAAACGAGTCCCAAAACGAAGCACCACAGATCCTCAAAAATGTCTAAATGAGCATCTGTACCCAACCTTCACCGGCAATACAGCAACACAGCATGGCAAAGAAAATGAGATCAACGTCACCACACTCATGGAGAGCAGAGGGCATACTGTGGAGAAGAGAGGCCTGGTCGTGCACCCTGACCATCCTTGGTTGGGAGCCAGCCCAGATGGGATCCTTGATTCAACACAACTCCTCGAGATCAAGTGCCCCTTCAAGAGTTCCATGTCACTGGCAGAATTTCTGGGACGGCCAAATGGTGACATCAAAATATTAGGCGATGGAGAGTACCTGATTCTTCCTAAAGGAAAGGATGGATACTACCTTCAGGTGATTTTTTTTTTCTTCTTTCTTTAGGAAAGTAGCTTTATTATCAGACTAACATTGTATTTACACTTATGAATTAATTATACAGATTCTTTTTCCAAACATGTACTCTTACTCCTTTCAGACACAACTGACCATGATGTGTCTGGGCCTTCAGAGCTGCAAGCTGGTCATCTGGACACCAAGTGAGGACATCGAATTGGACATTCCATACGACAAAAACTACACAGATGCACAAGTGCAACAGCTGCAGAATTTTTACTTTTTACACATGCTACCTAGGTTGGCTGATGATTTTGCTGACAAGAAGATAAATCTCTGTCCAACATACCTGCAGATCTTTAATGGGTAGTTGGGGGAAGGTTTACACTGTTCTCATTAATATTATAATAATATTATTAATCTGTTCTCATTAATATTATAATAATATTAATAATCAATACTCATTAAAGCATGGTGACAGACAGTTGTGTGAGCTGACAAACAATTAAAATAAAAAA
>JAZAVI010000237.1:0-146661 GCA_036326025.1 Chrosomus eos
TGGCCAATCGTTTTGGCTGAGGGCTAAGTGAAGTTTCATATATTTAGGCTATTTAACTTTTCCGTTGTAACGTTAAAGGGATACTTCACCTCTGGGAAGATGAATGTGTATTTAATATTGGTCATTTATATAGTAGAAATGTGAAATTATTTTTGAAATTGAAGCATTCTAGACTGAGAAAAGGCAGAAAATGTATTTTTTACTCATGTGGCTGAAAGACAACATCTCCCAGAATGCCCTTGCTTTGCTGCTTACGAGGCCACTCCCAAACCACGCCTACCGGTTACAGACGGCAGCATCCGAAAAATGGATACAAATATGCTTTGATACATCGTGAGTTATTTTATAAATTTCCATCGAAATGGTGCTGAATTGCGTTGTACCGGGATGTACTAGCCTAATGTATATAACACAACTTACACTTTCACATTAAAAATATGATGGAAGGCATTGACCATGTCAACAGAGTAACGTTAGCTTAGTAGCTCTGCATATGAACTGTTTTCCTCCTATTGAAATCACTATTTCTCTAAGCTAATACATTCTCTAGGCTAATACAAACTCTAGTAACACTAAAGGTTTATACAAATAACCACAAACAATCTGAGTTATAACTTTTAATTAAAAAAATTATTAATATTAACACTTTTACACAAAGTTCTGTGGATTCAGCGATCACCTCCAGAAGAAAATGGCATCGCTGAGATTCATGACAGCAATATAATAGGACTCTATACCTGTTTCCATCGGCGCACAGCGAGAGCACTGACACCGCCAGTCCGCCCCAGCTCGAGTCTGGCCGGGCTCACGTCTCGCTCTGGCCGCGGGCTCGCGTCTCGCTCCGGCCGCGGGCTCGCGTCTTGCTCCGGCCGCGGGCTCGCGTCTCGCTCCGGCCGCGGGCTCGCGTCTCGCTCCGGCCGCGGGCTCGCGTCTCGCTCCGGCCGCGGGCTCGCGTCTCGCTCCGGCCGCGGGCTCGCGTCTCGCTCCGACCGCGGGCTCGTGTCTCGCTCCGGCCGCGGGCTCGCGTCTCGCTCCGACCGCGGGCTCGCGTCTCGCTCCGGCCGCGGGCTGAGGTCTCGGCCGCGGTCGCTCGGCCGCCTCAGGTCGCCGCGAGCATCAGATTCTCGCAACAGATCTTCGAAATCCCCTTCTGCCATTTCAACTTCAAAACTATCTTCCGCCGTCGTGATTAGCCTACTATACAAACTTTTTACACAGACCAAGAGGCAAGAGCCTGTTAGCATAGCTTCTACAGAAAGATGGCGGACACTCTCTTTACAGTCTGTGAGTGAGATCCCGCCCCATATGGGCGTGGTGAAAACATGCGGAACACTGGCTGTAGTCTTTAGGCTCTGTCACAAAAATCCTCCGATGACGCAAAATGACGATTTTTGCGTCATCGGAGGATTTTTTCCAGACTAAAAATTAATTTTTCTCTCATATCAGGGGGATATGAGGGGGGGAAGCACGGTAATTCGAAAATACTACTGGTTTTCTACTAATACAAAGCTTAATGCTAAATCCTGAAGTAACCCTTTAACGTTAGACTAGCGCTGAATTTGTATATTTTGACTGAATTGTTTGCTTTATATCTTATTGTATAGCTTCTTGTAATGTTACCTTTTACTTATACTTTTATTATGGCTATTATTAATAAAACTGAAATTTAACAAAAAGAGATAGGGTTAAGTTTTGTCATTATTTATTTTATTACAAGATTATCACTAATGTTGTTTATTGCAGCATTTGTACAAATACACATTGCCTGGGATAAGTTTAATATTTTTTAAAATTTAAACGAAAAGATGCAGGGTTGTGTTTTATATTTCGTTTTGTTATAAATAGGCTAACGTTATACATGCAGTGAATAATATAATCAGGTCTATACATTGCCTGAACCACACTTGTGTGCCTATAATGTTTAAAAATGTATTCAAATGAAAACGAAAATAGGCAGAGTGGTGTTTTATAACATATTTCGTTTTATTGTTGCCTAAAATATACATGCAGAGTGACGCTTTCAGAACACGCTGTTCAATTTAGAGAATTAACGTTACTGGACTCGCGTCCTCGGGAGTGCTTCTGCTGAGAACTTTGCGTACTTGGTATTGAGAAATGACTAATGTCGGCGCTTGTCTTCTTGTGACAAACATGCCGAGAAGCAAGGACAAGGTCTGCTATGCCATCCATTGGTGTTTACTTTGTCGCTTTCTTCTTCGCGCGAAAATGACGTTGATCGCTTCTTTCCGGCAAACGCCACGCCTATCAAGTAGGGTACTGTTGGCGGTGGAAACGCTAGCCGGATCATGGTTTACTGACCCGAGCCGTACTCTTCCGTACCGTACTGCTCAGTGGAAACGAGGCATTAAGGGAGGTTTCATATTGATTGTCAATATCAGGTCAAACTCAATTTAAATATTTGAACCTTTTTATTTTACATTTATTTTATATATGGTTTACAATTTGTAACAGTTTTTTTATTTTGAAAAAAATAAAGTTGAATTTGACAGAGTAGCATGATGGTATCTTATGCAATGGCATCTGATGGCTCAAAGGTCACGCACATTCAACAGAGGTTTACTGCCTTGCCCAACACTGACTGAGATTTCTCTGGATTCCCTGAATCTTGTGACAATTTTATGTTTGGAAGATGATGATGAAAGGCATAAATGCTTGCCAATCTTGCATTGAGAAATGTGATTTTTTAATGGTTTGACAATTCTCTCAATATATTTGGCACACATGGATGAGCCATGATCCATCTTTGCTTAAAACTACTGAGAAGCACTTTTATACCCATGATACCCTCAACTGTAACCTATTCACCTGCTCATTGTGGACTGCTTCAAAAGAGTTGGATAATCTAATTTGGATAATCTTTTCACTTTTATTTGGTCTCTGTCCCAACTTTTTTGAGGTGTGTTGCAGCCATCAAAATAAAAATGTGTTCATATTTACAAACTACAATTATATTGGTCAGGGAAAACATTGGAAAACTTTTCTTTGTACTTTTGTCAGTTAAAAAAAAGTTGAAATAGAATGAACAAATCACAGATTCTTGATTTTATTGCATTTTACAAAATGTCCCAACTTTTCTTGATTTGGGGTTGTAACTGGAATGGCGCTTTTCCACTGCAGGTACGGCTCGGTTCGGTTCGGTACAGTTCGACTTGGCGCGGAACGGTTCGGCTCGCTTCGCTTTTCCACTGCGTGGTACGACTGCTCGGTACGGCACGGTTCGGTTCGCTTTAGCGCGGTTGCTTTTCCACTGCAGTTAGTACCCCTTCAAAGTGGGTGGGACTGATCGTTACACTGTTTGTAGGTCCAGTGTTAGCCGTGTGCGGCTAAAAGAGCTGAGCTACTTGGAACACCTTTTCATTCCGTTTTGCCCCCGCTCCTCGGCAACCAACGAGAGGAACGTCTGCACCTCAACCACGATTCAGCCATTTCTTTTTTAAAGTTTTGATCTCTTTTTTTTTTTTCAAGAAAGTAAAACAGGTGCTACCGCGTTGGCTGTTGTCTACTGGTTATATGACTCTGTATAGCGGGTTTAGTGTCTCGTGTCGCAAATCCAATGACGCTGGTAGTGACGATTCTGCCTGTCTGACCAATCAGTGATCTGCAGTGTTTCACGTCACATTTTAGTACCGGTACGGTACGCTTGGAACCTCAACAGATCAGGTACCATTTAAAGCGCGCCGAAGCGAGCCGTACCGTACCGTACCATGCAGTGGAAAAGCACCACAAGTGAGCCGTACCGAACCGAACCGAACTGTACCATGCAGTGGAAAAGCGCCAAAGCGTGCCGTACCGAACCGAACCGTACCGTACCATGCAGTGGAAAAGCGCCAGAAGATCAGTGTACCTCATTCATGGAAAGTTTCAGGGGCGTTTAATTAACTTATAAAAATGCATAAATTATTGTAATATTTTATAGCAATTGTCCGTTACATCTGGGATAATTTTTTATCTCCATATTTCTCTCTTTCAATTATTTAGATTATTTTTAACATTTTTTTTTTTCTCTCATGTCAGACCCGATGGAAGAGAGCGAGGAGAGTGAAGAACTGAGTGAAGTGAAGGAGGAGAGAGAAGAACTGAGTGAAGTGGAGGAGGAGAGAGAAGAACTGAGTGAAGTGAAGGAGGAGAGTGAAGAACTGAGTGAAGTGAAGGAGGAGAGAGAAGAACTGAGAGAAGTGAAGGAGGAGAGAGAAGAACTGAGTGAAGTGGAGGAGGAACATCATGTCAAATCTGGAGAAAAACCTTTGAGTCGCTCAAAGACTAAAAATTATTTTTTAAAGAAAAGAAGAGCCAAGAAATGGCTGCAATCAGTGTGGAAACAGTTTTACAGCCAAACATAGTCTTGAGCGTCACATGAGAGTTCACACTGGAGAGAAGCCATTCACATGTGATCAGTGCGGGAATAGTTTCAGTCAACTAGCAAACCTTAATGTTCACATGAGGATACACACCGGAGAGAAGCCGTCCACATGCAAACAATGTGGGAATAGTTTCAGTCGTTTAGGACACCTTAAAGCTCACATGATGATCCACACCGGAGAGAAGCCGTTCGCATGTGATCAGTGCGGAAAAACATTTATTAGGGCATCATACCTGAAGAAACACCTGACAGTTCATATGAAGGAGAAGCCACATTCATGTTCTATGTGTGGAAAGAGTTTTTCACAGCGGCAACATTTACATGAACATCAGAAAACTCATACTGGTGTGAGAGAGTACATGTGCTTTAAGTGTGAGTAGACTTTTGTTAAAACGACACCAGAGAATTCACACTGGAGAAAAACCTTACAAGTGTTCACACTGTGACAAGAGATTCAGTCAGTCATCATCTCTGAAAACACATGAGAGGATCCACACTGGAGAGAAGCCGCACACGTGTGATCAGTGCGGATCGAGTTTCTCTTTTAAAACTCACCTGAAGATACACATGAATATCCATACAGTGGAGACACCACATCAACACAGTCTGAGATCACGATAAGTAATTCATCTTTATGTCCTGAGAAACAAAAGCAGCTTTTCCACTTGAGTCTGGTACGGCACGGCTAAATTACAAACTGTACAAATGTTCTCTGCCCTGAATTCTCAGCACACTTGGCTAACCGTGCCGAACCATGATGGTAGTGTGTGTGTGTGTGTGTGTGTGTGTGTGTGTGTGTGTGTGTGTGTATGTGTGTGTGTGTGTGTGTACTAGTGGTGGAAATTTTGATTCTTTCCAGAGATTCATTCATTTTCAGTTCATTCACCAAAATGATTCGTTCATTGTTTTGTTCAGTGACAATTTCTTCATATTACATAATTACGCCAGCAGGGGGGCGAAAAAGAGTGTCTTAAGGCCCTTGCACACTCCGAAATTCGCGTCCAACATTTTCGCACGTTAAAAAATAATTACAACCTCACGTTATGTCAATCACGTTTGGCTCCGAAACTTTAGTCTGTCTTAAAAAAATATTGATTGGGTACATTTTCTGCGTTTTTCGCATCTGTGGCATCAAGTTGTTTGCTTAAAAAAGTCCACTTGAATTAATGTTTATTTTAGACCTGATGAACGTGAACAAGAAAGGAAAAACAGAAGCCAAAAAAATCTGTCTCCTAAAAAATGCTTCACATGTAAATCAAGTCTGAAGAGTCACATGAGAGTTCACACTGGGAAGAAGTGAAATGCAGGAAGTCCTTCAATACAGAAGATGAACTGTAAGACAACCAGAAAATTCACACTGGAAAAACCTTTGGAGCTAAAGTGCAGGAGCTGAAGAAGAGGCCATAACACTTTTAAGAGAGACATACATTTACTCAAGTAAATTAATTCTTAACTCGTTCTTCATTGTTTTTCATCAGAACATCTAGTTTCTCTCCCACTTCGACTCTTCCATGCAAACACAAGATATACTTTCATGTATCTTTGAAACTGGACACTTTTCTTCTCTTGAGATGCTTCGGCTCTTATATGTCGGTAAAGAGAGATCTGTCTCATTCACTTTTACTTTTATTTAATGTTTGTATTTGCTTCATGTAATTATTGATTAAACTCTTTACTCATTTTATCAACATCTCATTGTTATGGTCCTTTTTTAATTTTCTGCTGATTCTGCTTGAATCAGGAATAATTGTAGTTCTGAAAGTCATGAAGTATCCGGATATGATTACTGATTAAACTGTCCATGTTTTAAATTTCTAAAAGTTTTAAAATGCCTATACTAAATTATATGTCACATGACTGACATTGAATGAGTTTGCTGTCTGTCTACATTATTAACAGTTTTACTCTTGATATCCAGTATCATATAAAATTTCAAAGCTTGTTCTAGTCAGTTTGATGTTTCATTCACACCATGAGGCTTCATGAAGTCAGAACATTTACTATGAACTATTAAAAAAACAACACCACGGCTGTGTCCCAATGTGAAGGTTGCATCCTTCGCAGGACGCACCATGTAGCCTTCGTAGGATTTCCTAATTGCGCAACCAGGTGTTCCCGATTACTGCTCCTGGCACCAAGCAATGGTGCGAGAGTACAGCTGCCATCCTGATAGTTCATTTGATATAATTGAGTGAACAGCTATGGCATCAGAATTGGCTATTGTCATTTTTATGTTTTATATTTTCCTAGAGGACATGGTTAGGATGTTTCAGCCCTGGCGCCGTTGGGTCATGTATTTTCGGCTTAGCCAACCCAGGTGAAAAAAAAGTACACTAAAATACATTTTATTTAAGTGCACTTAGTACACTTCCATAATGTACTTAAAGTGCTCTATTTTCGCACACTAATTTTGTACTTAATATACTAAAAGCTTAACTTTAGTACTTCTTAAGATAAACTTAAGATCAACTAAGTGTACTCAACTGTGCTATTTTGACACACACTGAAGATGAACTTAAATATATTTTTAATATACTATTTCAACCTTTAAAAAAATTTATTTTGTTACCACTTTTAGTATATCTAAAACCCATTTTTAATGCATTTTAATTATACTAATAAATTATTTAAAATATAATAATAATATATTATAAATATATATATATATATTATACTTAAGGTGTATTCGTTTGTCAAAAAAGTACACTAAAATACATTATTTAAGTGCACTTAGTACACTTCCATAATGTACTTAAAGTGCTCTATTTTCACGCACTAATTTTGTACTTAATATACTAAACGCTTAACTTTAGTACTTCTTAAGATAAACTTAAGATCAACTAAGTGTACTCAACTGTGCTATTTTGACACACACTGAAGATGAACTTAAATATATTTTTAATATACTATTTCAACCTTTAAAATTTTTTATTTTCTTACCACTTTTAGTATATCTAAAACCCATTTTTAATGCATTTTAATTATACTAATAAATTATTTAAAATATAATAATAATACATTATAAATATGTATATATTATACTTAAGGTGTATTCCTTTGTCAAAAAAAGTACACTAAAATACATTATTTAAGTGCACTTAGTACACTTCCATAATGTACTTAAAGTGCTCTATTTTCACGCACTAATTTTGTACTTAATATACTAAAAGCTTAACTTTAGTACTTCTTAAGATAAACTTAAGATCAACTAAGTGTACTCAAACTGCTATTTTGACACACACTTAAGATTAACTAAAATATGCTTTTAACATACTATTTCAGCTTTATTTTTTTATTATTTTGTTATCCCTTTTAGTACTATTGAACCCATTTTTAATGCATTTTTAAATACACGTATAAAATATTTAAAATATAAGAATATATACAAATCATTTATGTATTGCTCACATATTTTTAATATAGTAAATCATTTATTTCAAATATATTTTAACTCTGTTAACAGTACCTTTATAAAACAATTAAATAATGGTTATTTAAAAAGTAGTCAAGTAAGTACACTATGACTGTGTTATCAGTAGCATTTTCTGCCTCATTTATGCTAAAATTATACTTGATAAAATTATATTTGATTAAAGTAAATGTAATTCGTGTAATGTAAACACTCATAGTTTAAAAGGATACCACACAATACAGCACAGGTAGGCTATGTACAAACAAACAGCATCTCTTTCTTGAAAAACACTTTAATTTTTCGATACGTTATTCACACACAAGTCTACAGCATACAGTACTTATCTTAAATATGAACAAAACACGATTTTCTTTTCTTTTTTACATTTTACAATCATTTCCCAAACAAACCTTAGGGGAAAAAAAACAACCAACAACAAAAAATAACTTAACAGTGTTTTTTTCCCGACACAAACCTTTCGTTATTGCATTTTCTAACAAGGGTAATAAAGGCAAATATTGGCTAAGAGACCCTTTTCACAGTCTGTGCGTCATCATATCTGATCTGTAATGTAGGCCTAAAGGATGGCTATTACTTAAGAATTCCGTTAATCTTCGAAAGAAAAACTGAGATATTGTAATGAAACCCGAGAGATTGATATCCCTCCGATAAACGATTCACCAAAACAGTTCACGTTTGAAAAAGTTAATCGCAAAAAGCACCTACTACATGAATCGCGTGGTTTCCTCCAAGTCCTCTAAAGAAACACGATCGCTCTTATTTAATAGTTTAAACGTAGACTTCTAAATCTAATCACATTCAAGGAACATACGCAGCAACTGAAGCTCTTTGAGTGAAATGAGCTCATGATCAATCATAGCCGTTCAACGGCTCTGGAACCAATCAGGACTAGTCACAGGTGTTATGCATTTTGTTCAAATTTAAACAAGTACAACATCTTTTATGAAAACATTTAAACATCTGTGGAAATGTATTGTTAGAATCGAAATGAAATGGTCCCGAAACAGAAGTGCCCAAAAATCTTGGTCTTTTATTATGAATGTACACTTCACAGAAACCAGCGCTGGGGAGAAGGGTCTCGCCCCAATATCCTTTGTCCATGGTTTATATAGTGAAAATCCAAGGGGAGTAAAACAAATCTTGACCAATAGAACCATACCTTACATCATTGGATATCATATAGACTTTATATAACAACGTCCTTATATGGTAATATCTCTAAAACCTCCACACAAACTTGTGGGTCCAAAAGGCTCTCAATGTATAAGACGAACAGAGAGAGAATAGAGCAGGGAGCGGTGTAAGACTCACTCCTCTACTAATGAATACCAGATGTTTCATTGACATACATACAAAAGAAATGTGCATACGTGGCAAACAGATATACAGTATGGATCATATAATCTTTCTTGTGTTATAGACTTATGCTGAGGGAGAGAATATTTCTTACAATCGGCCCTTTGATAAGATAATTATCATATAATAGAATTATCATATCACATCATTCTCAGCATAGTCATTCTAGTACAATAATACATAAAATATCCTTCAATCAAACATTTCCTTCAAACTCATTAATACTTGACAGTTCTGTTCATCAAATCATTTTGAGAAAATACAAAAGTGTGGTAATAGATTCAATCATCCCAGTTATACTGGTGAATAATGGGTAGTCTAATTCTTCTTCTGTTGTTGGTGATTTAACCCTTACAGAAGCACTTTGTGGCAATTTTTGTGCATACATAGCAGTCACCTGTTTTTCCTCTGGACATGAATCCGCATGCGGCTCTTCTTCTGGATTCAGTCAAGTTTCATTACCACTGCTAATAATGGCTTGTGTATGACTAAGTACGTCTGTCAGCACAAACAGATATATCAATTTTGCAGACCTGACTTAATGGATTTAATGACAATCATTGCTAATTTCAATCAGCAATCTCGTTCTTCTTCTACTTCTCTTCCTTGTTCTCCTTTCGATCAGTGCTGTATTTCTTTTCCCGCATAGGCTTATGCGTTCCCCTGGGGTGGCGCCACCTTTACTCTGTTAGCATGGATCCACTACTGCTGGAAGTCAGTCAGAACACCGGTCCTCGTCACAGCGATCACCGAGTCTCGTGGGCTTCAGACACTTTATCAGCACCTTTTGTCCTGGAATAAAAGGATGAGTTGGCTTTTCTGAAGGAAGAGGGAGAGACAGAGAAACATCACCATTTATGCCATTAAACGTTCTAACTAGGGAATCCACGTAATCCGTGATGATCACCTCCGTGTCACCTGTGGAGAGATTGCCAGCGCGACCTCTGACCCAAGAAGGTCGGGAAAGGTCTACCCATCAGAATTTCAAATAGAGACATTTTTGTGGTTGCTGATGTGGACATTCTTATTTCTGCCAATACGGCAGGCAACAAATCAACCCAATTTTCTGCCAGTATCTATCTAGTATCTCAGTTTCTACCAATTGATATTAAGCTCTTTGGCTAATAATTGTGTGACTTTTGAAGCAAACAGAGTTCCATTATCGCTTGCTATAACGGTTGGAATACCGAAACGCGGTATAATTTCTTTTTCCAGAACCTTTACAACCGTCTGAGCATTTTCTTTACCACACGGAAAAGCTTCTGGCCACTTAGTGAATCGATCAACAATCACGAGCAAATATTTGTGATTTCCACATGGCGGCATGTGTAACGTAAATCTATAAATATTGAAAAGGAAGCTCAGGATGCGGCAAAGCGTCATGGCGTGTTGCCTTGTATCTGTTTGTTCGTTCACACACCAGGCAAGCATCCAATATCAACAAAGTATTCTTTTGAACATTTGCTATGCAGTATGATTGATTCAAATTCTGCATCACTTTCTCTTTTGACACATGTGATACACCATGATAATGTCTGCACAGCATTACAACGGTGGGTGTTGGTAGAGCGATTATACCCTACTTGTTTCTTAGAATACCAGCTTGTGTAGTGTTAGCTTGCAATACTTTAATGTCCAAATCATTAATCAGCGACGAATTCGTCATAGGCACTTCGGTGCTCTTTTCGTTTACGTGTGGACTAAGTATTACTTCTTTAGCAGCCCATTTCGCAACTTCATCTGCAAATCTGTTTCCTCTAGCCTCATCCGATTCACCTGTTTTATGACCAGCTACTTTAATCACAGCAAGTTTCGATGGTTGCTGTGCTGCACTGATGAGCTTGGCCAAAATGTTGTGATGTGAAATGGGTTTTCAGTCGGAGGTTTTGAAACTTCTTTCCTCCCACAATTTAGCAAAATCATGGACAACGCCGTACGCATATTTGGAGTCAGTGTATATATTGATGCACTGACCTTTCGCCAATTGACAAGCTCTCGTTAGTCCAATTAATTCTGCAACTTGTGCTGATTCATATGGCAACGAATATGCCTCAATTACACGATCAGGTAATTCGACGATAGCATAACCACACAAGTATAAATTGTCGTTTGGCTTGAAAACAGGATCCTTCTATAGTCTAGCTATATATCAAATGTCTCCCTCCTCCAGGACAGATATTATAAAATATCTGGCCTGCAGGCAGTCGAAGTTTGGATTCTGGTCAGGCAGTCATGGTCGTCACTCTCAAATTCACCATCCGTCAACAACCTGTGCAAATGTACAGTAGGGCCATATATAACAGAAGTTACTTTCCATGTTAAATTAGCAGTTGCTAATAATATAGCCTCATAGCCTGAACGGCGTTGAGCAGTCATGTGATGCGTAGAAATGTTATGCATAATTGCGCCAACTTGGTGACTAGTGTGAACTATGAGTGGATGCGATAAAACAACCTTTTCAGCATCCTGCACCATCATTGCTGTAGCAGCCACTGCACGCAAACAGGCATGCAGTTTTAGATAAATAAGCTACTGGACAAAAGTGTCCCCATGCTCTTGGGCCAGGATTACAGCGGCTGTGTCTCCACCTTTGTGCACGCATAGCCTTTGCATTTAACAAAGAGGGCCTAGGGCAGGCGGCCCTAAGCGAGAGGATTTCAAATGTCTGAATGCTTGAGTCATGTCAGCTTTCCATGTAATGTCCTCTTTATCATTCAGCGTATCTTCTCGCAGGATTTTTGTCATACCTGGAGCGATGTGCCACCCATAATCGACAGTAATTGACCAGTCCCAGAAAGCTTTGCATTTGCTTCTGTGTTGAGGGATGCTTGAATGAAGCGATGGCTTTTACTCTGTCCGCAGACAGGCGAACTTTGCCTCGTGACAGTTCATGGCCGAGGTAATTGACTTTTCTCTGCACCCACTGAAGTTTCTCTTTAGATGCTTTGAAACCAGCCTCTGCTAAAATGTTCCAGACAATTGTAGTGGCAGCAGCACACATGTCCTCAGAGGCACCAGTAACGAGAATGTCATCGTCATCAGCGTAGGAGCAGGCAGGTGTCAGGAGGGAGTCTGACATCCTTCATTGTTGCGTGCATTTCAGTGGAGAAAACAGCTGGAGAATCACTGAACCCTTGAGAGGGAATCTTGTAATTCTGAAAACAGAAAGCAAAAAGTGGCTGATTTCGTTGGTCAACAGGATGACTGAAGAAGGCGGAGCATAAATCAATAACAGAATAGAATGCATGTTCTAAAGGGATAGAATTAACAATAGTTTGTACATCTGGCACAATAGGAGCAAGTGACTTTATCAAATCATTAATTCTTCTCAGGTCCTGCGTTAAACGACAAGAACATTTTGCTTTCCTGATTGGATTGATTGGTGTGTTGTAAGGTGAATAAGCGCGAACCAGAATGCCTTGAGCCAGAAACTGATAAATGAGGGCCGAAGTCCCTCCTCTTGTTGCTATAAAAGCAGATATTGTTTTTGAAAAAACAGGCCTATTCGTTGTCAAATTTGCCACATAGGGGTGGATATCAAGAAGTCCTACGTCATTCTTATGTACCGCCCACAATTTTGGGTTTACTTCAGCTACTTCCTGTCCGAGCTCAGTTGCAGACACATCTTAGAAGAGAGCACTTCCTGTGTCGGTTGTAAGAGAGAAAGCTGCAGGAAACAGAAGTTTCAGAGAGTCAGAGTCAAATTCATGTGTAACATTAACTGTCTACCCTTATAGGCAGAATGAAGAATTTGGTATTATTGCAAAATCATGCATTTTGAACAACGATGGTACATCCTGAGAAGTAGCCGGTAAAGTTGGTGTCATTGCACAATTTGTAATTGAGCCCGTGTACACAACAGAAGACAGTGATGAAAGGCTTGCCTATGAAAAAAAAAATATGGTTTATAGTCAACATTTAATTCAATAAATGGCAAAAAAAAACGTCTCGGTTACTAATGTAACCCTCGTTCCCCGAAGGAGGGAACGGGAGACGTGACGTCGACGTGACGACGTTAGGGGATCACTTCAGGGAGCCCTATCAACTTCGAGTATCTAAAGAACAAGCCAATGAACGTTGGCGTGCGTGAAACGCGTCACGCGCCCTGCCCCGCAGCGCGGGTATAAACAGGAAGCGGACGCCGCACTCATTGTTTTTCGCTGAGGAGCCGAGATAGAGACGGCCGTACAGCGATGGTCAGCAACTGTGGCAGCGGGACGTCACGTCTCCCGTTCCCTCCTTCGGGGAACGAGGGTTACATTAGTAACCGAGACGTTCCCCTTCAGTCGCTCACGTTCAACGTGACGTCGACGTGACGACGTTAGGGGATCCCTATGGAAGACGCCATCGGTTGCTGCCACATCCAGCGCCCTACGGAAGGCTCTCAGACCCCCAATGGCTGGGGCGGAAGACCTGCGTAGAGGGAGTTCACTGTTGTTCCTTTAACCCACACAGTGGAACTCTTGGATAACACTGGGAAAGCGTGCCTTTCCAGGGGAGAGGGACGCTGCGGAAGCCACATCCTGCCCGAAGGGAGGTAACATGTGGAGGATACACATATGGACTGGCCGGAGGGCAGTGCAACATATGGAATGTCACTGGGGTGGCTCCAGCCTGAGAAGGGGGAGGCAGCACCAGACAGTGACGGCAGAGCGGACTCTGCCAAGGGAAAGACACGGGCTCACCGCGGGGAGCTGGTCGTGGAAGAATACTCACATGGGATCGCCGCAGGAATCACCACATATGGAACCCAGCCTAGCACAAGTTACACAGGCATACGAGCACTAGGCCTGGCGTCGGACGCTCCGCAACGTCCGACTGCCGGAGGGGTGCGGAGGAACTCACAGGGTTCGCCAGAGTGGGGAACTCGACTGGAGCAAAAAAGCGCACGTATCCGCTCCATGTGGAGGGGAGTGGCGCAGCAAGCCGACACAAGAGCGGAAACTTCGGTGTTACCGGCTGGAAGCGAGCACACAGGAAGAAACCGGCTCAACACGTAGGCTATAAAATCTAGCGAACGTGTTAGGTGTCGCCCAGCCCGCAGCTCTACAGATATCTGTCAGCGAGGCGCCGTGTGCCAGCGCCCAAGAAGAAGCGACACCCCTAGTGGAGTGGGCTCTCAACCCGGGCGGGCAAGGCACGCCTTGGACTTCGTAAGCCAAGGCGATGGCATCCACTATCCAGTGGGCCATCCTCTGCTTGGAGACAGCCTTTCCCTTCTGCTGGCCTCCGTAACAGACGAAGAGCTGATCTGAGGTCCTGAGGCTTTGCGTTCTGTCCATGTACAGACGCAGAGCGCGGACGGGACAGAGAAAAGCCAGGGCTGGGTCTGCCTCCTCCGAAGGCAGCGCTTGCAGGTTCACCACCTGGTCCCGGAAGGGAGTGGTAGGAACCTTGGGCACGTATCCGGGCCGGGGTCTCAGGATCACGTGAGAGTTATCCGGGCCGAATTCTAGGCACGATTCGTCGACCGAAAATGCATGCAGGTCCCCTACCCTCTTGATGGAGGCCAATGCAACCAGGAGTACTGTTTTACAAGACAGAACTTTTAACTCAGCTGACTGCAAAGGCTCAAAGGGTGGTCTCTGAAGAGCCGAAAGGACCAGAGACAAGTCCCAAGAGGGTATAGAGAGTGGGCGAGGAGGATTAAGTCTCCTTGCTCCCCTCAGGAACCTGACGATCAGGTCATGCTTCCCCAACGACTTACCATCAACTGCATCGTGATGTGCGGCAATGGCAGCAACATACACTTTAAGGGTGGAGAGAGACAGCCTTCGCTCCAACCCATCCTGCAGGAAAGAAAGCACGGCTCTGATCGAGCAAGTTCGGGGGTTCTCCTCGTGAGAAGAACACCAGTCAACGAATAGGTTCCACTTCAGAGCATAGAGGCGCCTCGTAGAGGGGGCTCTAGCGGAAGTGATGGTGTCAACTACCGCTGGGGGTAGGTCACCTAGAACCTCCGCGTCCCGTCCAGGGACCAGACATGGAGTTTCCAGAGGTCTGGACGCGGGTGCCACAGGGTGCCCCGTCTCTGAGAGAGCAGGTCCTCTCTCAGAGGAATGGGCCAGGGAGGGGCTGTCGCGAGGAGCACAAGTTCGGGGAACCAGGTCCGGTTGGGCCAATACGGGGCAACTAACACGACCTGCTCCTCGTCCTCCCTGACTTTGCACAAAGTCTGTGCAAGAAGGCTCACTGGGGGAAACGCATACTTGCGTAGGCCCGGGGGCCAGCTGTGTGCCAGGGCATCCGTGCCGAGGGTCCCCTCGGTCAGGGAGTAGAACAACTGGCAGTGAGACGTGTCCGGGGCGGCAAACAGATCTACCTGTGCGGTCCCGAAGCGCCTGAAAATCAGCTGGACCACCTGGGGATGGAGTCGCCATTCTCCCGGTAGCACCTGCTGCCGTGAGAGCTCGTCGGCTGCACAGTTGAGCAGGCCGGGAATATAAATGGCACGAAGCGACCTCAGATGCTTCTGACTCCCAAGGAGGAGATGGCGGGCGAGTTGCGACATGCGGCGGGAGCGTAGACCACCCTGACGGTTGATGTACGCAACGGTCGCAGTGCTGTCCGTACGGACCAGTACATGCTTGCCACGAAGCGGCGTTTTGAAGCGGCCCAATGCAAGATGTACTGCTAACAACTCGAGGCAATTGATGTGCCAATGCAGTTGAGGCCCCGTCCACAGACCTGAAGCTGCATGCCCGTTGTACGTGGCCCCCCAGCCGGTGGCAGAGGCATCCGTGGTGACCACAGAGTGCCTGGACACTTGTTCTAGGGGAACACCTGCCCGCAGGAACGAAGGGTCTGACCACAAGCTGAGAGTTTGGCGACAGTGCGGAGTCACTTGGACCCGGCACGAGCCGCTCTGCCACGCCCATCTCGGGACTCGATCGTGGAGCCAGTGTTGGAGCGGTCTCATATGAAGCAATCCGAGCGGCGTTACCGCGGCTGCAGATGCCATATGCCCCAGGAGCCTCTGAAACAGTTTCAGTGGAGCCGCTGTTCTGCGCTTGAGCGTGCTCACGCAGTTCAACACTGACTGGACGCGGGCCTCGGTGAGGCGCGCTGTCATGTTGATCGAGTCCAACTCCATACCGAGAAAAGAGATCCTCTGCCCGGGGGTGAGTTTGCTCTTTTCCCAGTTGACCCGAAGCCCTAGGTGGCTGAGGTGACTGAGCACCATGTCCCTGTGTTCGCACAACAGCTCTCTCGACTGGGCGAGAATAAGCCAGTCGTCGATGTAGTTGAGAATGCGAACACCACGCTCGCACATGGGAGCAATGGCTGCCTCCGCGACTTTCGTGAAGACACGGGGCGACAGGGCCAGCCCGAAGGGTAAGACCTTGTACTGATATGCCCGTCCCTCGAACGCAAAGCGAAGAAACGGTCTGTGTCGAGGGAGAATCGAGACATGAAAGTACGCGTCCTTCAGGTCGATCGCTGCAAACCAATCTTGGGGACGGATGCACTTGAAAATGCGTTTCTGCGTAAGCATCTTGAACGGCAGCTTGTGAAGGGACCGGTTCAAGACACGCAGATCCAAGATTGGCCGTAACCCACCGCCTTTCTTGGGTACAATGAAGTACGGGCTGTAGAAGCCGGTCTTCATATCGGCTGGAGGGACCGGCTCGATCGCGTCCTTCGCCAGTAGGACTGCGATCTCTGCCCTGAGCACAGGGGCACTGTCCGGCGGAACGCGGGTAAACAGAATGCCCCTGAATGCAGGGGGGCGCCGGGCGAACTGAATCACATAGCCGAGTCTGACAGTACGGATGAGCCAGCGAGACGGGCTGGGAAGCGCTAGCCAGGCTCCCAGACACCGCGTAAGCGGAATCAACGGCACCACAGACGTACCCGGGGTGGGGCAGCGCGGCGGAATGCAGGGACCCGACTCGGACGGCACAGCGGCCCGGAGTGGGGTCTGAATGTGTGGTGCAACACGTACCTGCTTCCGTCGAAGGGCAGAGTGAGTGTGTGGAGGCGGCAGAGCGTCCGGAACACAGCCACTGCTGCTCGCTGGCGATGAGAGAGGGGCTCGAGGGTGACAAGGCATAGCGTCGTCGACCGTCAAGCGCGCTCTCTTGGGACCCAGAGGTTTCAGAAATTGCTCTTTTATTGAATAAGTGGGTACCACTGAAGGCAGTGGCGGAAAAGGAACAAAAAGAAACAAAGGATTCTCCACCCGGCCCTCCACCGGGGGAAGGAGCGGTGCCTTCACCGTCTCCTGGAGAGCAACTCGATCCACCTCCGGGTCGCCCGTCTCAGGGTCGTTTGCACCTGCGCTTACCACCTGGTTTGGTAGCGGCCTGGACGGGCGTGGCCGACTTCCTGCGGCTTGCTCCACGCTGAGGCCTGGATGGTGGCTGCTGCTGCTGAGGCTTAGCGGGAGCGGAGGACGCCGCAGGAGGACGGCCTCGGCGACGAGCGGACGGAGGGTCTGCGGCCGGCGGACGGGAGGAAGCAGCGGGGGTCCGCCGGGGCAGGATGTGTCGGATAGCCTCCGTCTGCTTCTGGGCGGCCGAGAACTGTTGGGCGAAGCTCTCGACCGCATCGCCGAATAACCCAACCTGGGAGAGAGGGGCATCCAGGAACTGATATTTATCGGTGTCCCTCATGTCCGCCAGGTTGAGCCAAAGGTGGCGCTCCTGGACCACCAAGGTGGACATCGCCTGACCAACGGAACGCGCGGTTTCCTTCGTCGCCCGGAGGGCGAGGTCAGTAGCCACGCGGAGCTCCCGGAGGAGCTCTGGGTCAGAACCACCCTCGTTCATGTCCATGAGCGCCTGGGCCTGGTGGACCTGCAAGAGCGCCATGGCATGGAGGGCGGAAGCAGCCTGTCCACAGGCCTTATAAGCCTTCGCCGTGAGACCGGACGAAAACTTACAGGCCTTGGACGGGAGGCGCGGATTACCCCGCCAGGAGGAGGCGGACGCCGGACACAGTTGCATCGCGACAGCCCGCTCCACCGGGGGGATATCCACATACCCCTTAGCTGCCCCGCCGTCGAGGGTGGCGAGGGGGGAGGAGCTACTAGAACGGATTCGGGCACTATACGGTGCCTTCCACGTCCTAGAGAGCTCCTCATGCACCTCCGGAAAGAAAGGTACCGGGGCGGCGCACTGAGAACCAGCACGGCCCGCCCCGAGAAACCAATCGTCCAACCGAGAAGGTTCGGGACGTGGCGGAGGATTCCACACAAGCCCGACCTTCTCGGCGGCCCGGGAAAGCATAGCCGCCCACTCTGGATCCGGCTCGGACAACGCTACACACCCAGACGGGGGCAACGCAGCCGAGTCGTCATCTCCAGAGGAGTGAAGCTCCCCCTCCGATGCTGCGATCGACATCTGATCGTCAGCTGGCGCCCCAAAGGAAACGACCGGCCGTTCAGGAGAAGGACCGAGTCGATCGCAAAGGGGCGCGGATGGCAACAGCGCATGAGAGGCGTGAGGGGCCTGCGGAGATTGCCTCGACGGGGAAGCCCTCACGGTAATCCTCAGATCACCCTGGTCATGCGCCGAAGTAGGCTTATTCTGCAGGGCAGAATAAGCGCTAGATCGGGGCATAGGCGAGGGGACTGCACCTCCCGTGAGGTAAGCGAGTCTCGATCTAAGCGCTGCCATAGTCATATTCCCGCAATGGGAACATGAACTATTCACAAAAGCTGCCTCAGCGTGTTGAATGCCCAAACACGAGAGGCAACTCTTGTGGCCATCTGCTGGCGCCAGGGAACGACCGCATCCAGAAACGCACAAGCGGAATGACATCCTGAAAAGGACGCAGGGTCACGCTTGTGTTGCTCTTTTAGTAAAAATAACAAACAGAGGAAAGAAATAGACTCTTTAGTGCTGAAGCACCCAGGGGTAGCCGCGGTGTAATCGGGTACACTCTCAGATGAGGAACGCCCACGAGACCGACACACACACACACATAAACAGTGCCGTGAAAACGGCAGTTGTGATAAAGATGCTCGCGGCCACCACTGATCGCGCCGTCACACCAGCACTGCAGCAGAGTTCTCTTCTCCCTCTAGTTGTCGACAGAAACAACGTTCAGCAGTCTGTAGAGTCTCAGAGTCAAACAAAGCTCGGCTCCGAAGCGAAAGACAATGAGTGCGGCGTCCGCTTCCTGTTTATACCCGCGCTGCGGGGCGGGGCGCGTGACGCGTTTCACGCACGCCAACGTTCATTGGCTTGTTCTTTAGATACTCGAAGTTGATAGGGCTCCCTGAAGTGATCCCCTAACGTCGTCACGTCGACGTCACGTCGAACGTGAGCGACTGAAGGGGAACATGTGATTTATTCGGTTAACTCTAAAAAATGTATTCGGAAAAATTGTCAGGCCTGATAGACCTGCTGCTTCGGGCTGGGAGAAAACAAAGGAGGGGGTTTTGGCCCGTAGCCAGCAGAGCGCCTAAACATCTGGTTCTCATTTTTTCCGCTGGAGCCTTCAAGCTCTTTTTCTACAAAGACGTGCAGGATGGCCTAAACATCCGCATAAATAACAAGTTATTGGCTTTTTCACCATAGGTTGACGAGCGATTTTGGACGTCAGCATTAACTTGAAGCATTGTTGGAAATTTTTTCTGGAGGAATTAAAGCTCCGGCAGAGGAAGCGTCTGCCCAATACATCAAAAAAAATGTTACTAATTTTTGTTGTAGTCATTCGAATCAATTATGTAGTCTCATTGAGCATGTTATTTAGAAATGTGTTCACAAACAGCAAAGAATTATTATCATCAACAGGACTCGCAGATTCGTGATTTCAAGCATGTCGAAATCGATTAAAAAATGCAACAGCACTTTCGCCCACCTTCTGTTTCGAGTTTGCTGCAAGGGAAATATCTTGTCTAGCAGAAGAAAGTTTTACTAAAAAATGCCGTCAATTTGTTTAAAAAATGTTTGAGTTTATGTGCACTGCCCCAAATCCAGTCAGACTTAGAGTCCCCATAATCAGCAAGGCGCACGTCACTCGCGGGGTCGGACAAATCAACCGGTTCCGAATCTTTAAACACAAAAGTGCGGGCGGGTGGTGCGTCATTTGATGGGTGTAACAGATCAACCTCATTAATTAATAATTCCTCTGTAATTTCAGCAGGCAATGTTTTAGTCAGAATAAAGCGATAATCACGACCAGTAAGTTGGCTGTATGCCGTTAACCGTTTCAGTACCAACACATACTGGTGTGGTGACCGAACTGGGTCTGGCAGTTCTTTGCAAATTGCCATTACCTCAGAAATTTGTAACGGATGAACTTTAAATCCATCTGTTGTTTCAACAAATGGACATAAAGTCGCGGTCGCGAGATCAGGGTACAGTCTATTTTTTTCTAGTTTCAGTCGGAATGCACTTAATTTGGAGGGGAGTTTTTCATTTCAACAGTCTGTGGAATAGCTGTCTGTTCCATAGAATGTAAGAGCTCTAGCTGCAGCAGAGAGTTTTTTTCACAGTCGGCTGAGGCAAAACCGCACTCTCCCTCACAGCCATTTCAGCATTTGGGACAATGTTATTGTCCAAATTCTCAACTCTTTCTGGACCCTTATGCCAATAACACTGCATGTCTTTCCAGACCTTATAAGATTGTTTCATATACGAATAATCCCAATCGGGATCCCCCTAATTTCCAAAAATCATGCCTTTTGCTTCACGCATATCTGTATCTTTAAATGATCCGTCACAAAGAAACGGATCTAATTGTGTTCTGCCATTTGACCAGCCAGCTAAATTTGACAAATCTGGCTTGGCAAAAAATGCTTGATTATTCCTAATCATAAAAATTTTCGGCGATTCATTTACAAACGGCGGACTAATTTTATTACCCATTGTAAACACACAAATATGTCTCCTCAATGCAACTTAAATAAAGTTCAGTATGGCCAAATAGAAAACAAAGAAAAGTATACAAGTTCAAATTAGTTGTGTTAGTACATTGGCCATAAAGAGAGAAATAAGAGCAAAGAGAGAGAGAAAGAGAGAGAAAAGAAAAAAAAAATTAAAATAGTGATTTATTCATTCATAATCCAAGACCAAAGGTAAATTGAAATAGACTTTGCGAGAGAAAAACCAATTGTCTCAACGTCAAATCTATTTCCAAACGAAGAAAAGTGATCAATTTCTCTTTCGTTCTTCCCGTATTTTATAAACACGAGGAAGCGTCCCGCATCCTTCGACACGACGGACAACGTCCCGCATCCTTCGACACGACGGACCAATAACGTCCCGTATCCTTCGACACGACGGACCAATAACGTCCCGTGTTGTTTAACACGACGGACGACTTCCACAACGTCCCGTATTATTTAATACGACGGACGACACAACAAATAAAAGTAAAATCACGGCACTTATAAATCTGTTTTCTCAGCAGACAGGAAGAATCAATCTTTCTCTTATATAAAAGAAAGTAATTCTTACCTGTCTGGAGAAATCCAGGACGACGCCCCCAAACTGTTAGAATCGAAATGAAATGGTCCCGAAACAGAAGTGCCCAAAAATCTTGGTCTTTTATTATGAAGGATTATGAATGTACACTTCACAGAAACCAGCGCTGGGGAGAAGGGTCTCGCCCCAATATCCTTTGTCCATGGTTTATATAGTGAAAATCCAAGGGGAGTAAAACAAATCTTGACCAATAGAACCATACCTTACATCATTGGATATCATATAGACTTTATATAACAACGTCCTTATATGGTAATATCTCTAAAACCTCCACACAAACTTGTGGGTCCAAAAGGCTCTCAATGTATAAGACGAACAGAGAGAGAATAGAGCAGGGAGGGGTGTAAGACTCACTCCTCTACTAATGAATACCAGATGTTTCATTGACATACATACAAAAGAAATGTGCATACGTGGCAAACAGATACAGTATGGATCATATAATCTTTCTTGTGTTATAGACTTATGCTGAGGGAGAGAATATTTCTTACATGTATATATGATGCATTTCAAATAATATGTTAAAATCCTTGTGGGAATTTCAGTAGTATTAATGTATGGTAATGTACAACAGCCTTTAATCAAGTAAAAGTGAACAATATTAATTTTAAGTAGGCTTATTGCAATGCTTAATAATAGTTGACAAATGTTTATAATACATTATAAGTTGGTACATTATAAATGTAATCCCCCCCCCCCCCCAATATTAAAATTATAAATATATAAATATTAAAATATATTGCAGTAGGCCTAAGTGTTTAAAAAGTACTTTAAACATACTAAAAGCTTAACCATTTTGCTATGTTCTTACACAAAGAGCAACATAAGTATGTTTTCTTTAAATACACTAAAACTTCAAAAAATTGTATGGTTGTGTTTAGCATATTTCTTAAAAATGTAACTAAGCATTTATTTATTTATTACCAAAGTACTTGTAGCATACTTTTTAGAAATATATTAAAATTATGCTTGTGTTTAGCATATTTCTTAAAAGTATAATTAAGCATATATTTATTACCAATGTACTTATAGTGCATTTGTTAGAAATATATTAAAATTATGCTTGTGTTTAGCATATTTCTTAAAAGTATGATTAAGCATATATTTATTACCAATGTACTTATAGTGCATTTGTTAGAAATATATTAAAATTATGCTTGTGTTTAGCATATTTCTTAAAAGTATAATTAAGCATATATTTATTACCAATGTACTTATAGTGCATTTGTTAGAAATATATTAAAAATATGCTTGTGTTTAGCATATTTTTTAAAAGTATAATTAAGCATATATTTATTACCAATGTACTTATAGTGCATTTCTTAGAAATATATTAAAATTATGCTTGTGTTTAGCATATTTCTTAAAAGTATAATTAAGCATATATTTATTACCAATGTACTTATAGTGCATTTGTTAGAAATATATTAAAATTATGCTTGTGTTTAGCATATTTCTTAAAAGTGTAATTAAGCATATATTTATTACCAATGTACTTTTAGTATACTTGTTAGAAATATATTAAAATGCAAAAAAATTGCAATAAAAATACATTTAAAATATCAATGGTATTTAATATACTTTCGCAATTACACTTAAGTACTACTTAAGTAAAAATATACTTTAAATTAGTGTATTTATAGTGCATAATTTTTACAGTTTTATTTAGCACAAAAAGTAAGAATGTACTACAAATATACTTTCTTGTATTTAAGTGTTTTTTAGTGCACTAAAGTACACTTTTTTTCACCTGGGTATGCAGTGTGGTGGCAAACAAAATTATATCACTAAATAAGAGACAAACATTTCCCAATAGTCTTTGATGTTTATTTTCTTGCAAGAAAAGGCCAGCAGTCTTACAGTCACAGTGTGATTATAGAGTATTATAGAGATTATATGTGGTAAGAGGGTTTGTTTGAAGGTCTCCAAGAAGATGGAGGCCTTTTTTTCCTGTAGTGGGATCAAACAACCTCTGTTGTTATCTTGGTCGGGCTCAAGGTGTGCCCTCTGATCCAATCCATCTTTTCCAAACTACCTAACATTGTCAACGTTTTTCCTTTAGCTAGGCTCATCTCTTTAACTGTACGTTCACACCGCCGCCGACTTGAGCTGCAAAGAAGATCTGGCCGCCCCGTCAAGGACACTTGTCAAATAGTACGGGGAAGCTTGTTGACGCTTTGGCCGCTCTGACGTAGCAGCATTATGTTCGATCATGAGGGAAGAGAAGTGTCACAACATAAAATGTAAACAGAAAAAACAAGCAATACATTGACATTAGAAACCTTTAAAATAACAGCATTTTTATAACCGTTTTGGTCACATTTGGTTGAAAAAAAAAAGAATAATTAGCTATTATTATTATTATTTGCATCTAGTCCGTTTGGTCAAATCGGTGTTACCATGAGCAAATTAATTGCATTCCCGCTTAAAACGAGCGTTCGTAAATATTTCCAATAAAAGTTGCGCTCATCCTCAAATGTGTATCACTGTATCATTAGCCGCGTTTCCACTGCCGGGCCAGGGCCGAGCCATGCTAGTGCGTGCCAGGGCCAGTCGCGTTTCCACTGTATGATCGGGGCTTACTCGGGGCCAACGGCCAGGATTTCTGGCCCGTCGAATACCTTGGGCCAAAGCTGGCCAGCTCGGGCTAGAGGCGTGCTCAAGGTAAAAGGCGGAGTTTATCGGTGTTATGGAACGTTATGATCTGAAGCAAGATGCACATTTCACTTTTTTATATCGCGCAAAATAATCGCTGCTCGAAATGGAGAATCGCTTGTACTGGTCTGTTGAAGATACCAAAGCTCTTCTGAGGGTAGACCAAAGGGTACATGACGGCGTGTGAAGAAACGAGGACGTTATAAAATACATCGATGCTGAACTTTCTAAGCTACGCATTCAGCGAGCAACGCTTCAAGTTCAGGAAAAAAATGTAAAAAGTTGCAGGCGCAGTATTGTACAAGGCGATTCAAACGCACAAAGGACAAAGCGGAGCTCAGAGAAGGAACTTTCCATGGTTCGACTTGAAGGACGGTGTGCTGGGTCACCGTGTGCTGGGTAACCGTCCCTCTGTTAGTGGGGACTCGCGAGACAATCGGGACACTATTGCAGCCACGGCCGGTGAGTTAATATACATGCTATCTTCCTAACTTAAAAAATAAATAAATTCATAAAACCCGCTGAAATGGGTTGGGTTGTATGACGTTTGATCCAGAAAGGCGTGTTAGGGGCGGGGTTTAGAGCAGCGCTGCGGGGCTACTGGCCCGGCAGTGGAAACGCAAGCCCAGTGCTTGAGGCCCGAGGCCACTGGCTCGCCTCGGCTCGCTGTTAGCTCTGGCCCGGCCCTAGCCCGGCAGTGGAAACGCGGCTAATATGGGTCATCGTGAAGTTGTTGTGTTTGGTGCTGCTGTATTGTATTTGCGGAGAAGACGTCAGACTCAGAACAAATGTTTTGGTAGGAACGAAAGTTTACATCGTATGTTTCTCCGGAATCAGCCAGCGCGGAGGACGTCTATATTCCGATTGGTTGCTGGCGTTTTGCCGCTGCTTGCTGCTGAACCGCCTCCTAGCTCATTACTCATTCATTTAAAATGAATGACTTCCGGTAACTTTGGAAGCTCAAGTCAGCAGCGGTGTGAACGTACAGTAAAGCTAGCATGGCCTTAAAATACTTAGCTAGGGGGGTTGTTGGTTAGTTCTGACTGGAGCCCACTTCATTAATGGTCCTAGAGTGTGGAATTATGTTTGAACAAATTATTCAAACATAATTTATTTAAATATTAAGAGTTCATGTTCATTTTCTCAATATAAGTTATCACATGGAAAACAATTTAGTTAAATTTAGTAACAATTTATTGTTATTCTAATTTGTTTCCTAAATTTAATTCTTTGACCAAATTCTGATCAAAATTCAAATTTTTTTTTGTTTTATTCTCTTCTAAATTGTTCCAGGTTGATAACATTTTACCTTTTATTTTCTGGTGACATCATTTGTGGTCAAAATGATGTGACCCATCATGCATCTGGCTCACATTCGTTTTAAGGTGGCTTGCGGATATTAGGCATGATGCGTCAATCCTAATATCTTGACCCTGACGCTAATGGGTAGACGGGGATTTTACCTAATAAAAGGAAAGTAAAATAAAACACACCAGTTGAGTGTTTGGTAGACTATTCCTTACAACTACTTTTGTGCAGCTAACGTGTGCTTAGCTAATAACACTAATAAAATGTTCTAGTTGAGTGGAAATTAGGCATGTGACAAGACACTTATGCTAAGTTTAGTTTTTTGCTAAATATTTTATAGAAATCAGGGCTCGAAGTTTGGCGCGGGCATTGCGCAAAGGTTTTTTTTTAGAGTTAGGTAAGTGCCTATTACAAACATAATCCAATCTGAAGTTAATTAATACATTGTTCGACCGGACATAACTGTTTTATATAGTTTATGTGTTTGTGCACATACAGTCCTGTGGTAAAATTACATTACTCCATCTACTCTTGTACTCCATCTACTCTTGTACTCCATCTACTCTTGTAAAGTTAATCCCGTCCGAATAGGGCTATACTCACAGGGCATTACTATTAAACCAAAATATTTGGTTAGGAATGCAAGAATAAAAAACAAACAAACAAAAAAAAAACACACACCTTTTATATAGTCATTCCTTATACTAGGTGGAAAAGATGCAGATGCTATTCCCTTAATGGCAGGCCTCCATTTGTTGATTTCTAATGCCAGCTCCTCTGCAGGAGTAAAGTTGGCTGTTGGTGGTCCTCCCCCAGTGCCAGAAACCTCTCTCTTCTTTTTGGCAGCTGCAATTAATCAACTTCATGAGAATGGACAGTTGTAACATCCAGATTGCAATGCTTAAGTACTTACATGGACTATACTTACCTAAACCTCTGGGTAGGAGAGGATCCCTCTTGTCCTTTGTGTTCATCACCTGTCACATTAAGGCACATTTTGACAGGATGTAAGGTGGCTCTTAGCCAAGGTCGGTTTACTTGGCGCCATGACCAGGTACTGCGATGTTTGGCTTTAGCATTGGAAGGCAAGCGTAGTATGACCAATAAGTTGCCGCCTGTTCTAGCAAAGCATTACACGCAGAAGACAATATTCCTCCGCCCAGGCGAGCAACCACCAAGAAAAGGTGTTAACACCAATTCTCGCTCAGGACAACTGGAATCTGCTAGGGACTGGAAGATGCTGGCTGATCTTGATCAACGGCTTATTTTTCCACCTGAGATTGCCACCACTAACCTACGACCAGATATTGTTTTGTGGTCTGGATCAGCTCGCATTGTTCAACGGATAGAGTTAACAGTGCCATGGGAGGATGCGGTAGATGAGGCATATGAGAGGAAGAAGCTGCGGTATGCTCATCTGGCCACTGAAGCAGAACAGCGAGGATGGAGAGTGCAGGTTTTTCCAGTGAAAGTGGGTTGTCGAGGTTTTGTGGCACACTCTACAACCCGGTTCCTCAGAGACGTCGGATTCAGCGGCCAAGAGTTGCGTCGCACAGTAAAGAACTTATCTGAAGCAGCAGAAAGGAGCAGCAACTGGCTGTGGTTGAGACGGAAAGATTCTAGCTGGCTGTGCACAGGCCGTCACACTATGGTTTCGTAGAATTCTTGAAAACTTGAAGAGTCTGTTGGTTTATTTGTATACGTTCCTGTGGATATTGCGTGAATGAAGGGTGGTTGGGCAGATATTGTGTTTAGCGGTAGGTGGTATGCCATACGGAACCGTTGCCACTGAAACTGCTTTATAACTGTAAGGGGTATACACTTAAAGACCCAGAACCAGATATGAAGAATGAAGACCCGGAGTCAGAATTATAAAAAATTAAAGAAAAGTTTTACTGAAGATAGTTTGCAGTTTCATCAGCAGAAGTCAGCTTCAATACTCACACAGGAGTTCGTAGGCCGCCTCTCTTACAGTTACAAAGATCACAGCAGTTATACCATTTTCAAGGTCTAAACTACGTCATTGCTTACAGGTTGAATGGTTCTCATTGGCGAATAAATAGATAAACACAGTAATTTTCCACACACAGATAGACTGAAGCATATCTCCATCGATTATGCAGCGGACACATTCGGACCCACGTCATGACCTTCCAGGTCGCAGATTTGGGTTTGATGAGCGCCAGCATGTCTCGAACAACAATTCACTCAATCTCCAATGATGCCAGAGGTTCTGTAACCAAGAAGACTAACACACACACCGACACACAGCAAATCCAAGGTTGGATTTGGCCAGGCTTTAACTATAAACATGAGAGTCATCTCAAAACATCAAGATAATGCGTTCTCTCTCAACTTTAGTCTAACTGGAAAGTAAGGCTTTACCAAAGAAATGGCCCCTTAAACTATTGTCTTCAATGACCCCTATATGTTTTAACACGTTGAAGACCTTTCTCAAACACAAAACAAGTCCCTATTTCATTTCTGGAAGCCGGGATAAATAAGCAAGCACTTATTTGCTGCATTACTGCATTCAGATATCAAATACATACATTAAAGAATACATGAAAAGAACATTTCAGTAATTATACTGGTAACTTCTATAACAAAGTAAAATCTCACAAGCCTAGAGAAATCATTCAACCCATTTAATATTTAGAAAGAAAAATATTGATTAATACCTTGATTATAATTACTCATCATTACATATACATTAAAGCAGCAGTGGATTCCAATCCACCCCCCGCGTATGGTTGGGTTGCGGAGTGATCGTGAGATTGTGGTTAGGTCTCGGCAGCAGGAGGGATGTAGAGGTCAGTAAGCTGGGTTGAGATGAGTGGGGGACGGAGGGGGTGACTCTGTGATGCCAGAGTCACTGTCGAGCCCTCTTGAGGTGTCGTGGGCTAGTCGACGAAACACTGAGGACGGAAGGTGCCCACTTGAAGACCCTAGAGATGTCCCCTACTCGGCTCAATCCAGACGGTTGTTGTGCTGGTCCTGTAGTTGTAGCCGTCGTGTGTGCTGACACGCCAAGTACACTGCAGCCGTTAATCCCGGACAGAAGGGGAGTCACACCACCACATGGAAAGAAGCGTAAATGGAAAGCTTTAAAGCATAGTACTGTAAAGCTACGTCTTAGTTTTGCTTATCTTGGCAAAAGCCGAGTACAAATCAGCATGAAGTTTTAACATCTACTCTCGTGTAATGGAAATCACCATTCTGAACAATATTTTTATATTTTATTTCCACCTGCTGCCATGTTTTATTAATAAATGTGGTGTTCCCTTTTTTGGTAGTAATACGTTTAAATTCTTCATGCTCAGTTACTGTGAACATCGCTGCTTTTTAGTGAACAAAAACAATTTCTAAAGCTAGGTCTTCTAAACATTAGATCGCTCACACCTAAGGCAGTTATTGTAAATGAAATGGTCACAGATAATAATTTCGATGTTCTGTGCCTTACTGAAACCTGGCTTAAACCAAATGATTATTTCGTTATAAGCATGAGCCCCGTCTGATCGGTTGCGGCGGCGGTGTTGCAACAATCTACAGATATCCTTAATGTTACTCAGAAAACTCGTCATAGGTTTAATTCGTTTGAAGCACTTGTGCTAAATGTTACACTCTTAGATGTAAGAAAAAAATGCCTATTATCTCTAGCATTGGCTACCGTATATAGACCTCCAGGGCCTTACGCCAATTTCCTAAAAGAGTTTGCTGACTTTCTATCAGATCTATAGACCCCTTATCAGTTGGTAAACATGGTGACGTTTTTCTGTGGGCGGAGCTTAGTTGGCTGCAGAACGATCCCTCTGGCCGCTTCCCTAACGTTATTTTGCAAGTTTTGTTAGCTTGTTTTTTAACAATGACTGGAGAAAATCCGGTTTTATCTTAATGTGCAAGGTCACTCAGTGTCCAGGACCGCGATTTTTATTTGCAAAAGTTAATTTTAACGGACGGAACCAGACGTAGAAAACGTTTTACGGCTGACCCGTACACGCTCACTCAATGGACGATCTGACAGGATTAACGCTACCTCCGGTTGAGTGGCCTGACTTCTACACCTACCTGATAGAGAAACCGAGCGTAAAGAGAAACTGAGGGCATATAAATCTTTAGATGCCTATAACAATGTGCTGAATGGTCATGTACAAGACTTGTGTGTACGATACGCAGTTCTGCCGAGCCAGCGCCGAGAAGACGACAATGTAAACAGTGACAGTACGTGCAATGTTAATGATGTGAATATTTTCGAGAAATAAAAATTCCAGATACAGCATACTCATTTTTCATTGATTCTTGCACCCAACAACACATCAAGATGACATTTAACAATAATAATAATAATTTAAGCTCCTTATTATGTAGCCGAATCTGTGCTGGTTTGTATTAGCCGCCTGCAGTTCTGCGTTTGTTTTGCCTCCAGTTAGCGCCATGACGTAACTGTGACGTCGGCTGATAAGGGGTCTATTCGGTAAAACTTCAGACCTTTGTTTACAGATGGTCGATTCTGGCAACCCACTGCACAACACGACATTTTCCCGGGTTTGTTTCAGCGCCCAGCGCCCAGCTTCTGCTGCCGACATGTGCAGTTGCACCTGCGTGACGTCAGTGTGACGTAGTGTGATAATTCCCCTATTGGTCAACGTCAATAAAGCATTAATTGTTGGAGATTTTAACATACACGTAGATAATTCAAATGATGCGTTAGGGTCTGCGTTTACAGATTTATTAAACTCCTTCGGGGTCAAGCAAAACCAACCGGACCAACTCATCATCTTAATCATACACTCAAATTAATTATATCATATGGAACCGATCCAACCGATATAGATATCATTCCACTAAGTGATGATGTCACTGACCATTACATGGTAACTTGATTATTACGTACTGCTGTAATATGTCATGCTGCGCCACATTATCGACCAGGTAGAACAATCCTTCCATCCACCATAGATCATTTCTCAAATAGCTTATCTGACCTGTCTCAGCTGCTGCCTGAACCCAAACAAACAGATGAACTAGACGAACTAACTAGCACTATGAGCACCATTCTCTCTAGAACATTGGATATTGTTCCACCCATTAGATTTAAAAAGGTCAGAGAAAAAATTATAGCACCATGGTACAATAATACTACGTATGTTTTAAAGAGAGAAGCCCGTAATTTAGAGCGTAAATGGAAAAAAAACTAATTTAGAGTTCTTTAGAATCGCGTGGAAAGACAGTATGTCACGTTATAAAGAGGCCCTTAAAACGACCAGGTCTGAGCACCTCAGCAAATTAATAGAAAACAACCGAAATAAGCAGCAACTGGCTGTAGTTGAGACGGAAAGATTCTAGCTGGCTGTGCACAGGCCGTCACACTATGGTTACGTGGCTGACTTCTTCACCGAGAAAATTGAAAGCATCAGAATCAAAATCGTAAACGTTCAATCTTTGCTCGCGCCTTATAATTCAGCCGCAATTATCACCCCGCAAGAACAATTACAATGCTTTACATCCATAGAACAAAAAGAGTTAAATAAACTTATCACTTCATCTAAAACAACAACATGTTTATTACATCCTGTACCAACTAAACTACTGAAAGAAGTGTTACCTATAGTGGAAGAGCCTCTTCTCAATATGATTAACTCATCTTTATCTTTAGGTCATGTTCCAAGAACGTTCAAGCTGGCAGTTATAAAACCGCTTATTAAGAAACCACAATTAGATCCAAATAACCTAGCAAATTACAGACCCATTTCAATTCTTCCATTTATGTCAAAAATATTAGAAAAAGTTGTGTCCACTCAGCTCGGCTCTTTCTTGCAAGAAAACGACATCTATGAAAAGTTTCAGTCTGGATTCAGGCCACATCATAGCACTGAAACTGCGCTTGTTAGAATCACAAATGGTTTACTTTTAGCTTCAGACCAAGGCTGTATCTCAGTACTAGTTTTACTTGATCTTAGTGCTGCGTTCGATACTATATATCACACAATACTCTTAGATCGACTACAAAATTACACTGGTGTTCAAGGACAAGCATTAATCTGGTTCAGGTCATACTTATCTGACCGCTACCATTTCGTCTACTTAAATGAAGAAAAATCGTAACTTCGGCAAACTATGGAGTGCCGCATGGATCTGTGTTAGGCCCTTTATTATTCTCAATATATATTCTGCCACTTGGTAATATTCTAAGGAAACATGGAATTATTTTCCATTGTTATGCTGATGATACTCAAATATATATTTCATCACGGCCAGATGAATACACTAAATTATCCAAATTGACAGATTGTGTTAAAGATATAAAAGATTGGATTATGCGTAATTTTCTTTTATTAAATCCAGACAAGACAGAGGTAATACTTATCAGTTCTAAAAACTGTCCACAAAACCTTTCACAACATGACTTTAACATAGTAGGATGCCCTGTTACTTTATCCGCTACAGTAAAAGACCTGGGTGTTATATTAGACTGCAACCTGTCTTTTGAAAAGCATATTTCATATGTTACAAAAACAGCCTTTTTCCACCTTAGAAACATTGCTAAGCTACGTAATATGCTATCAGTCTCTGATGCAGAAAAGTTAGTTCATGCATTCATGACCTCGAGACTAGCTGTAATGCTTTATTAGCTGGTTGTCCTGCATCTTCAATAAACAAGCTACAGTTAGTCCAAAATGCAGCGGCTAGAGTTCTTATAAGATCAAGAAAATATGATCATATAACACCGATTTTATCATCACTTCATTGGTTACCTATAAAGTTCCGTATTAATTACAAGGTATTGCTTTTGACTTATAAAGCTCTAAATGGTTTAGCTCCAGTCTATTTAACGGATCTTCTATCGCCCTACAATCCATCGCTGTCAGGCTCACAGAAGGTACAGACGAGATGGTAAGTTAATATAAAGTTTATTGCAGGATGGAATCACAGCCGGAGATAACAGGTAAGAATTAGATGATATGGAAACATGTAACAAGCTTAGCTGAATGAGTAATGTCCTTTTCTTTCTTGCAGGTAGAAGGTGTGCAGTCACTCTGAGGTTTCGACGGATCCAGAAGGATATGAAACAGGTAGGTAGCAGGTGGGTAGAAGGTGAGTCTGTGAGTCATGGAATGACGAGATCAGACAGTGACTGCAGTGAAGGTGAGTGTTAAATAGTCCATGCTGGTGATGGGACACAGGTGACGGTGATCATGATGAGGTGCAGGTGCAGGTGATGATGACCGGGAATGCTGGGAAGTGTAGTGAAGACACAGATGAAGGAGGTGAAGACACAGAGGAAGGAGGTGAATGTGACATAACTCCCCCCTCCCGCTAGGCGCGACCCGCGCCGTACAAGGCAGAACACGGGAGGGAGGGTGGGCATCCTGGAGTCCGTGACGGGAAGGTGGACCGGGTGCAGTTGGACGGACTCCAGGATGGTCCAGGCGGAGCAGGCTGAGGGTATGGCCAGGGCGGAGCAGGCTGAGGGCGTGACCAGGGCGGAGCAGGCTGAGGGTGTGGCCATGGCGGAGCAGATGACCCCTCGGGCGTCCAGGGCGGAGCAGGCTGTGGGCGTGGCCAGAGCGGAGCAGGCTGTGGGCGTGGCCAGGGCGGAGCAGGATGAGGGCGTGGCCAGGGCGGTGAAGCCCCTTCGGTTGGCCATGGCGGTGAAGCCCCTTCGGGTGGCCACGGCGGTGAAGCCCCTTCGGGTGGCCATGGCGGTGAAGCCCCCTCGGGTGGCCATGGCGGTGAAGCCCCCCCGGGTGGCCATGGCGGTGAAGCCCCTTCGGGTGGCCATGGCGGTGAAGCCCCTTCGGGTGGCCATGGCGGTGAAGCCCCCTCGGGTGGCCATGGCGGTGAAGCCCCTTCGGGTGGCCATGGCGGTGAAGCCCCTTCGGGTGGCCGTGGCGGAAGAGGATAGCCCCCCCCCAAAATTTTCTTGGGGAGAACCCCCTCCGGCTTAGGAACAGTCTCTGGCTGGATGCGGCTGACGTGAAGAACAGGCTTTGAACTCACAGTCACTGGCTGGACGGTCTCTGGCTGGACGGTCTCTGGCTGGACGGTCTCTGGCGGGCAGGCGACGGGCTCTGGCGGGCAGGCGACGGGCTCAGGCTCAGGCGGGCAGGCGACGGGCTCAGGCTCTGTGTCAACGGGCTCTGGCGCTGGGTCAACGGGCTCTGGCGCTGGGTCAACGGGCTCTGGCGCTGGGTCAACGGGCTCTGGCGCTGGGTCAACGGGCTCTGGCGCTGGGTCAACGGGCTCTGGCGCTGGGTCAACGGGCTCTGGCGCTGGGTCAACGGGCTCTGGCGCTGGGTCAACGGGCTCTGGCGCTGGGTCAACGGGCTCTGGCGCTGGGTCAACGGGCTCTGGCGCTGGGTCAACGGGCTCTGGCGCTGGGTCAACGGGCTCTGTGCTGGACGGGACCAGTGGTGAAGGCTCACCTGGGCTGGACGGGACCAGTGGTGAAGGCTTGACTGGGCTGGACGGGACCAGCGGTGAAGGCTTGACTGGGCTGGACGGGACCAGCGGTGAAGGCTTGACTGGGCTGGACGGGACCAGTGGTGAAGGCTTGACTGGGCTGGACGGGACCAGCGGTGAAGGCTGTGGGGGAAGAAGCTTAGGTAGGTCGTCAAAGGGCTCGGCCATCTTGGGAGAAGTATGGAACACGGAGTTCCTGGAGAGGCATGCAGGCACGGCATGGCGGGACCTCACCAACCCAGGATCAAAGAGGGGCCAGAGTGGAGAATGGTGTCGGGACTCCTCACGACCACTGCCTCTACTGCGGCCTCCACGGGTCCCACGAAATATGGCCAGACGGGTCCCCTCGAACGAACTTCCACGGGCAAAAGGTGGGAGATTTTGGCTCTCCTCTGCCAGGACAACAAAACTAACCCTATCGTCCATTTTAGGGTGGTCTGATCTTCTGTCAGGCTCACAGAAGGTACAGACGAGATGGTAAGTTAATATAAAGTTTATTGCAGGATGGAATCACAGCCGGAGATAACAGGTAAGAATTAGATGATATGGAAACATGTAACAAGCTTAGCTGAATGAGTAATGTCCTTTTCTTTCTTGCAGGTAGAAGGTGTGCAGTCACTCTGAGGTTTCGACGGATCCAGAAGGATATGAAACAGGTAGGTAGCAGGTGGGTAGAAGGTGAGTCTGTGAGTCATGGAATGACGAGATCAGACAGTGACTGCAGTGAAGGTGAGTGTTAAATAGTCCATGCTGGTGATGGGACACAGGTGACGGTGATCATGATGAGGTGCAGGTGCAGGTGATGATGACCGGGAATGCTGGGAAGTGTAGTGAAGACACAGATGAAGGAGGTGAAGACACAGAGGAAGGAGGTGAATGTGACAATCGCGCTCTTTAAGATCACTAAATTTGAGGCTTCTGGTCATTCCTAGGATATCCAGATCCACCAAAGGAGGCAGAGCATTTTCACATTTAGCTCCGAAGCTCTGGAATAGCCTTCCTGATATTGTTCGTTGCTCAGACTCGCTCTCCCAGTTTAAAACTAGACTAAAGACGCATCTATTTAGCCAGGCATTCATATTTTTTACATTTACATTTATTCATTTAGCAGACGCTTTTATCCAAAGCGGCTTACAAATGAGAACCATAGAAGCAGTTAAACTAACAGCAGGACAACAAAATGTAAGTGCTATAACCTTTCACAGTTTAATCCAACGTAGAATCCGTAATTTTTTTTTTTTTTTTTTTTATATATAATAGAAAGGAAGAGAAGAGAAAGTGTTAGTATTACTGGAACAAGTGCTGCCGAAAGAGATGCGTCTTCAACCATTTCTTGAAAATGGCTACGGACTCAGCAGATCTGGTTGAGTTAGGTAGGTCATTCCACCAGCAGGGAACAGTCATGGTAAAGGTCTGAGAAAGAGATCTTGTGCCTCTTTGACGTGGCACCACAAGACGACGTTCACTTGTAGAGCGTAAATTTCTGGATGGGACATAAGTCTGAAGTAATGAGTTTAGGTAAAAGGGAGCAGAGCCAGTGGTTGTTCTGTAAGCAAGCGTCAGTGACTTGAATTTGATGCGAGCTGCAACTGGCAGCCAGTGCAATTTTGTGAGGAGAGGAGTGACGTGTGCTCTCTTCGGCTCGTTAAAGACCACTCTAGCTGCAGCATTTTGGATTAGCTGCAGAGGTTTGATCGTGCAAGCTGGAAGACCAGCCAGGAGGCCATTGCAATAGTCCAGTCTGGATAGAACAAGCGCTTGAACAAGGAGTTGTGTAGCATGCTCTGATAGGAAGGGCCTGATCTTCCTAATGTTGTACAAGGCAAATCTGCAGGACCGGGCAGTTCTAGTAGTGTGGTCTGTGAAGTTCAATTGATCATCAATAACAACTCCAAGGTTCCTGGCTGACCGTGATGGAGTTATGGATGACGGGCCTAGTTGAATAGTGAAGTTGTGACAAAGTGTTGGTTTGGCCGGGATAACAAGTAGCTCAGTCTTCGCAAGGTTAAGTTGAAGATGGTGGTCTTTCATCCAGTCAGAGATGTCTGTCAGGCAAGCTGAGATGCGAGCAGCTACCGTCGGATCATCAGGCTGGAATGAGAGGTAGAGTTGTGTGTCATCCGCGTAGCAGTGATAGGAAAAGCCATGTTTCTGAATCACAGTTCCTAGTGATGTCATGTAGATGGAGAAGAGAAGTGGTCCAAGCACTGAGCCCTGAGGCACCCCAGTAGGTAGATGTTGTGACTTCGACACCTCACTCCTCCACGATACCCTGAAGGACCTACCTGAGAGGTAAGACTTGAACCATTGGAGTGCAGTTCCCGAGATTCCCTTCATCTTTAGGATTGACAGGAGGATCTGGTGGTTAACTGTGTCAAAGGCAGCAGACAGATCTAGCAGGATGAGAACTGAGGATTTGGAAGCTGCTCTTGCCAGTTTCATATAAATTTTTTATCTTACAGTTACTGTAAATTCGGCCTCTAGCTCATAAACGTCAGAGGAGAACTGGCCCCCGACTGAGCCTGGGTTCTCCCAAGGTTTTTTTTCTCCATTGGGTCATCTGATGGAGTTTTAGGACACCATTAGGTCACTTGATGGAGTTTTTCGGTTCCTTGCCACTGTTGCCTTTGGCTTGCTCAGTTGGGGATATTCAAATTAATTAACCAATCATACCATTGATCAGCTCTACCAAACTTGGATGTCTTTTTTCCAGTAATAAACAAACATTGTTAAGTTGTTTTGATTGATACTGTGAAGCAGCTTTGATACAATCTGTATTGTGAAAAGCGCTATATAAATATATTTGACTTGACTTGACTTGACTTTTTCTTTCCCCTTAGTTGCCATGGTAAATTGATGAATCCATGCTCCACCATCAGGGCTTCTTAAGAATAGTGTGCACACACAATTATATAGACTATTTGAACCTGGTTTAAATTAGTAAGATCACATGATCTTCAACTTACCGTAATGGAAGCGATTTAAGAGGAGCTAATTAGTTCGGTTCATTCAAGTCAGGTGTTGTACTTTTAATCCCCGCTTTTCCAAGCGGCCTTTATTTTGGTTTGTTAGTTTTTGTATTTATATTTACTTTATTAAATCCTCTTCCTGCACTTGAGTCCTCGATCATTTCCACTATCCAGCCGTGACAACAACGTTGTCAACTTTAGCGTCACGGTAGACGTATGCTCTGGTTCCTTCTAGTCTTGTGTTTATATTGTTGTACGAATGCACGTGTGTAGTGGGCGTGAATGTATGTCATTACCTAATCCGCTCCAGCTGATCGTCATTTCATCACCAGCTGTAATCAATCTCTCCACTCCATATATACTCACCGCTGTTTGTTCATCCTTGTCAGATCGTTGTTTGATGTCGTTCGTGTTTGGTGTTCCGGTGTTCCGGTGTTCAGTTCCTGCCTTCTGTTCCTGTTCCTTCGTCTTCGTCTTCGTCGAGTGGTTTCAACTGTCGTCTCACCGTCACATCATCACTGCACCTCTTCACGGATCCTGACCATCAAAGTCCCTGCGTCACCATTCACATCTGCTTGTACTGTCCATCCTCAAACTTGTACTGTCCATCCTCAAACTGTTTACTAAACCTATTCACTTGCATTTTGCTTCCTGTCGTTCTACTTAAGAGTATGACAGAACGATCTGACCAAGGAATGGAAGCAGCGAGTGCGGCTCCGAGATCCATGGAAGAATTCATCCACCACAGTATCCGAAGAATGGATTCCCAGCAGAGAGAGATCGGCGACACGGGTCGCGCAGTACAAGCATTGGTGACGCAGGTGTCCGAGCTCACCCAGCAGATCCAACGCCTACAGAGTCCCACTGCGCCGCCCACACCGGCCGTTCCTCCCACACCTCCTGAGAGACCTTCTCAGTCAGAACCACGCCTCCCAGCACCAGAGCACTATTCAGGTGAACCAGCTTTCTGCAGAGCATTCCTGACCCGTTGTAGTATGCATTTCGCTCTGCAACCTCATACGTTCAATACTGAAAAGGCAAAAGTGGCTTTGTACTAACTTTACTGACTGGGAAGGCGGCACTTTGGGGAACGGCGGTGTGGGAGAATCAACACCCATGCTGCGCCTCGTTCCAGACCCTCGCCGCCGAGATGAAGAATGTTTTCCACCGGGCTGTCGCAGGGAGAGAGGCAGCCGGATCGTTGGCGGAATTACGACAGGGAGAAGGATCTGTTTCCAATTTTTCTATCGAGTTTCGGACCTTGGCGGCGGAGTGCGGCTGGAACGAGGAGGCGCAGTGGGATATGTTCCTGCATGGGCTGGCTGACCACGTCCAAAGGGAGATCTATGCCCTGGATCTACCAACCACACTGAACGGGTTGATTGACTTAGCTCTGCGGGTGGACGCTCGGTTGTCTAGGGTCGAGCGCCGGATCCCGTCCACCCGTACCTTCGGAGGAATCGACGTTCCGCGATCCAGCGGCAGGGACGTGGTCAGCCCCGCCTACGATCCCGAGCCCATGCAGGTAGGTCGAGCTCGGCTTTCCCGGGAGGAGAGGGAGAGGCGGAGGTCCCAGGGCCTCTGCCTGTATTGTGGAGGAGCGGGACATTTTGCCTACAACTGCCCGGTAAAAGGCCAAGCCCGATAGTAAACTTGAGGCTACTATCGGGTGGGATCTCCGCCAGGAAGACCTCATCATCGATTACATCTACCTCCACGCTCCTCCCGGTAAGACTAAGATGGTCAGTCCACCAGCACGACTGTCAAGCACTTCTGGACTCTGGGGCTGAAGGTAATTTTATGGACCACACTTTCGCACAGAAATTTCAGATTCCCCTCAGACCCCTCACACAAAGGATCACAGTTCACGCACTTAATGGACAAGAACTTCCCAACATTTCCCTCTCCACTGTAAATATTACCCTCATCACTTCTGGCAACCATTCAGAGACTATTTCATTTTACATCATAGATTCACCTCTGGCACCCGTCGTCCTTGGACATCCGTGGCTCATCCAACACAACCCCCGAGTGGACTGGCATCACAAATCTGTGCTGGAGTGGAGCAAGGAATGTCATAAGTCTTGTCTCGTGTCTGCTTGTCCGTCTGTTCCTGTCTCTGTGTTTCAGGAGGAAGCAGGGGATTTGTCTAACGTGCCCACGGAGTATCGGGACCTGAAGGAGGTGTTCAGTAAGTCTCGTGCTGCTTCTCTTCCTCCGCATCGTCCCTATGACTGTGCAATAGATTTACTGCCAGGTAAGTCTCCGCCTAAGGGCAAGTTATATTCACTTTCTGTCCCAGAAAGGGAGGCTATGGAGAAATATATTTCTGATTCTCTAGCAACCAAGTTCATCCGCCCTTCCTCTTCTCCAGCGGGGGCGGGATTCTTTTTTGTGGGGAAGAAGGACGGTTCTCTGCGACCTTGCATTGACTACCGAGGGTTGAACAACATCACGGTAAAGAATACTTATCCTTTGCCGTTGATGTCTTCAGCTTTTGAGAGGTTGCAGGGAGCGTCCATCTTCACAAAATTGGATTTGCGTAACGCTTATCATTTGGTTCGCATTAGGGAGGGGGATGAGTGGAAAACTACATTTAACACCCCCAGGGGGCACTTTGAATATTTGGTTATGCCGTTCGGGCTGTCCAACTCCCCAGCAGTTTTCCAGGCACTGGTCAATGACATGTTGCGAGATATGATCGATCAGTTCATATATGTCTACCTGGATGACATATTGATTTTTTCTTCTTCTCTCCAGGAACATGTGCAACACGTCCGACGAGTGCTTCAGAGGTTGCTAGAGAATGGGCTTTTTGTTAAGGCGGAGAAATGCGATTTTCATGCACAGTCTGTCCCTTTCCTAGGATACATCGTGTCGTCTGAAGGAGTGCGTATGGACCCTGAGAAGGTTAAGGCTGTGGTCGATTGGCCAAGCCCAGATTCCCGCAAGGCCCTGCAGAGGTTTCTGGGATTCGCCAATTTTTACCGCCGTTTTATTCGCAACTTCAGCCAACTAGTCGCACCTCTGACTGCCTTGACCTCCCCCAGAACTACGTTCAGGTGGTCAGACACAGCGGAAGCTGTGTTCTCTAAACTGAAAGGCCACTTTGTTTCAGCCCCCATCCTCATCGCCCCTGATTCCTCACGTCAGTTCGTGGTGGAGGTCGACGCGTCAGAGGTGGGAGTAGGTGCAGTGTTGTCGCAACGCTCTCCAGTAGACGACAAGATGCACCCTTGCGCGTTTTTGTCTCATCGTTTATCTCCTGCTGAACGCAATTACGACATTGGTAACAGAGAGTTGTTGGCTGTCAAGCTAGCGTTGGAGGAATGGCGCCACTGGTTAGAGGGGTCAGGGGTACCCTTTATCGTCTGGACCGACCACAAGAACCTAGAATACATTAGAAACGCTAAAAGATTGAACTCCAGGCAGGCTCGGTGGGCACTTTTTTTCGGTCGTTTTGATTTTTCACTATCATACCGTCCGGGTTCCAAAAACATCAAACCCGACTCATTATCTCGCATATTTGATTTTTCCGAACGCCCGTCTACTCCCGAGTGCATTTTACCCGAGACGTTAATTGTCTCAACACTCACATGGGAGGTCGAATCGAGGGTCAAGAAGGCCTTAGAAGGGGTAACGCCTCCGCCCGGTTGCCCACCGAACCGCTTATTTGTGCCAAAGCGACTTCGGTCCAACGTCATCCAGTGGGGTCATAGTTCCAACGTGGCTTGCCATCCAGGAGTCAACAGAACTAGTTTTTTAGTCAAGCAACGATTCTGGTGGGCACTTATGGCTCGCGACATTCACAGTTTTGTTTTGGCTTGCTCGGTTTGTGCCACTGGTAAGACTTCCAATCGACCCCCGGACGGGTTACTTCAACTGCTGCCGGTCCCTTCGAGACCCTGGTCCCATATCGCTCTAGATTTTATTACCGCCCTCCCACCCTCCCAGGGTAACACAGTAGTTTTGACTGTGGTGGACCGATTCTCGAAGGCGGCCCATTTTATTCCCTTACCCAAATTACCCTCAGCTAAGGAGACAGCGGTAACGATCGTAGATCACGTCTTTCGTTTACATGGCCTTCCGATGGACGTGGTTTCCGACAGGGGACCCCAGTTCGTGTCCAAATTTTGGCAAGAGTTTTGTAAATTACTGGGGGCGACGGTTAGTCTGTCCTCAGGGTTTCACCCCCAGAGCAATGGCCAAACCGAGAGAGCCAACCAGGATTTGGAAAGAGTGTTGCGATGTTTGGTCTCCAAGAATCCTTCCTCTTGGAGTCAACAACTGTCTATGGTGGAGTACGCACTCAACACGTTACCAGTGTCGGCCACGGGCCTATCTCCGTTTGAGTGTAGTGTAGGTTACCAGCCACCTATTTTTCCCAGTCTGGAATCCGAGGTTGCGGTCCCCTCTGCTTACGTGTTTGTTCAGAGGTGCCACCGCACTTGGACTAGAGCCCGTGAGACTTTACTCCAGGTGGGGGCGCACACCAAGGCCAAGGCCGATCGCCACCGGTCAAAGCCTCCCGTATACGTCGTTGGTCAAAAAGTGTGGCTTTCTACCAAGAATATTCCTCTTCGCTCCGTCTCTAATAAACTTGCACCCAAATTCATTGGCCCGTTTCCTGTCACCAAGATCATTAGTCCGGTGGCAGTCCGCCTCAAGTTACCTCCCGCGTACAGGAGAATTCATTCCGCCTTCCACGTATCAAAGATCAAACCCATATTTCATTCTCACATTAATCCGCCCGCCCCGGTTCCTCCCCCACCGCGACTCGTAGATGGGGAGACCACATATTCGGTCAATCGTATTCTGGACTCTAGGCGGAGGGGACGCGGATTCCAGTACTTGGTGGACTGGGAAGGTTACGGTCCGGAGGAGAGAAGTTGGGTACCTGCTAGAGACATCCTGGATCACTCCCTTATCGATGATTACAATTGACAGTTAGGGGAGCCTGGGAACGCCAGGAGGCGTTCTTAGGAGGAGGGGTACTGTCACGGTAGACGTATGCTCTGGTTCCTTCTAGTCTTGTGTTTAAGTTGTTGTACGAATGCACGTGTGTAGTGGGCGTGAATGTATGTCATTACCTAATCCGCTCCAGCTGATCGTCATTTCATCACCAGCTGTAATCAATCTCTCCACTCCATATATACTCACCGCTGTTTGTTCATCCTTGTCAGATCGTTGTTTGATGTCGTTCGTGTTTGGTGTTCCGGTGTTCAGTTCCTGCCTTCTGTTCCTGTTCCTTCGTCTTCGTCTTCGTCGAGTGGTTTCAACTGTCGTCTCACCGTCACATCATCACTGCACCTCTTCACGGATCCTGACCATCAAAGTCCCTGCGTCACCATTCACATCTGCTTGTACTGTCCATCCTCAAACTTGTACTGTCCATCCTCAAACTGTTTATTAAACCTATTCACTTGCATTTTGCTTCCTGTCGTTCTACTTAAGAGTATGACATTTAGATAGTTTGGAAGAGACTGATTGGTTCAGAGATGATACAGCTCGGTACCCACCGAGATAACGGCAGATTTTGTTTGAATGGGTTTCCATGGCCGAGAAGCTGCATCCAAGCCTTACATCACCAAGTCCAATGCAAAGCGTGGTATGCAGTGGTGTAAAGCACGCCGGCACTGGACTCTAGAGCAGTGGAGACGTGTTCTCTGGAGTGACAAATCACGCTTCTCTGTCTGGCAATCTGATGAACGAGTCTGGGTTTGGCGGTTACCAGGAGAACGTAATTGCCTGACTGCATTGTGCCAAGTGTAAAGTTTGGTGGTGGGGGGATTATGGTGTGGGGTTGTTTTTCAGGGGTTGGGCTTGGCCCCTTAGTTCCAGTGAAATGAACTCTTAATGCTTCAGCATACCAATACACTTTGGACAAATTCATGCTGTATAAATGAAATAAAACGAATAAAATTAATTTTGGTTAACATAATGTAAGGCTGTCTAACTCGATCCAATGGTGGTATTCGATTAGAGGTGAAGGTCTCACGCATGTTCAGTCTTTTCTCGTGGCAAAGAGATTTTTAATTAAATGTAATACATTTTCTCTTATGTATTAACTCGTTCTTTCATCTGACTCCATACATTAAAAGGTTTAATGATATCTGTGCATCATTAAATATAAGTGAATGTTTGACTATTCCTTTTAACTCTAATGAAAATAAAGTCAACATCTGTTAGAATAATCAAATATAACAATTTATTATGTCAGGTAAATGTATTATTACAATTTCATAATCAATTCAAAGATAATCAATGCAAACCATCAAATGTTCTAGAACAAAGAGGACACATATTTACCTGACATTAGGAGGCTACATGAGGTTGAGAGAGTCGGCTCTCTCACCCTCATGGGCTTGTTTCTGAGATGCATTCAGAAGTTCACACCTTTTGGGGGGTAGGCTAGAGGCCACATTCCTTTGTGTGCCAGTTAACTCTTAAAACCTTATTACCTTTTGATTTACTTCTTTGGGAATGAGACATTTGTACCAGTCACACTGAGACATTTCAAATAATACCAAACATGTATCAAACTTGATGATATTCATTCCTATTAAACCATATATATATTCTTATGTGAGTTTTAGGAGTTACTGAGAGAGAGAAAGAAATGCAGATGAGGTGAGACTTTTCGTCTCAGGGGAAGAGGGGGGAAGTCAAATATAAATTTCCAGCAAGATCCGTTGTTTCATCGACCAGTGGTCAAAGTCTATCTCTTAAACCAGTTTTTCCAGTCTTACTACAAAAGTAATTTTCTCTTTTGTTGGTTGATCACCATTGGTGACTAGACGAGCAATTTTACGTTATTTTGGGTGCACGTGTCCATTTAAAGCCCTATTTGGACGGGATTAACTTTACAAAGGTAGATGGATTAATGTAAATTAACCACAGGACGTCTGTAATATTAATGGCCAATTGGCACGGGATAACATATCTCAGTAAAACTAGCAGAAGTGGGAGAGGTAACTCGATTTGCGCATCTCTGTCACCCTCCTGTCGTCATGTGCGTATTATGTTGCTTCCTGATATCACATGAGCAAAAACATATAACCTATATTTTATATATATATATATAAAACAGTTATGGTGAACAATGTATTAATTAACTTTAGATTGGAATGTGTTGGTAGTAGGCACTTACCTAACGCTAAAAGATGTTTCGTGCCTCTAACAAGTGCTTTCAATCTTCTTTCTGATCTGAATGGTGTGTGAAAAACACTTGAGTTTTGCCTCAGATTCCCAGAGTCTAGAACGCAACTGAATCCTTTTTAAAGCGTCTCCACACTTGAAAAAACGTGGAAAACTACTTTTAAACAGGAAATGACGAAATATTTACGTACATATTTACAGTGTAAGGGGTATATACAGTCAAAGACCCAGAACCAGATATGAAGAATGAAGACCCAGAGTCAGAATTATAAAAGATTACAGAAAAGTTTTACTGAAGATAGTTTGCAGTTTCATCAGCAGAAGTCAGCTTCAATACTCACACTGGAGTTCGTAGGCCGCCTCATTACAGTTACAAAGATCACAGCAGTCATACTATTTTCAAGGTCTAAGCTACGTCATTGCTTACAGGTTGAATGATTCTCATTGGCTAAGAAATAGATAATCACAGTAATTTTCCACACATATACAGATAGACGGAAACATATCTCCATCGATTATGCAGCTGACACATTCGGACCCTGAAGTTAGGCACATCATGACCTTCCAGGTCGCAGATTTATGTTGCTGGGCGCCAGCATGTCTCGAACAACAATTCACTCAATCTCCAATAATGCCAGTGGTTCCTTAACCTGCAACCAAGAAGACTAACACACACACACACAGACACACAGCTTTTCCAAGGTTGGATTTGGCCAGGCTCTAACTATAAACGGGAAAGTCCTCTCAAAACATCAAGATAATGCGTTCTTTCTCTCAACTTTAGTCTAACTAAGGCTTTAGCAGTGGATTCCAATCCACCCCCTTACAACAGTATTAGTATTACACGAGGTAATTTTTCCGGACCTTTTTACTGAAGGTAAAAGTCGCTGTAATCTTTACTGACATTGTCCGTAATGATTACTGAGATGGCACATTCGGACGAGACTAAAATCACTGAGAAGCTCTGGTAATTATTACTTTACCCCACCTCTTCATGTTAAACTTGTCCCGTCCGAATTTTATAGCAGTTGTCTATTACATCAGAGCTCACCTTTATGTCCTTTCACTTCATTTTTCTCCATTTTTATTATTTTGATGTACTGAAAATGAAATTAATATTTTTTTCTCTTTCCTTTCAGACTTAATGGAAGAGAATGAGGAGAGTGAAGAACTGAGTGAAGTGGAGGAGGAACAACATGTCAAACCTGGAGAAAAACCCTTGAGTCGCTCAAAGACTAAAAAGACATTTTTAAAGAAAAGAAGAGCCAAGAAATCTACAACCTGCACTCAGTGTGGAAAGAGTATCACAACCAAACATCTTGATGCACACATGAGAGTTCATACCGGAGAGAAGCCGTTCTCATGTGATCAATGTGGAAAGAGCTTCACACAAAAACCAAATCTTAATAAACACATGAGGATCCACACTGGAGAGAAGCCGCATGAATGTAATCAATGTGGGACAAGCTTCACACTAAAATTACATCTTAAGAAACACATGATGATCCACACCGGAGAGAAGCCGTTCCCATGTGATCAGTGTGGGAAGAGTTTTCCATACAAACAAAGTCTTGATGTTCACATGAGAGTTCACGCTGAAGTGAAGCCGTTCAACTGCGATCAGTGCGAGAAGTGTTTCACACAAAAAATACACCTTAAGATTCACATGAGGATCCACACTGGAGAGAAGCCGTATGCATGCGATAAATGTGAGAAGAGTTTCACGAATTCATCACACCTTACAAGTCACATGAGAATCCACACTGGAGAAAAGCCGTTTATGTGTGATCAGTGTGAAAAAAGATTCTCAAACAAACAAAGTCTTGATCATCACCTGAGAGTTCACACTGGAGAGAGACCATTCACATGTGATCAGTGTGAAATGAGCTTCATTGATTCCAATAAACATAAAAGACACATGAAAATCCACACTGGAGAGAAGCCACATGAATGTGATCAATGTGGGAAGAGTTTCAGGGAATCAGCAAACCTTAAGAGTCACATGATGTTCCACACCGGAGAGAAGCCGTTCACATGTGATCAATGTGGGAAGAGTTTCAGGGATTCAGGATGCCTTAAGAAACACATGAGAATCCACACTGGAGAAAAGGCTTTCATGTGTGATCAGTGTGAAAAGAGATTCTCAAACAAACAAAATCTTAAGCTTCACATGAAAATTCACACTGGAGAGAGACCGTTCACATGTGATCAGTGTGGGAATAGTTTCGCACAAAAACCATGGCTTGAGCTTCACATGAGAGTTCATACTGGAGAGAAACCGTTCATGTGTGATCAGTGTGAAAAGAGATTCACTCACAGACAAAATCTTAATGCTCACATGAAGATCCACACCGGAGAGAAGCCATTCACATGTGATCATTGCGGCAAAACATTTCTTGGGTCATCAAACCTGAAGAAACACCTGACAGTTCATACGAAGGAGAAACCACATTCATGTTCTGTGTGTGGAAAGGGTTTTTCACTGCAGCAAAGTTTACGAAGACATGAGAAAATCCATACTGGTGTGAGAGAGTACATGTGCTTTGAGTGTAAGAAGACTTTTATTTCAGGGAGCCGTTTAAAACAACACCAGAGAATTCACACTGGAGAAAAACCTTACAAGTGTTCACACTGCGACAAGAGATTCAGTCTGTCTACACATCTGAAAAGACATGAGAGGATCCACACTAGAGAAAAACATTAAAAGTGTTCACACTGTGACAAGAGATACATTATGTCAGTGTGGAAAGAGTTTTTCTATTAAACACTACCTGGAGAAACGCATGAAGATCCATGCAGTGAAGAAACCAGATTTTGTGTTATACGATCGTGATATGATTTATTGGGAAGATCGCCCACCCCTAGTTCATTATTTACTAACTCCTGTTCACACCAACATGAATGATCTGAATTAAAATTCAATCTGATTTTCACAAGATTTGTCTGTTCAGACCAATGCAAAAAAAAAAAAACTGCAGTAAATTCACTCTCTTGACAGTAGGTGGCGCTCATGGAAAAGCAGAAATATAGAGGAACTTTATGTTTCTGACACCCGCTTCACAGAGAAGAACATCAAAAAGTATTTTTTCCTATTTTTGTATTTGCTATAGTGCTTATCAAGAATACAGAGACGATGTCACGGATGCAACACCATCATCAACACCAGACCATTCAGCCATAGACATCAAATAGAGCTAGACGCCCTATTGGCCGCTGGGCGCAAGAAATGTGGCCGCCATCTTTACCCGGTCATACTCCTATTTGCGTTGTATAACAGCAGTTAAGATGCCAGAGCACTGTGCAGCATATTCCTGCTCAAATCGGCGGACCATCGCAAATAGGGCTCGGGATTACTTTTCACAAGTAAGATTTAAGATTTAACATTACCGTACTATTGGTTGTATTTTGTAAATAGAATATTTCATGTGTCCTGTATCATAGCTATGAACTTTGTAGGAAAAAAAAAACATATTCGGTGAGATATGATTAAGTAAATGCGCTGACAGCTCATTGCACCTGCCAAACAGATTACACTGAGCGGAGCGAGTGACCGGTTTTAGATAGCGGCCCCACGGCTCTCCCGTGACAGTAGGCAGTAGCGGTCGATAGGGCATCTAGCTCTATATGATGTCTATGCCTTCAGCTCCACACACTCGATCAGCTTCACCTGGACACTAACCCAGCGTACCTGCACCAGTTCATCAGCACACAGTTCATAAGCAGTATCCTCTCACTTCACAATCGTCTGGTCTTGTTGTTCAATACTGGTCAACTTAACCAGCTCCTTACCTGTTCATCTCACGTTTGAGACTACTCACCTTCTTCATCCTGAGTCCTTCTCTTCAGGTCATCCGATCATCTTCAGCCATCGTGATCTCAGCACCTGCAATACAGAGAGACAATTACTAGCCAGCTAAGTTTATTCAACTGATCTTCATCCAGAACACACACCTGTTGTTTCTACTCCATCTATCACTTGTCAATAAACCTTTCTGTGAGTTGTATTACCGGTGTTGTCTCCTTCTGTCCGCTGACAGATGACAGAGACGCTTCCTGATTATTCCTGATTATACTTACAAGGTACAGTGTGTACATGACACAATTTTCATCACCAGAATAGTGCGTTTGCCGTCCGATTTAACCTTGCCACGCAGCTCACACATGTAGGGCTATAACAAAATAATTAGCTAAAATAAATTAGCTAATTAGTTATAAACGTTTACCTTATTTCAACCAAACCTGACTTTTTTCTTGTAAACGTACTGTAGCTAGCAAGCTAAGACATTATGCAGTTTGCTACCACGAGTGTCCACACACACCACACCGATGGACAATTCTCCATGAACAAGCCCATTTAATAAACCATTAGTAAGTCACAAAATGTCTCTATGGTGCCGAGATGGCTAAAGGAGACGTCTTCCCCCATACCTGCCTAATCTTAAACCAGCGATGCAAGGAGAGCGCTGATCAATGAAAACATTTTCACTTTGTTCCCCAAAACGTAAGACCAAATGGCCAAATGGCTTTGGTGACCCCAATGCATAAATCCCCACATTCTTGTGAGGAAAAGAAGGTTTCCGAAGATGCTCCCATGCCGAGAAATCCCCACAGACTTTAACCAGTGACATCTCACATCCTCCCGGACTCCTCCTTTCTCTAGCTGTACATTCCAGAGACTTCTCCTCCTAAAACCAACAGACTGAAATTAACCCAAAATTCAGTGTTGACTTGCTGAAGCAGAATTGACCCTTCGCAAAGACCCGCCCTCCTTAGTTACTGTCGCTATGTCCGACAAGCTACGCCGCTCTCACACACATGTTCTCACGCAGTGAAAAATACATCGCGGAGCAGAGAGGAGACTGACAACACGCGGACAGACAGGACAGACCAGGATACTTTTCGGTTACTTTTGATATTAAACATATTAAACAAAGTCTCACCTTTCACATTTGGTCATTTTTTAAAGAAATTTAAACTATAAATACCGTTTTGGGGCTCTTTAATGTGTCGTGACAGATCGCTGTAGAGCATCATTTAAAACTGCTCGTGAACCGATCATCTCTTTCTTCTAGTTCATTTATAGCATCAAATAAACATGAATGAACATCAGAAGGAATGTTGTTTTAACCGCGGAAAGGCGTCAGTATATTCAGTTGTTCAAGTTCAAATCCTCCCATGTTAATCTACTAACTCAGTGTTTCCCAACCCTGCTCCTGGAGGCACACCAACAGTGCACATATTGGATGTCTCCCTTATCTGACCCATATATTTCTGGTCTTGGAGTCTCTACTAACAAGCTGATGAGTTGATTCAGGTGTGATTGATTAGGAAGTGTTGAAAAACCTGTAGTGTTGGTGTGCCTCCAGGAACAGGGTTGGGAAACACTGTACTAACTCTCCTGACTGCTTTGATGGACAAAATGGCGAATGGTGAAGTATGATTGGTCAGATCACCTGTCAATCAAGCTCCCTGCGAAGGGTCAGTTAAATATCTCACTGACATTGATTTGCAGTTGCACAACTCTTCTGAGTGACTGTAACATACTTTTCATTTAGAGCTTTTTTCTGTAACCTTTTTGGCTTTTGGAGTTGGGTCACTGTATTTTCACAGTATAAAAGTGCTGAATAGATTTAAGACATCAAACCATTTTTTCACATTATTATACATTTTATGTAATTGCAAAATTTGATTCTGTGTTCTCTTTTTTTATGTAGTGTTTTATGAATGATCCGTAATGTTTATAATATCGACTGAAGTGTGTATGATCTGAAATCATGGTTTGATTTTAAGCACAGATAAAATAGTTTTTTAGACAATTGTATGATCTGAAATAATGGTTTGATTTTGAGCACAGTAATGTGGTTTGAAAATTTGGTTTTGTGTTTAAGGTTTTGAGAAAATGAGTGATGGTTTCAAGAATGTGTTTTAGCAATCGAGAAAAACTGTACGTAAACAAACTAAGGTTGAATTGCTATTATATTGATTCTCTCAGGTTGTGATCAAAATCGTGTCTAACGCTAGACACCTGGGACTCATTCATCTTCCATTAATATCATCACTTTTCCCTGTCACTGTTTGAATGAATGTGTGTGTTTTTTGTTAGATTAGTTTGTGTGTATTAGAGTAGTTCAATAAAGTCTTGCTTGATTTTACATATACACAAGTGTTTTGTTACCCTGCTTATAGTCAGTGATCATAATTTTATGATATTATTACCATAGGGCACTGGATAATATTATGTCCATAATTGATAAAGTACTCTAATCTCAACTTAGCGTGGATGAATAGTTGAGAAAGTGTTAAATAATAATTCAGAATCATATGCATGTTATTTTGTTTCTTACTCACTGTAATCAGTGTTGGGGTAGTTACTAAAAAGTAATTAGTTACTAGTTACTTCTGTAAATTGTAATGAGATTACTTTACTAGTTACTGCATTTGAAAAGTAACTTCACTACTTATTACTCTACTTTCCTGTTTCTCAATTTACCGTGTAGATACATGGACAAACATCATAGCCCTATCATCACTTAGCCTGTCCGCATAGTGTTTATAAATGTAGCCTATACAAAATGGCATTTAAATCAGAATCAGAATCAGAATCAGAAGAATCAGAAAGAGCTTTATTGCCAAGTGTGCTTGCACACACAAGGAATTTGTTTTGGTACGGAGGCTTCCAGTGCACATATACAAATACAACAAGAAACATAATTTACAACAAGAAACATAATACAAATTTTAAGAAGAAAATATAAAAATATGATAATAGAAGTATCACAGTTGGGTTTAGCCAGAATAAACATTTACAAATTTACAGATTATGGACATATTTACTGTGTTTTGAATATTATAAATAAATAAATCTACATGTAAGTATCACTTGGGTTGTAAGTTATTGCATTAAACAGTGGGAGTATTGCACTTAAAGGCATATGCCTTGGGAGGTGTGTTAATTGTTCAGGAGGGAAATTGCCTGTGGGAAGAAACTGTTCCTGTGCCGAGATGTTCTTGTGGCCAGTGATCTGAGTCTCCGTCTTGACGGTAACAGTTCAAACAGGTGGTGTCCAGGGTGAGTGGAGTCTGTGATGATTTTACCTGCTCTCTTCCTCACTCTGGAAGAGTACAGGTCCTGGAGGGTTGGCAGTGGGGCACCAATGATCCTCTCTGCAGCCCGGACTGTCCGCTGTAGTCTCATGATGTCTGATTTGGTAGCTGAACCAAACCAGACAGTGATGGAAGTGCATAAAACCGACTCAATGACGGCTGAGTAGAACTGAATCAGCAGCTCCTGTGGCAGGTTGAACTTCCTCAGCTAGCGAAGGAAGTACAGTCTCTGCTGGGCCTTTTTCACAATGGAGTCAATGTGATTGTCCCACTTCAGGTCCTGAGAGATGATAGTGCCCAGGAACCTGAATGACTACACTGCTTCCACAATGCTGTTCATGATGGTGAGCGGGGGGAGTGCTGGGCTGTTCCTCCTGAAGTCCACGGTCATCTCCACTGTTTTGAGCGTGTTCAGCTCAAGGTTGTTATAAACTGCACCAGACAGCCAGCTGTTCAACCTCCAGTCTGTAAGCAGACTTGTCACCGTTTTGGATGAGACCGATGACAGTGGTGTCGTCTGCAAATTTCAGGAGCTTGACAGTGGGGTCTTTAGAAGTGCAGTCGTTAGTGTACAGGGAGAAGAGCAGTGGGGAGAGAACGCACCCTTGGGGGGCGCCAGTGCTGGTGGTGATAGTCCTGGATGTGAGTTTCCCCAGTCTCACGAGCTGCTGTCGATTCGTCAGGAAGCTGGAAATCCACTGACAGATAGAGGATGGAATGGAGAGCTGGGTCAGTTTGGCTGTGAGAAGATCAGGCATGATGGTGTAGCGAACCTACATAATAATAATATACATAAAATGTATGTAAGGGGGCCGGAAGGCCAATTTAGCTCAAAGGGAATGATTCATCGATTTGCAATGAATCATTGACCGAATCACTATGGAACCGAGCAAATGACTCGTTTAGAGTTCATTTGAACGGGCCGTAATTTTAACCTTGGCAACAGATATTTATCCAATTTATAGTGAAACACTATGTATTAGCAAGGTAACTTTAGATCGGCAGTACAAGACATTAAATGTGTAAGCAAAACACAAGACAAATATCTTTTCAAATATATGGACGACTTTATTAACTATTCTAAACACATAAAACTAATGTCTAAACCCAATCACACACACACATTCATTCAAGGCGCAGAGGAAGAGAGAGAAAGAGTGAGTTTTCAGAGTGAGATGCACTTTGTAAGACATAAACCTGAACGAACCACCAAGCATTAATTTAAACCTTCGTTTCTTAGACAGGTTATTCAATTTAAATTAAAAAAACACCAGTTCAGCTAGAGTCTGGAGGTTACTTGCTTGTCCTTTGCGTTGCTTAGGCCAGGGAATTCCCTATTTGAGGTGCTTCGTCAGAGGGGTTTCCCGGCTGGATCCGCGTGGCTGGTTGTCTTTGGAGTGCCTGGCTGGAGTTTCTGAACCGCCGGTCACGTGATGTGTTGGCGGATGGATGAACAAGAGTCTTTACAGTTCGAAGTGCGTTGCAGGAGAGACGTGTAAACGAACTTTACAGCAAAACTTAACTTAGAACGAGACTTTTAACGAGAAAATAAAATAAAGGAAGAAATGAAAGTAAGAGATGAGATGGCTTGAATGAAGCTGTTTAAACTCCGATCTTGATGGGTTTGTCTGCTGGCTTGGTCTAACTTGGTCTGGTCGATGTAGTGTACGAACATGAACACTCTCTTGCTGTTTTTTGATAGAGAGAGGCACCAACTTAATTTAACACAGAACCGACTCAAAACCGAACTGAACCGAACCGAAACTGAACTGCTCTCTGGACGGCTCTCTGGACTGAACTGAACTGCCTTGTTCGGGTCTTTAACTCCAAGTCCAACCTCTTTTGGAGAATTCTGGCCAATTGGACAAGGGCATCCTCTTAGGAGGTGGACCTCGTTTCTTCTTATTGTAAATCAGGCGGTATCTATGATCTGCTTGCTCTCCAACACTAAGCAGAGAGAACAAGAGATCACAGTTTAACATTATAGATTATTATAATCATACAAAGCATTTTACACAGATTTCACTCAAGCCATCTTAAGAATTAAGGGCATACGATTATTTCGATTGGAAGCACGATACTCGTTCATTCATACACACAGTTATAATCATCATTACATGATTTATATGGAACCTAAGCATAATACAAACATGAATTGTAGGAAAACAAGAATTATGATGTTTGATTATGAGTCCACTGAGCATTGTTCTGTGTGAGTTGTTTTCTGCAGAATGTGCAGAATTAATGTGGTTTGATATGTAAAGTGTAAAAGTCTTTCTGGTCTCTGAATGAAAGCGTGGTCTGTTAAATAACTCTGTCCTGTTTAGCAGTGGTGATGCTGAGGGAGGTCAAAGGTGGTCAGGCCTGTTTGACCATTTGTGAGGAGATTTGTCTTGGTTAAGAATGAACAGTGACAAGTTCTTCCTGCTTTGGCTTATCCCTTTATGGAGTCTTGGCCATAAAAATCTTCTCTGGAGGGGGTGCCTAGACTATCTGGCGTCGGGATCTTTATGGCTGAATTAGTGATTGAGTTCTGTTTGAATGAATCAAATGGAAGATTCATTTGTGTTTGGTTCATCCTTATATTCTCTACATATTTCCCCCCTTCGATCGATGATGGGTTGATGAAAGAAGACATCATTGAACGCTGGAAAAACAGAAGAAGCAAACACACACAGCAAACAACAAGGCAAACACCTCCATGACTGGTCACTTTACTGGTGCAGGGCATTAGATTATCTAGGCCTAAAACAGGTTCACTCTCTCAATATAGTCAATCATGTGGAAAAAGTTTAGTTCAATTTTAGGACCGTAATTCTAGTTTGTTTTAAAACGGTGATTGATCAACTTCGTGACTAAATTTGATTTGTTCATTTTATTCTCTTCTAAATTGTTCTAGGTTTAGACCAATTTTACCTTTCAAATTTTTATGCGAATGATGCAGAGAGTTCTCTAGGCTAACATTCGTTTTAAGGTGACTTGCAAACATCAGGCGTGGTGCATCAATCCTTATATGGTAACCTTGACCCTTATGGGGTAACAGGGATTTTACCTAATAAAAGAAGAAGAAAGGAAGAGGTAAAACAAAACAAAGCAGTTGAGTGACTCCTGTATGGCTACTGTTGTGCAGTGTCAGGTGTCACAATGTAATGAGAGGGTTACACTTGTTGGGTGTATTGCTACATGTTTCCTATGGAAAGGATAGCTAAGTCAGTGTTGCGATTTCAGTGTCTACCTGTGGGAAGAACATGTTTGTTGAATGTTTTTCATGGTAGCTGTGTTTAACTTGTGTATGTTAGTGGTACAGTGTAGTGTAGTGCAGGTACTGCATGTATACTGTATGTATGTCAGATCTGTCTCAGTCTGTTTTGCTCCCCCCTTTTGCTTGATGGTTAAGCTTTGATGGGCTTGTTGCATCTTTGCCTTGGAAAGGGATCTTCTGTGATCTGCTGGGGGTCAGTCCAGTAAGGCAGGAAGTTCTCTGGCAGACATTGGGAGATGGTTTGGCATGGATGCGTGAAGCTGTAGTGCAAAACGTGGTCTCCTTTGTTGCCTTCCTCTTGTGATGCCTTCTGGTTGTGACAGACTTTCTGACCTTCTGTGCTTACTGTCGTTGCTGTAGCACACACATGGTTCTTGAGTTTGGAGCTTGTGGTGTGATGGGTAACCAGGATGGTGTTTTCTGGTACCTCGGGGTGTTTGTCAGTGGTTGACTGTGAGAGACCACTTTGTTCTGGGTTGTTGTTGAACAGGTGGTTGTCTCAGGAAGGTGTACAAGGTGATCACTGGTCTTCTGTGTTCAGCTTGTCTTTGATGAGCACGTGCAGTTGCCTCCGTAGTTGCTCCATGTCTTCTGCGGGGAGACTGTCGTGTTCTTGGGCACACTCAGTGGGGTGTTTGGCTGAGTGGTGCGGAGGTGGGTTTCGTTGTCGCTTACCCACATAGAATGCTTTTGGATGCACTCGTTGATTCCAGTTGTTTCCTTCTGGTGGGTCCCATGACTTTTCCATGTGGTTGGAGTGGTAGCTGTCATCGGCATGGGAGTCACGTTCTCTGTGCTCCTTACGAAGGACTGTGGTGTTGTCATGCCACTGGGTGTCTTCCAGTGCAAGGCTTGTGTCTTGGCTGATGGAGTTTGACACTGTGGATGTTTTCAAACCTCTCTTGGAGGACATCTTTTGTTTGATGTAGGCCTTGTGTGTCAGGTCACGTAGCTGCTGAATTGTCATTGTGCCTGGGCAGGCCATGATGCCAAGATGATGACTCAAACCAGGGTGCAGGTTTCTCAGGAAGAGGGTTTTGAAGTTCACATCCTCTTCAAGTTCAGGTTTGTTATGTCCACCTAAATAGGCTTGTCGAAAGCGGCGGTAATAGGCTTGCGGAGTCTCTTGTCGACATTGTTTGGTTTCCAAGGCGATTAACACACCGTGTTCTGACTCTGGACCTGTGAATTCTTTAATCATTGTCTCACGTAGTAGCTGGTAGTTTGACATGACATTAGCAGGTTGTCGGTCTAGGAAGCTTCGTACCTCTGGACTGGATGTGGATCTGAGGAGGTATAACCTGTCTCTGTCAGTCATATGGGGTCTCACCTCGAGGTGGAAGTCGATATCTCGGAGGTAGGCCTGGATGTCGGGACCCTCTGTGGAGTTCGGGTTGAACTGAGTGATATTCTTAACCAGCTGGTTGAGGTCTTTAACGGTCATCCCATGTGCAGCTTGGGCATCTGCCTGGATGAGCTCTCTTCGTTTGTTGGCAGTGAACAGTTCTGTGGTGAAGGCCGGTGACGTTTTGGGTTGTGGCCATTCACTTCTTTCACTGTATGCCAGTTCTTGGATGGAGGACTCTGTTCTGCTCAGCAGGGGGGATGCTGAGGGAGGTCTCTCCCTTCTTGGCTCTGGTTTCTGTTGGAAAATGTGCTGGAGTTCATCTCTGACCGCGTAGAGCTCGTCGTTGGCGGCGTCTCGCTGTTGGATCAGGTGGTCCATTTCAACGCTGCACCTTTGCAGGTGGTCTTCCAGAGCAGTGATTTTAGAGTTCTTACTTTCAATGTCAGCTTTGGCTTTCTTTAGCTGATGTTCAACAGCCTGGAGTTGGTTCACCAGGTGTTTCTGGACAGTCTTTGACTCTTGTTTGTCACGTTCAGTGACTGCAAGGGCTTCTTGGAGCTTGTCAACTTGTGTCTTTGTTTCTTGCTCCGCTTCGTCAGACACTTTGAGTTTGTCTTGAGCTTTACCTTTGAGCTGGTCTTTGCAGTGTTGAGTGTGCATCAGCTCTCTCAGGAACTCGGTGGTCTTGGAGTCATCCTGGACTTTCACTTCCAGCTTGTCTATGCGGTTCTGGGCACGTGTCAGCTCCTCCTGTAGGTGGGTGACGTGCTGGTGGCTGAGGTTTAGCTGGGCTGTGAAGGCATTACTTAAGGAACAGGTTATCTTGGTTAGTTCCACGTGGTTTTGGTACTGGCTTGAATCATGTGTCAGGAATCTTCTCAGAATTATGATTATTATTAAAAATAATAACAGTTCAATTGTCTTTGGTGTGAGGCAGTCTGTAATGCCTCTGAGCCAGGCGTCCACGTCTTCCCGTTGGGCAGTGGGGTTTGTCGTCCACGACATGTTGGCACGCTTGGTGAAGAGACTGACACAGATCTGTGTGTATAAGCCTATATGTGGTTGAACGGCTAAGTGTCGTTCAGTAATTGTACATCAATAGTGAAGTGTCGTGATGACTAAGTGTTGGTCTAAGGGTACACAGTGAGGCTAGTGATGCGAAGATCTCGTCACTCAACTGGGTAAATGAAAGAGAGAGAAAAAGGTTAAAACAAATCTCAATGGAAAGAAACTTTTCTTTTCAATGGGAGAAATATTTTTATAAATATTTTCTATCAATGAAAAGCTGGTTTCAACTCGTGGTGTGAGGACTTAGTCGCTCAACTGAGTAAGGGAAAAAGAGAGAAAAGTTAACAACCAATTTCAATGAGGGGAAAAACAAAAAGAAAATTATTAACTAGGGGAAGTATTAATTTCTCATAAATGTTTTTTTTTATCAATGAAAATCTGTTCCGGAAAGGTAAACAATATTATTGCTTATGTTTGCGATGAAAAATACAACAATAATAATGCTGATACCTCTTTTCTGAGTTTGACAGGATTGACACACACACCTTCAGTTCGACCGCTTACAGCAGGGATTACAGCAGGGATGCTTTGAAGGCGGAGTTTGCTCGGCACTTGTCTCTGTTACTTAATCTTGGATAAGATGTCAAAGTTTAAATTGCGTTACAAATGCAGGGAGAGTATGAAGAACACAAGAGGGTTTGATTAAAAATCAAATATCTAATAATCTGTTTGTTGGGACAGATTATATTTGTCTCTTTTAGAGTCGATTGGTGGTTCTTCCAGGTTTGTTCCTACAAATGTGAAGAATAAGATGGAATAAAGCAGGACAGAACAGGAAAGACGTGAGGAGGAAGAAATGAAGCAAGGAGGTTGGATCCCGCTACCTTTACGTCTACCACGAGTATAGAATTGATAGTTGATGGACAACTAAACACACAAATAAACTTTTGTAAAAGACGATTGTCTCTGGTTTATTTGAAACTCGTATGGAGATGGTAATGTCCCCTATTGAAGCGTCCCGAAAATGAATTAATCAGAACAAATATAGTGGTTAAGTTTATAACCAACAGGACGAAAGGATAAAACGCAATGACAATAATGAGCAAATCTGAGTCTAACACTATTTTTGTAATAGTAATAACAACTTTCAAATTTTAACTTTCAGAGTTCAAGACTTATTCACCTAAAGTGATTAGATCTCAACGAGAAATTTAGAAATTATGAAAATTATGAAATCAGAATTATTAAAAATAAATCTAGAAATCATTAGAAATGACCTGTCTAGAAAAATAGAATTTCAATTTTATTTTAATATTTCCTTTTCTTCAAAATCAAATTCAAAATTGACAATTAATAATAGTAAACCAGTCTTTTCTTTTTCAAGTAAAATGCAGGTAAAGTAATTAATAATTGTAAACCAATATTACCCTTTCTTTAAAATCAAATTCAAAATTGACAATTAATAATAGTTAACCAGCATTTTCTTTTTCAAGTAACATGCAGGTAAAGTAATTAATAATTGTAAACCAATATTTCCTTTTCCAGTAAAATATAGGTAAAGTAAAAGAGAGAGGTAAAAGGAAAAGAAGACAGGATCAACAGTTGTAAAGGTCGAGGTGTCTAAACGGTTAAATCACTTTAACGTTTTTCCAACAGACACTGTAGTATTGGCTCGTATTGATAACAGTGACTGATGCTAAAGGCTTTAGCACAGGCCTCCGTGCAAGGCTACTGCCTAGCTTAGCGCTTGTTTACATCGAGGGTTGGGTCAAAGTTCACCCGGAAACGTTTGGCCAAGACTTCCGTGTCACGATCGTAACTATAGCGACCAAACGAACGCTAGTGGGCGAACCGGGAATTGCAGACAGTTGGAAAACAGTTTGTTACAGTTCCATGCAATATGGGAGCATTTCAACAATGTCCACAGAACATGCAGTAACAATCGATCCTATTACGGGAAATGTCGGCACATTTCACACTGTTCAAATAAGATACACCACTCGTAGCTGGTTTTACGACGTGGGGCTTCACTCAGTTTGTCAAGAGTGATATTAACTTTAAGCAAGCGACAGCTTTGCGTTATAATAGATGTAATTAGGACGACCTCGGCGGATCGTCTCTGTGCAAGTTTATCTAGGCACATAAAACAATAACTGTTGGTTCAGTTTCAATGGCAAGCTTTACTTGATAACGAATTTAAATAACCACTATTCAAATTACACTCGGACATGCGCAATGTTACACGAGAATTATTTGAACGGACACAAACAGATAAGATTAGTTAAGCCTCGCTGTTTATCACGGGGATCAGTGGGACACGCACTGAATCAGATAAATAAATATAAGGCTTATGACTAACTTAGATGAGGAACACGCTCATCGCTCTGTGAGGAGAATATATAGTCCTTATAACGTTAGGGTTATTTTAATTACTGCAGTTTGATTTCGTTCAGCTCTCTAACTGATATAAACACACACACACAACGTTACAGCTTTCCTGAAAGACTCTGGAACACGCAGAAATCGAACAGCCATAACGAGGTATTTCTGGAAATGAGGAACACGCTCAATTCTTACCTTATCGTAGTGCGAGGTTTCATATCTTATTTACTGCAGTTAACAAGAAAGCAAATAGGGCGGCAGACTAGACTTTTCAGCTTTCTCTGGGAGCTTCACTCACAGACAACAACAGCAGCAGCAGCATTCATTCAAGCGGGGCGCGCGCTGCGCGCGTCACACACAGACTCTCAGAGAATCGGATCTCTCATCCGCACAATATGAAAAGATAAATCTTGATAATATTCTTACAATTTAGGTTGAACTGCCCGCATCCTCCACCAAATAATGTAGCGAACCTACATAATAATAATATACATAAAATGTATGTAAGGGGGCCGGAAGGCCAATTTAGCTCAAAGGGAATGATTCATCGATTTGCAATGAATCATTGACCGAATCACTATGGAACCGAGCAAATGACTCGTTTAGAGTTCATTTGAACGGGCCGTAATTTTAACCTTGGCAACAGATATTTATCCAATTTATAGTGAAACACTATGTATTAGCAAGGTAACTTTAGATCGGCAGTACAAGACATTAAATGTGTAAGCAAAACACAAGACAAATATCTTTTCAAATATATGGACGACTTTATTAACTATTCTAAACACATAAAACTAATGTCTAAACCCAATCACACACACACATTCATTCAAGGCACAGAGGAAGAGAGAGAAAGAGTGAGTTTTCAGAGTGAGATGCACTTTGTAAGACATAAACCTGAACGAACCACCAAGCATTAATTTAAACCTTCGTTTCTTAGACAGGTTATTCAATTTAAATTAAAAAAACACCAGTTCAGCTAGAGTCTGGAGGTTACTTGCTTGTCCTTTGCGTTGCTTAGGCCAGGGAATTCCCTATTTGAGGTGCTTCGTCAGAGGGGTTTCCCGGCTGGATCCGCGTGGCTGGTTGTCTTTGGAGTGCCTGGCTGGAGTTTCTGAACCGCCGGTCACGTGATGTGTTGGCGGATGGATGAACAAGAGTCTTCACAGTTCGAAGTGCGTTGCAGGAGAGACGTGTAAACGAACTTTACAGCAAAACTTAACTTAGAACGAGACTTTTAACGAGAAAATAAAATAAAGGAAGAAATGAAAGTAAGAGATGAGATGGCTTGAATGAAGCTGTTTAAACTCCGATCTTGATGGGTTTGTCTGCTGGCTTGGTCTAACTTGGTCTGGTCGATGTAGTGTACGAACATGAACACTCTCTTGCTGTTTTTTGATAGAGAGAGGCACCAACTTAATTTAACACAGAACCGACTCAAAACCGAACTGAACCGAACCGAAACTGAACTGCTCTCTGGACGGCTCTCTGGACTGAACTGAACTGCCTTGTTCGGGTCTTTAACTTAAAGTTAGTCCAACCTCTTTTGGAGAATTCTGGCCAATTGGACAAGGGCATCCTCTTAGGAGGTGGACCTCGTTTCTTCTTATTGTAAATCAGGCGGTATCTATGATCTGCTTGCTCTCCAACACTAAGCAGAGAGAACAAGAGATCACAGTTTAACATTATAGATTATTATAATCATACAAAGCATTTTACACAGATTTCACTCAAGCCATCTTAAGAATTAAGGGCATACGATTATTTCGATTGGAAGCACGATACTCGTTCATTCATACACACAGTTATAATCATCATTACATGATTTATATGGAACCTAAGCATAATACAAACATGAATTGTAGGAAAACAAGAATTATGATGTTTGATTATGAGTCCACTGAGCATTGTTCTGTGTGAGTTGTTTTCTGCAGAATGTGCAGAATTAATGTGGTTTGATATGTAAAGTGTAAAAGTCTTTCTGGTCTCTGAATGAAAGCGTGGTCTGTTAAATAACTCTGTCCTGTTTAGCAGTGGTGATGCTGAGGGAGGTCAAAGGTGGTCAGGCCTGTTTGACCATTTGTGAGGAGATTTGTCTTGGTTAAGAATGAACAGTGACAAGTTCTTCCTGCTTTGGCTTATCCCTTTATGGAGTCTTGGCCATAAAAATCTTCTCTGGAGGGGGTGCCTAGACTATCTGGCGTCGGGATCTTTATGGCTGAATTAGTGATTGAGTTCTGTTTGAATGAATCAAATGGAAGATTCATTTGTGTTTGGTTCATCCTTATATTCTCTACAATGGTATTGAAGGCCGAACTGAAGTCCACAAAGAGGATCCTTGCATAAGTCCCAGGTCTGTCGAGATGTTGCAGGATATAATGCAGTCCCATGTTGACTGCATCATCCACAGACCTGTTTGCTCTGTAAGCAAACTGAAAAGGATCCAGCAGGGGTCCAGTGATGTCCTTCACGTGGGCCAACACCAGTCTTTCAAACGACTTTATGACCACAGACGTGAGAGCGACAGGTCTGTAGTCATTAAGTCCAGTGATTTGGTTTTTTTGGGGACCGGAAAGATAGTGGAGCGCTTGAAGCAGCAGGGAACTTCACACTGCTCCAATGATCTGTTGAAGATCTGCGTGAAGACCGGGGCCAGTTGGTCAGCGCAGGCTTTTAGACAAGCAGATGAGATGCCGTCTGGGCCTGAGGCTTTCCTAGTCTTCTGTTTTTTGAAGACTCTGCTTACGTCCTCCACACAGACCTTAAGCTCAGGTTGGATGGCAGGAGGGGAGAGAGGAGGGGGTGTAGGAGGTGATGGTGGATGTGTGAAGTGCAGATCAGAGCGGGTGTGTGGTGTGAATGAGGGCTTTTCAAACCTGCAGTAAAATGAGTTTAAATCATCAGCCAGGTGTGGATTGTCCACAGATCGGGGGGATGATGACTTGTAGTTGGTGATGTTCCTCGGCCAGTCCAGACTGTTGCCGGGTCATTGGCTGAAAACTGTTTTTTCAGCTTTTCAGAGTAGGCTCTTTTAGCAACTCTGATCTCCTCTGTCAGTCTGTTTCTGGCTTGGTTGTACAAGATTGTATCCCCACTTCTGTAAGCATCCTCTTTGGCATGACGAAGGTGTTTGAGTTTCCCAGTAAACCATGGTTTATCATTGGTGAATGATAAGAATGTCCTGGTAGGAATGCATGTATCCTCACAGAAACTGATATATGATGTTACAGTATCTGTGAGCTCATCCAGATCGGTGGTAGCAGCTTCAAAAACAGTCCAATCAGTGCAATCGAAGCAGGCCTGTAGATCCTGCTCTGCTTCATTAGTCCATCTTTTTACAGTCCTTATTACAGGTTTAGCTGATTTCAGTTTCTGCCTGTAGGTCGGTATAAGATGAACCAAACAGTGATCAGATAGCCCCAAAGCTGCCCGTGGGACGGAGTGATACGCATTCTTTATTGTGGTGTAACAGTGGTCCAGTATATTACTGTCTCTTGTGGGACATGTAACGTGCTGTCTGTATTTTGGTAGTTCACGGGAAAGATTTGCTTTGTTAAAATCCCCAAGAATGATTAAAAGAGAATCTGGGTACCTTTGTTCCGTTTCAGCTATTTGTTCAGCCAGCTGTTGTAGCGCCGCGCTCACGCACGCGTCTGGAGGGATGTTCACATTCACGAGAATGAAAGAGGAGAATTCCCGTGGCGAGTAGAAAGGTTTGCAATTAATGAAATGGGTCTCTAAGTTAGGAGAGCATATCTTGTTCAGTGTTGTTACATCTGAACACCAATTTTCGTTAATGTAGAAACACAATCCACCACCTCTCGTTTTCCCCATTTGCTCCGCGATGCGATCCGCTCGGAACAGCTGGAAGCCCGGCAGATGTATTGCGTTGTCCGGTATGGTTTCACTCAGCCAGGTTTCAGTGAAGCACAGAGCAGCCGAGTTAGAAAAATCCTTGTTAATCCGGATGAGGAGGAGAAGTTCGTCCATTTTGTTGGGAAGAGATCGGAGATTCGGTAGATCAATACTAGGGAGTGCAGTGCGCAGGCCGCGCTCGCGGAGTTTCACCAGCGCACCCGCTCGCTTTCCTCGCTTGCGTTTGAGCGCGCGTTTTAACAACACCGCTGCCCCTCCGACGAGAATGTCCAGCAAAACGTCTGAATAATCAAAAACTGTAGAAAAGTTATCTGGTGTGTGTTTCCTAATGTCCAGCAGTTCGTCTTTGGTGAAACTGATAGGAAAATAATGACTAAACACAGGACAAACGAACAAAAACAACACAATAGACAGACAGGGTATAAATACACAGACACAAATGATCTAGACAAGGAACAGCTGGCACAAATAGTACAAACTTTATTGCAGACACAAGTCCATTTAACACAGCATAGAAAGGAGATACAAAAATACATTAAAAAAGTGATTTTAAGAGGACTGACTTGGGCCTCAATTATACTGTTAACTGAATTGTCCAGACGACCCAGAAAACCAAACATCAGTTGTCTCAAGAGCGCCTCCCAAGTCGGCACTCTATTAGACACAAACAAATGACTGGCACTATGCCACCTAGGGACACGAAGCAGCAATCTCAAATGTGACAGGGAACAGCTGAGTGCAATGAATCGTGATAAGTGCAGAGTGCAGACGGGGATTATTGGGAATGCAGTTCCTAATGAGAATGACACCGTGGGGGAAGGGGACCTCTAGTGGACACCAGGGAACATAACACAACACTGTGACAGTTAGACTTCGTTTGGTTTTGTAACTTTCTTTTCTTTGGCGCCACTCATGTCCCCCTCTTCCTCTTTGTGGTATTGACCATCTTACAGAGAAATATTATCCACTGTATATATTATCTATATTCTTTACGTGTTTGTCTTGCCTATAACCTTTTTGTACAGAATAAAGGTATTGTTACATGGATTGGTGGTTCTTTGTACAGCACATATATTATAAATGTTTCTCTTTAATGCAAATGTTAAATGTTAGACCCCTGAACCCCTAGACTTTCTCGGGGGTCATAACATTATTATTTGAGAAAAACTATAGTCATGTCATAAACACACAGAAAATCAAAGCTGTCAAAATAAAAGTTCGGTTTAACTTGACAGAAATATATTACTGATTTACAGTAGAATTTAGATACGCCTAATAATAATGCTAACACTAATACAAATAAATTATCATCAAAACTTGATGACATACTCAAAAAATGTCTTCCATGTTTTAATTGTAACAGCTAGCTCATTGTTTGACAAAAAGTTGAATTTCATATGATTAAAATAAATTAAATTATGTTTTATGTCTTCATTTGATTACCAGAAAAAACAAAACAAAATTTGTGTAAAAAAAAAAAAAAACATTTCATAGATTTTGTTGTAAAAGTTTGATGTTTTAATGTTGTATAAAATAAAATAAGTTTCATGATTTCAATTAATTAGACATGCTTTTTGATTACAAATATGTTGACAGCACGTAACTGTAACACCGTAACCACCCCGCCTGAAATAAATCCTAGGGGAAACACTGGTTATATTTTATTTTTTAATATGTTTTGTGATGTCTTGTTTTGTAGTGCATGGGAGTGTACCAAAATGTACATAACATTTTATTACATTGCACTTTATAGAAAATAGAGATCAGTGATCTGCTGTTGAATCAAGTGAGTTCCAGTGGATGGGGCTCTTGTCAAACCTGTACAGAGTATGGGACTTACAGATAGAGGCGGAGCATCTTCTCAGAACACAACCACAGGCTGTCATGAAATGCTTTCATTGTTGCAGAAACGGACAACAATAGAGCACAGAGACTAAAGAGGTACTGTAATAGTTATTTATTTATTCATGGATAGAGGTATGAGTACAGTAAGATGTTAAATATGTTTTGAAACCCATCTACAAACATAACATTTAGTTAAAACAAATAACTATCTAACTTTAAGAATGCTTGGTTCAGACAACAGACTACATGTAATTTGTGACTCACACATGTATTTGTTCTTTTTCTTTGTCCAATGGAAGGCTAAAATGGATGAGCTGAGAATAGTTTTGTTGGGTAAGCAAGGTGCAGGGAAGAGTGCTTCAGGGAACACTCTTCTTCGTAACCGGTCCTTCCACACAGCGGCCAGCTCCGAGCGGGTCACTGGAGCTTGTTCCCTGAGATCGTCCACTGTAAACGGGCAAACAATCAAAGTGATTGACACTCCTGGATGGTGTGATTCTTCTCGATTTGAAACTGACATCAAGCAGGAAATCATCAAATGCATCAATGTGTCCCATCCTGGGCCACATGTGTTCCTCCTGGTGCTGCCCATCGGCAGATTCACCAATGAAGAGATAAACACCGTTATGAGTATCCTGAAGGAGTTCGGTGATGAAGTCACCAAATACATGATAGTGCTGTTCACCAAAGGGGATGATCTGGAGGACAGACCCATTGAAGACTACCTGAAAGAAGTCCAGCCAGATCTGAAGACAATCGTTCAGTTATGTGGAAAAAGATATCATGTCTTCAACAACAGAGACAAAAAAAATTTCCATCAAGTCTCTTCTCTTCTGAAGAAGATCAATAAGATGGTGGAGTGGAATAAGGAAAAATGTTTCACGACAGCTATGTATCCAAAAGTGGAGCCATGTATCAAGAAGGATGAACAGAGTGAAGACAAAAGACGACAACAGTTTAGGAAAGAAGCAGATGATTCAGTACAGGACAAAAGCAAAAGTCTATATGGAAGTGAAAACGAGGGCCGGAGAAACAGATGTGATGCTGAGGAAGGAAAAGGTATATCAGAGGACAGAAAGGAAGAAGAGTCTTTGAACAAAAGTCTATCTGGAAGTGAAAATGGGGGCCGGAGAAACAAATGTGATGCAGAGGAAGGAAAATGTATATCAGAGGACAGAAAGGAAGAAAAGTCTTGGAACAGGAAAATGAAAGGACAGCAGAAGAGCACGCAAAGCACAGAGCACCAGGGTTTAAAACAGAGAGTGACAGAAGAAGGGAAAAGAGATCTGTCTGACAGGGATAATGCAAAGGTTTGGGAGGAACATGATGACAAAATGAGTGGACACAGTTATGGTGTTGATGAAATTTTAAAGGAGAACACCACCCTAAAAAGAGAAATAGAAAAACTACATAGAAAACTGGAGAAGAAGGAAAGACAGTTTGAACAAATAAAGAAAGAAATGCAACAGAAAGAACATCATTATGAAAAATTAACACAAAAACACAAGGACATTATAGAAAGATTGATGCAAGAAAAACAGGAGGACAAGCGGAAAAGTATGGCCATCCAGAGCGATGTTGTGCAGATGGAAAAAATGTTTTCTGAGCAAAAAACAACAGATGAAAAAACAATAGAAAAACATATGAGTGAATTATGGAACAAGTTTCGACAATTGTTTGGGTAATTTTTAGATACCTGTATTACAATTGCTTACGGATTATAATGATTCAAATTATCACTATAAACTTATCTATCTCTCCAGTCATAAACATTTTTAATTGAATTCTCAAAATCATGTGTACATATAGATGTTCTTTGGTAGAAGTTATTGACTTTCACATTTTTTTCAAACAATCGTCTTAACAATGTATAACTTCATTTACTCTTTAACTGTAACTACACACTTCTTATAATAAAGGAATCATATCATGATTTTTAAAATACATGATATGCATTCCTTTTTTTGTTACAAGTTTTAGTCATGTTTTTTGTGTCTTTTTTATGGACCTCAATTGGTCTACGGGCAGAAATATGTAGCTTACTTACATAAAGGGTTTTTGTATTTTTTAATGCAAATGTATTCATTTCAAATGTATTAATGGATTTAATAATAAAGGCATAACAGATCAGTACAATTTATTTTTTTGGCACTTTTCATATTTCAAAAGCATGAATTGTTTAAAAAAATGCATCTAAGTAAAGGAAAAAATGCAAAGAGACATGCTTACCTTCAAAAGGGGAGGATTTAAGTTTGTATAATTTAACAAATCGTCGCTGTCCGATGAAAACCGCGTCAAGTCAAGTCAAGTCACCTTTATTTATATAGCGCTTTTTACAATACAAATTGTTTCAAAGCAGCTTTACAGAGATAACAGGAAAACAATGTTGTAATAGTATTGTTCAATTGAAAATTAAATGTCCCCAACTAAGCAAGCCAAAAGGCGAAGGCAACAGTGGCAAGGAACCAAAACTCCATCAGGTGACTGAATGGAGAAAAAAACCTTGGGAGAACCCAGGCTCAGTCGGGGGGCCAGTCCTCCTTTGGCCAACGAATGAACAGTGTATGATTATGAGTTAGGCAGCATAATGTCAGGAGTCAGATGGGATCAGAACTTTCACAATATTATCCAGTTCATCTGGTTGGGGGTTGGGTCATCCGGCCGGTGAGGAGATGAGTGTGGTGAGGTGTCCATGGGCCTTCACAGCCCTGATAATGCGTGTCGACGTGTCCATGTGATGGTCCTTCATCAGATCTGGATATGCCCTGGATCCGGCGGTCTGCGGTAAACCTCGGGATAAACAGAGAGACTAATATTAGCGTAGACGCCATCCTTCTTATGATGTACAAAGTACATCAGGAATTATGGGAAGTGTTCCCGGTTCCGGCTGATCTAATCTATGCAGCCTAACATTGAATTATAGAAATCTATAATGTGTTATGTGTATGCTAAGCCAAAGAGATGTGTTTTTAGTCTAGATTTAAACTGACAGACTGTATCTGCTTCCCGGACCGTGTTAGGAAGATTGTTCCAAAGTTTTGGTGCTAAATAGGAAAAGGATCTACCGCCAGCAGTCGATTTTGATATTCTAGGTATTATCAACTGGCCAGAATTTTGAGATCGCAATAGACGTGAAGGACTATAATGCGTTAAGAGCTCGCTCAAGTACTGGGGAGCTAAACCATTTAGTGCTTTGTAAGTAATCAGCAATATTTTAAAATTTATACGATGTTTAATAGGCAGCCAATGCAGTGTTGACAGAACCGGGCTAATATGGTCATACTTCCTGGTTCTGGTAAGAACTCTAGCGGCTGCGTTTTGAACTAGCTGTAGTTTGTTTAATAAGCGTGCAGGGCAACCACCCAGTAGAGCATTACAATAATCTAGCCTTGAGGTCATGAACGCATGAACTAATTGTTCCGCATTTGTCAGTGAGAGCATATGACGTAATTTAGATATATTTTTAAGATGGAAAAATGCGGTTTTACAGATACTAGACACGTGACTTTCAAATGAAAGATTGGTATCAAAGAGCACACCCAGGTTCCTAACTAACGTCGAAGACTTAACAGAGCAGCCATCAAGTGTTAGACAGTATTCTAGGTTATTAGGTGAGGAAGTTTTTTGTCCAATGATTAGAATCTCTGTTTTTTCAGAATTTAGTAATAGGAAATTACTGGTCATCCAATTTTTTATATCAGCTATGCATTCCGTTAATTTTGTGAATTGGTAAGTTTCGTTAGGTTTTGAAGAAATATACAGCTGAGTATCATCAGCATAACAGTGAAAGCTAATTCCATATTTCCTAATGATATCTCCTAATGGTAGCATGTACAGAGTGAAGAGCAGCGGTCCTAGTACTGAGCCTTGTGGTACGCCATACTGAACTTGTGATCGATAAGACATCTCTTCATTTACTGCTACAAACTGATATCGGTCAGATAAGTATGATTTAAACCATGCTAGTGCAATTCCGCTAATGCCAACATAGTTTTCTAGTCTATTTAAAAGAATGTTGTGGTCGATAGTATCAAATGCAGCACTAAGATCAAGTAACACTAATAGAGAGATACAACCACGATCGGATGATAGGAGCAAATCATTTGTGACTTTAATGAGAGCAGTCTCAGTACTATGGTACGGTCTAAATCCGGACTGAAAATCCTCGCAGATATTATTTCTTTCTAAAAAGGAACACAGTTGTGAGGATACTGCTTTTTCTAGTATCTTTGACAGAAAAGGCAGATTCGAGATCGGCCTGTAATTGACTAATTCTGTAGGATCAAGTTGCGGTTTTTTAACAAGCGGTTTAATCATAGCCAACTTAAAGGTTTTTGGTACGTATCCTAATGACAAAGATGAATTAATGATATCTAGAAGAGGATCTATGACCTCTGGAAGCATCTCTTTCAGTAGCTTAGTCGGTATAGGGTCTAGCATACAAGTTGTCGATTTAGATGAATTAACAATTTTGCAAAATTCTTCCTCTCCTATAGCAACAAATGAATCAAAATGTTCCTCACAGAGACTACAATATACTCCCTGATGCGATACTGTAGTAGACGGTTGCATAGTTATAATTTTGTCCCTGATATTATCAATCTTATAAGTGAAGAAGTTCATAAAGTCATTACTGCTGTGTTTCTTATAAACTTCTGGGCTTGAAGCTTTCTTTTTCGTTAGTTTAGTCACTTGTTCAAATAAATACCTAGGATTATGTTTATTTTCTTCTAATAGGGTTGAAAAATAATTAGTTCTAGCATCTTTTAAGGCCTCTCTGTAAGCAATCGAGCTCTCCTTCCATGAAATCCGAAATACCTCTAGTTTTGTTTTCTTCCAGTTTCGCTCCATTTTTCTGGCTGCTCTCTTAAGGGCCCGGGTGTGCTCATTGTACCACGGCGTTGGACTATTTTCTTTGATCTTCTTTAAGCGCAGCGGAGCAACTGTGTCTAAAGTGCTGGAAAAGAGAGAGTTAAAAGTTTCTGTTGCAATATCAAGTTCTTCTAAGCTATCTGGGATGCTGAGATTATGAAACTGATTTGGAAGATTATTGATAAAGCAATCTTTAGTGGCAGAAGTGATAGGTCTAACATATTTATAACATGGAGTCGGCTTTGCAGCCTTGGCTAAATGTAATTTACACGAGACTAGATAGTGATCGGAGATGTCGTCGCTCTGCTGCAGAATTTCAACGCCATCAACATCTATTCCATGTGATAATATTAGATCAAGAGTATGATTACGACAATGAGTAGGTCCTGACACGTGTTGTCTCACTCCAATTGAGTTTATAATGTCTTTAAATGCCAATCCCAATGCATCTTTTTCATTATCTACATGTATATTAAAATCACCAACAATTAGGACTTTATCTGCAGCCAATACTAATTCTGATAGAAAGTCAGCAAATTCTTTGATAAAATCTTTATGGTGCCCTGGTGGCCTGTATACAGTAGCCAGCAGAATTCTCAAACGTGATTTATTGTTTACACTATAAATTTTTACATTAAGCACCAACACTTCAAAAGAAGTATATTTAAAACTAGATTTCTTAGTGGTTTTCAGAATTTACTATAAATTACAGCAACACCTCCCCCTTTGCCTTTCGGACGAGGCTCATGTTTATAACAGTAATCTTGCGGAGTGGACTCATTTAAAGTAATGTAATCGTTTGGTTTTAGCCAGGTTTCTGTCAAACACAGCACATCTAGGTTATAGTCTTTAATCTTATCATTAACTATGAGCGATTTTGAATTAAGGGATCGAATATTCAGCAACCCAAGCTTTATCGTTTGCTCATCTGTATTATATCTGTTTTTTATTTGTTGAACATCAATTAGATTTTTAACCTTAGAAAGGTTTGGCAGTTTTTTGGATTTCCAAATTCGGGGAACAGACACAGTCTCTATATGATGATATCTAGGTGAAAGAGTCTCTATGTGATGAGATTTATCTGACCTTGGTGACGTGAGGCCGCTAGCAGACGGTCGGTTTAGCCAGTTTGTCTGCTTCCTGACCTGAGCCCCAGATTGTCATGTTTTATCTCTAAGACTATGAGCCAAATTACTAGAGAGAAGAGCAGCACCATCCCAGGTGGGATGAATACCATCTCTTTTCAACAGGTCAGGCTTGCCCCAAAAACTTTTCCAATTGTCTATGAATTCTATATTATGTTGCGGACACCAATTAGACAACCAGCCATTGAGTGAACACAATCTACTAACTATCTCATCACTCCTTCGAACAGGAAGGGGGCCAGAGCAGATTACAGTGCCTGACATCGTACTTGCGAGTTCAAACACCTCTTTAATATTAATTTTGGTGATCTCCGACTGGCGAAGTCGAACATCATTAGTGCCGACGTGAATAACAATCTTAGAGAATTTACGATTAGCATTAGCCAGCACTTTTAAATTTGATTTGATGTCAGGCGCTCTGGCTCCCGGCAAACATGTGACTATGGTGGCTGGTGTCTCTATTTTCACGTTCCGTGTAATAGAATCGCCAATTACCAGGGCACAATCAACAGCATTCTCAGTGGGTGTTTCACTGAGAGGGGCAAATCGATTTGTTATGGTAACCGGAACAGAAGAGTGGTTTTTTGATCCGCGACTAGAGCGATTTCTCACCGACACCCATCTGCCTGGCTGCACAGGCAATAACTCAGCCGGAACCGAATCATGTAAATGGTTCACTATGCTAGGCGCATCCAAAGTAGTATCTAAAGCTCGAGCACACTTACTATCCTCAATTAAAGTTTGGATGCGTGTCTCTAATTCTGAAATCTTCTCCGTCAGCCTGACTGTCTCCTTGCATTTATCACATATAAACCCTATGCCGACGGGGAAGGCTATGGTAAACATATGGCATGATGTGCAAGTGACAATAACAGGACAAGACATTACTCACCGTGTTTGTTGACTGATTCTTACTCACCTGGGCTTTTTATGAACTCAGATGTGCGGGCGCGCACGAGAAAAATAAATAAATAACTGAGCGCACGGGGGGCGCCTTAACAGGCTAGCGAGATACTAGCGTGTTGTGCTAACAATAACGGAAGCTAGCGATGTTAGGTAAGCTGTAATTAGTAGTATAAACAACTAGAAATGATAGAAAACGATGGTTCAAAACAGAAAGAAATGCGAGGCTTAGACGGAGCTAACAGCCTCGGAGCAAACACACTCACACACAACAGCAGGCAGCGAGGCAGACAGGAGCAATCGATCACAGTCTAGTGGTGACAGCGAGTCTGAGTCTCGAACAATATCAGGAAGGCTATTCCGTAGGCGTATGTCCATTTTGCCGATTTTGAGATTTTTCGACGGATAGAATGTCCAGGTTCATTTCCGTATACAGTATGCGTCACATGTCTAAATGACCAATGAAAAGTTGTGAAATCATGTCATCTGATTTTCACGTATATCCATTTGGTGTCAAAGCTGTCAATCACGCCGCGTATCTCCCGCCCTGTGGAGGCGCCTCGCAGTTCTAAGCGTCTCTGGAAGCTCAGGATTGTATAGCCGAATAACTCTGTGAGGTAAAGTATAAGCAAATGTTTGTTTTTGACAACAATGTTCAAGTTTATTATATTCGCAATATATTCACAACTTTTATTTACCGGTAAATGGTCTAGAGGAAGTAATTGTCACTGTTTATTGTGGAGATGTTAACGCACGGGTCTGTTATAGCCTACTATTAAGTCTAATATTTTTTTGACTAATAAATTACTGACACAGTAAAGGGTAGATTTAAATAAAGAATAACGAATAAAGAATAACGAATTTTAAATAAAGAAAAACGAAATTTAAATAAAGAAAAAACTAAATTTAAATAAAGAAAAATTACATTTAAATAAAGAAAAAACTAAATTTAAATAAAGAAAAATTACATTTAAATAAAAAAAACGAAAATTGAATAAAGAAAAAACGAAATTTAAATAAAGATAAACGAAATTTAAATAAAGAAAAACGAAATTAAGCTAAATTAAAAACGAGATTAATTTAGATTTTTCGTTCATTTCGGAATGAAAGATGAAATGTAGGCCTAAAAAAAGCTTGTTTTTTTGTTTAAAAGAACAAAACAGAAATGGCTGTATTTTTTTTTTTGTAGGCTACATAGCATAGCCTACTTTTTTTATTGTTTTAGTATCATAATGATTAATAAATGCACGAACAATTATCGTGAACATGATTTGAAGCCTTTCAATTTGTGTTTGCAAAATTCAGAATTAAATGAATGTGCAGCAATTTGTACAAATAGAGTCTGTAGGTCTATACTGTTGCAGCCATTAAATGAGCACATTTAGTTTCATATTTGTTAAAATATTATGTTTTTTTCTTCTTCCATTTTTGTTGATTTATGAAAAGTGAATAGCACGAGTAATAGGATGCACAATTTGAGACATGGAGTGACAGACATGATTTTGACCACTTCATTAAGTTTTATTTTGTAGAAAACCTTTCTTTAAAGTGAATTTCGTTTTGTATAAATTGTATCTTAATTTTAATTAATTTTTCATCAACCAATTGCCTGGAGTGGATTTAACAAAAAATAAGAAGAAAATATATAGCAGACGATATAATCATGGAGGCGCCCGCGTGAGAAATACATCAAATGCACAAAGCTTGAAAAGTCTTTAAACGAAATAATTCAAAACGAAAGAAAAAGGCTACTCTCTGATTATGATTATATGAGTGTATTGATCCATTGTCCCTTTACAGTTTGCAAGAGACATTTAATAAACTGAGCGTATTTAATAAACTGAGACGTAGGCTATTTAATAAACTGAGTGTAGCCTATTCATCTGTCAATATGAAACGTGACTTGGCCATTCTAATTAATGATCGGAAGAACGCGTATCGACCACCGTTACTGTAAAATATGCACGTATGTCCATTTAAACTCGATTTTGGTCAAATGTGGATTATATCATTACACTGACAATTATATGGTTACATTTAAAGATGCCGTACCAAGTATGACAACTCTACGTTCAACTGCTTTTGAATTACGGTGTTTTTTTCACTTCCTGAAAAGTAACCGTTTTGGACATACGTGAGTTTCATCGGGCAGCGACGAAATTAATTATAAAGAGGAGATCATTAAAGAGACATATCATGAAAATCTTTTTGCCAGGTTTCAGTGCTATAATTGGGTCTCCTGTACATCTCCCAAATCAGAAATTGTGTCTTTCTCTGGAAGCATGTCAAAATTAAGACGATCCGATTTCGCTCCCCTTATGGCGTAGGAAGTTATAATAATTATCTTATAATATCTTATATCATATAATATTACCGGCCCTTAATCTGCACGTTTCCAAAGCAAAGCATGCAAACTGATCTTTCCTTGGCTGCACAGGTATGGTATTGTGGTGAAGGCCAGAGGTGGAAAGTAACGAATTACATTTACTCGCGTTACGCAATTGAGTATTTAGGGCCCAAGCCCAAAGGGCGTAGGCCCTATTGTTTTCCTAAGGATTATTTATTATTATTATTATTATTATTATTATTATTTTACTACCTTTTGGACACTTTTGGAGGCCTTAACATACTCAAAAACTCCTGAAACTTTGCACACATGTCAGAACCCGCGGCCATCAGGGCCGGGCTGAAGATGGTACCCGGGCGTGGCAGGGGGGCTCGACAGCGCCCCCTGGAACGGGGTCCGAAAACATGGTCCATAAATCAAACACGCTTGCATGTAATATATGAAACTCGGTACACATGTAGATCTCATCGTTTCATATATACTTCACACTCTTACTTTTTACCCCAGCCCAACAGGAAGTGGGCTATTTAGGGTTGTTGGTAAAACACACGCAATGGAATGTGAAATACTCCTCCTAGAGAATTCAAACACACGGCATGAAACTCGGTCAGCGTGAAGTCAAGACATTGAGGATGAAAGTTTGCGAGGGGATTTTTGATATCTCGAACGGTTTGGCCGTGGCGAGGAAACAAAATTATGGCGAGAAACGTGAAACAGGAAGTGTGTCATAACTACTGCACACATTAACTGATCTTGATGAAACTTCAACAGTGTGTTCGTTGTAAGAGCCCGATCACATGGATGTGACTATTGTGAGTCAAAGTTATAGCGCCACCAACTGGCAGCAGGAAGTGTGCCACTTTCAAAAGGCTTTGAAATCACCCTCTTATTTTTACCCGATTTGCTTCAAACTTCATGTGTATAATGTAAACGAATGGCTGATGAAGACCTGTGAAAGGATTTAATCTCTAAAATATTGTTGCCATGGCAACTCATCAAACTTTAATATTCTTTTTTTATGCTTTTGAGACTCTTAACATGCTTGAAATTGCATGAAACTCGACAGACACATCTCATTTATTAGCCAGGAGACATTTGCAAAGTTTCAGAAACGGGCGTGGTGAGGGGCTCAGTAGCGCCACCTTTAGTCAAAAATGGGGTATTAGTTTTACCTACAGTAACAAAAATCGGTATGTATATTTTTCTCCTCGAGCCGGACAGCTTTCTAATTAACAATCATTAGCTCGGATCAACAAGAAGTCAGATATTTTGGTCTGAATGTGTATTTTTGGCAAAATCAGCTTCTGATTTTTTACCCACTCCTCTTAAGTGGTTTATTTAATTCCCACCAAACTTTTTCAACATGATGAAAATACATTAAAGAAGCTAAATTGTGAATGGCTATTGAATATCTCAAATTGTTTTGCTATGGCGAGGGATTAAAGTCATGTCAAAAAAGTAAACACTAAAAGCCTCATATCTTTTAAAAAATTAATTATACACCAATTATTTCTAGATAAAATTATACAAATATCAGAACTAAAGCCATTTTATTCTTGTTTTCAATTTAAGAATAATGTACAAGTTTAAAAACAGCCAGAATGCGAAAAAAATAAATACATCAAGTAATACATAGGGCTATACTGCCCTCTTGTGTCCAAAATGATATCAACTCAGTACATAAAACAGGTATGGCTATTGTAGTTATATATATATATATATATATATATATATATATATATATATATATATATATATTATATATATATATATATATATATATAAATAATAGGATCTTTTCCCACGGTTATTTGACGTGTAACACCGCCGGGGGCTTTTAAATCGCTAAGTTAAAAGTGAAAGTAAAGTAAGGACATTTATAGTGGTGGCGCTCGCAGTGCGCTCGAATGAATTCCTATGAGTAGAAATTAACTAAAAAACGTTCGCTCTGTTCTGCTCACTCCTCGCGTTGGACGCGCACTGTTATGAAGGCCTGTGCAGCCGTGAGCTTTTTTAGTTTAATTTTAAAATTAAAAAAAGGGTATTGCTTGAATTTATTTTACAAAAACATGTGCTATATTTCAGATCAATATATTTGTTTTCCTTAAAATTATTCTCATCTGAATTACAAATAATTTATTTCTGTATAACATAATACTATATAGCGGAACAAAACTCAATTGAACCGCGCGCGCCTCACGGACTGTTTATCCGCTCGGCTCAAAGTCCAAACGGCAGCGCGGGCTCAGCAGACGCGTTCTTTTACTGTCTATGGTTTACTCTGATCAGTCTCGATCACGAGATCCAGTGAGAAGCACTTGAATTCAGCAAAGAACACAAATGTCTCAGTGATTTAAACCAGTTTAAAGGCAGATGAAACAGCGCTGAGGAACAGGAGAAACACTGTGCGCAACTATACAGTCAGAAAGATTTTCCATCTACAAATTCCCATCATTTACCATGGTTTTACTGTAACGTTAGCCTAGTAATATTAACTGCACCATGAAATGTGGGATATACATATTGAATTGTATTATATTATTAATGTAGACAATGTATTAAAGGACTAATGGAATATAATTACAGTATTTATGTATTTAGGCTATAGCCTACTGTTTTTCATACATTTCAACATAGACTTTCAGGGTGGAGGGAGACAGCCTTCGCTCCAACCCATCTTGAAGGAAGGAAAGCACGACGCTGATCTGGCATTTCCGGGGGTCTTCTCGGTGAGAAGAGCACCTGCTGACGAAGAGGTTCCACTTCAACGCATAGAGGTGTCTCGTGGACGACGCTCTAGCGGAAGTGATGGTAGCCACCACCGGAGGTGGTAGGGTACTCAAACCTACCTGGTCCCGTCCAGGGGCCACACGTGGAGGCTCCACAGGTCGGGACGAGGGTGCCACAGGGTGCCCCATCCCTGAGAAAGAAGGTCCTTCCTCAGAGGTATGGGCCAAGGAGGTGCTGTCGCGAGGAGTATGAGTTCGGAGAACCAGGTCCTGGTGGGCCAGTAGGGCGCAACCAGAAGGACCTGCTCCTCGTCCTCCTTGACCTTGCGCAGGAAATGCGCAAGAAGGCTCACTGGGGGAAACGCATACTTGCGGCCCCGCGGCCAGCTGTGCGCCAGTGCATCCGTGCCGAGCGTGCCCTCGGACAGGGAATAATACAGGCGCCAGTGGGTCGAGTCGTGGGAGGCAAACAGATCTATCTGTGCGTCGCCGAACTGGTCCCAAATCAGCTGAACCGTCTGGGGATGGAGTCGCCATTCGCCAGGGAGGGGCTGAAACCGTGACAGCTCGTCGGCTGCACAGTTCAGGGCTCCGGGAATGTAAATAGCACGAAGGGACCTCAGATGCTTCTGACTCCATAAGAGGAGGTGGCGAGCGAGTTGCGACATACGGCGCGAGAGTAGACCACCTTGATGGTTGATGTACGCTACTGTGGCGGTATTGTCTGATCGGACTAGTACGTGTTGACCCCTGAGCAGCGCTCGAAAGCGGTGCAGGGCAAGGCGTACGGCCAGCAACTCGAGGCAATTGACATGCCATAGGCGCTGGGGTCCTGTCCAGGAGCCCGCGGCAGCATGACCATTGCACATGGCACCCCAGCCCGTGGCGGAGGCATCTGTCGATACGACAACATGCCTCGTAGCCTGTTCTAGGGGGACACCGGCCCTGAGAAAACTGAGGCTCGACCACGGGGTGAAGGTCTGACGGCAGCTCGAAGTAACTGGTACTCGGAGCGTGCCTTGTTGCCATGCCCACCTCGGTACTCGGTCGCGAAGCCAAAGCTGAAGCGGTCTCATATGAAGCAATCCGAGCGGCGTTGCCGCGGCTGCAGATGCCATATGCCCCAGGAGCCTCTGAAAAAGTTTCAGTGGAACCGCACTCTTGTCCTGGAACTGTCTCAGACAAGTCAGCAGTGACTGCGCGCGCTCGCTCGTAAGCTGCGCGGACATGGCGACCGAGTCGATGTCCATACCGAGAAAAGAGATCCTCTGCACGGGGCAAAGTTTGCTCTTTTCCCAGTTGACCCGAAGGCCCAAGCGAGCTAGGTGCCGGAGCACAAGGTCCCTGTGTTCGCAAACCTGGTCTCAAGAGTGAGCTAGGATCAGCCAGTCGTCGAGATAGTTCAGGATGCGAACCCCGTGAACCCGAAGGGGAACAAGGGCTGCCTCGACGACCTTCGTGAAGACGCGAGGAGACAGGGCTAGCCCGAAAGGGAGAACCGCGTACTGGTATGCCTGCCCCTCGAAAGCAAACCGGAGGAACGGTCTGTGTCGAGGAAGAATGGAGACATGAAAGTAGGCGTCCTTCAGGTCGATCGCTGCAAACCAATCCTGGGGCCGCACGCATTCGAAAATGCGTTTGGCAGTGAGCATCTTGAACGGCATCCTGTGTATGGAGCGATTCAGCACGCGCAGGTCCAGGATTGGCCGTAACCCACCTGTTTTCTTGGGGACAATGAAGTAAGGGCTGTAGAAGCCGGACCTCATCTCGGCTGGAGGGACAGTCTCGATTGCACCCTTCGCCAGCAGGGTGGCAATCTCGGCTCTCATGATAGGGGCATTGCCACCGACCAAAGTGGAGCGAACTCCCCTGAAGCGGGGAGGAGACCGCGCGAACTGAATCGCATAGCCGAACCTGATGGTGCGCGCGACCCAGCGGGACAGACGGGGAAGCTCTAGCCAGGCTCCCAGGTACTGAACCAGCGGGGTCATGCGGGAAACAGGCGTCCCCCCGGAGGGGCAGCGAAGCGGAGTAACTGGCCCAGACGTGGGTGGCATAGCGGCCCGATGTGGGGGCACAGTTAGGCTCCGCGCCCGAGCAGAGGAGGCCAGGGAAGGACCAGCGTTCCACGGGGGCGTGCTCTGTCGGGGGTCTGGCGACAGAGGGGGACAGGGCTGAGGCGGCCCGTGGGCGACCCGCCGTGTCAACCACCTCTGGGACAGAGGGGGACGAGGAGAGCGTGGCTTGTGGGCGGCACTCTGTGTCGTCCGAGAACTCTGTGAGCTCAGAGAAGAGAGGTTTGTTTCTATCTTTAACCAGTGTGAGGTGCCGCCCACCCGTGGGTGAGCAGCGGTTTTCGCTGGAGAAAAAGAACAAAAGATTCTCCCCCGGCCCTCCACCGGGGGAAGGAGTGGTCCTGCTACCATCTCCTGGGAAACAAACATCATCTCTGAGCAGCCCGTCTCGGGAGCGCCGCTTAGCCTGGCGTTTAGCGGGGGGCGGGGCTGGAGAGGGCTGTGGCGCCTTCCTACGACCTCCTCCGCGCCGTGGCCTGGGTGGAGGCTGCTGCGTAGGCCGGGCGGGAGGGGCGGGAGCCGTAGGAGGGCGCCCTCGGCGGCAGGCTGAGGATTCTGCCCGACCTGGCGGGTGGAGGCAGCAGCGGGCCGGCGGGGCAGAATATGCTTAATGGCCTCAGTTTGCTTCTGCGCGGTGGAGAACTGGTGGGCAAAGTCCTCCACCGCACCGCCGAAGAGGCCGGCCTGGGACAGGGGCGCATCAAGCAGACGAGTCCGCTCGGAATCCCGCATGTCAGCCAGGTTCAGACACAGATGTCTCTCCTGGACCACAGCTGTGGACATCACCAAACCCAGGGAGCGCGCGGTAACCTTCGTCGCCCGGAGGGCAAGGTCGGTCGCGGCGCGCAGCTCATTAAAGAGGCCTGGGTCTGTCCTGCCCTCGTGCATGTCTCTCAACATTTGGGCCTGGTAGACCTGGAGAGTGGCCATAGCATGCAGAGAGACGGCTGCCTGTCCCGCGGCTCTGTAGGTCTTCGCCACCATTTTAGATGTGAAACCACAGGCTTTGGAGGGGTGCTTAAGCTCGCCACGAGAGGAAGCACTCTGAGGACACAGTTGCATCGCAACAGAGCGTTCGACTGAGGGAAGCCCAGTGTACCCACGGGCAGCTGCGCCATCGAGGGGAGGAAAGGCGGATGAGACCAGCGAGCGGTCCCGAGAAGACAACGGGGTCTTCCAGGACTTCGAGATCTCATCATGCACGTCCGGGAAGAAAGGTATTGGGGTTTGCCGTGGACGCGGGTCGGCGGCTTGGCCCAAAAACCAATCATCAAGGCGCGAGCGGTCAGGGCAGGGTGGTGGCCGCCACTCAAGCTCGATGCTCGCAGCCGCCCGGGAAAGCATGGCTGTCATCTCCGGATCCGATTCAGGCACAACCGTATGCACACCAGAGGGTGGCAGCTGTGCTGAATCTTCACTTCCAGAAGATTCAAACCCACCTTGTGATGCTGCTACAGACATCAGATCTTCCTCTGTAGCTTCAGCCGAAGTACACGGGCCACCCGAGAGTAGACCCGCGGAAATCGACTGTTCACTAGCGGGCACCGTCATGCAGGGGGGTTTGGCGCGTGGACAGATAGTCGGCGCTTTCTGCCAAACCGTAACCCTCAGATCACCCTGGCCACCAGCCGAAGTAGCGCCCCGCGAGGGAGCACTAGATCGGGGTGTGGCAGAGGGGACTCTCGCTCTTTCGAGCTCATAGAGTCTCGACCGTAATGACGCGATGGTCATGTCTCCACAGAGAGAACATGACTCATCCACGAGCGCCGCTCTAGCATGCTGAATGCCCAAACATACTAGGCAACGCTCGTGCCCATCTGAGTCCGAAACCGATCTGCCGCAACCAGAAGTACACGGGCGAGGCATCTTTAAAAAGACGTGCCGCGTGCAAGCTCTTTTGTGAGAGAGAAACACTCAAGTGTTGAAGCGACCGGGGAGACACACACTCTCTGGCAAACCACTGCACAGATAAGCAGGAAGCGCGCGCCCCGCCGGAGATCGCCGTCACACCAACACTGAGGAACTCGTTTGTAAAGCTGACAATACAGAGATGGCTTGTGGAGTGAAGAAATAAACTTGGCTCCGAAGCGAAAACATATCTGCTTGCTGCAGGACTTCCTCTTTATATACCCACGAGGTGGGGCGGAGTTACGTCATGCAAATTCCGCAGACCCATGGCATTTGCTTGCCATTGGCTCGTTTTGTATACTCGAAGCTGATAGGCTTTCTATGCGAAACCCCATTCGTCGTCATCCGACGGAACTCGGAGTGACGAACGAAAGGGAACACGTGGTTGTCCTCGATGATAGATATCCAATTTGCAAAAAAATGTGGAAGGAAAGTGGCTGCAAAAGGACATAGATCATCACCCCTCCGCGCAGATAAAGGTATGTCCCGTTTATAACTTAAAGGATTAGTTCACTTTTAAAATTGCATATTACGTGACGTCACGAACGCGTCATTAAAATGGAATTTATGGATGGGTGAATGAATAAATCGAAAGCTGTGCAATAAATCCAAACGCGATATGGTCTGTGAATATAAGCGCAAAAAGAGTGCTATGTAAATATGTAATCTGCTTGTTCTGCGTGTCTCTGTGTGAATGAAATACACTGTTTTCGTCTACATACTCAAGTATGCGTGACGCTCATCAGTGTTTTCACTTGACGATCTATGTCGTCCAGCTCAGTGTGAGCCTGCGCAGTCGCTCAGCCATCAGGAAGTGAGTGCTTCTAATTGGCTTTTCTCAGTTGAAGTCTATGGGGTCGCTGTGTCCATTTCTTTTACTGTCTATGCTCAAGCCACCACCGCACTGCTAACTAGTTAGCAACTTCCCTTTAAGACACCGCTCGACTGCTTCTGCCTGAACAATAAAACCAAACAGAACACAAAACAGACACAAACGTGACAATCGTTTATCTATCGCGTGACAGATGAACGATTGTCACGTTTGTGTCTGTTTTGTGTTCTGTTTGGTTTTATTCTGAGTCACGTCTAGTTTTCCCACCATTCATCTGTTACCAGGTCAACCATAATTACATCATCATCATCATCATCATCATCATCATCATCATCATCACCACCTGTGTTTAGTTCGTTATTATCATCTGTGTCACCGGTTTCAGTTCATCAGTGTTTGTATTTAGTTCCTTCAGTTCAGTCTGTCCTTTGTCTGTATTTAGTCTTATTTGGAGTGTGTGTGTTCACCCTGCCTGCCTGCCTGTCTGTACCTGTGTGAATTATATTTAGTAAATTATTTGAATTAGAGCTCTGTGCCTTCATTGTCTTCTTCTGCCTGCACCACACCCGTGACAACGATATGGAGGACCAAACCTGCAGAAATAAAAAATAAATAAATGAATAAATAAACAAATAAATATGCGAATAAATGTAATAATAAATAAATAAATGACTATTTATACTTTTATTTCCATATTTATGTATATTTTTTTTTCCCCCAATTTTTTTATTTATTTATTTTCAATCTTATTTATTTATACATTTATTTATTTCAAAATTTTTTATTCATTATTTATTTATACATTTATTGCTCTGTATGCTAATGAGGGGGCCGTGTTTTACCTAAGACATAGCAATCGAGCTCAGAGTGGCAGTGCTGAAGCTTTGAGGCTACAGTGACACCTTGTGGTGTGACAAAACACTATGCAAGAGGTTTGTGGACGTGACTTTACAGGTCACGCAGGAAATAAATGACTTAGAGATGGCAATATCATAGATATCCATAATAAAGGCTAGATGTCTCGTCCGCGCTGCTGGCCAATGGAGGTCGACGTCAGCACCTGGCGGCCATCTTGTCACAGGCAGCTCGCTCACTCGTAACATTGTGTTTTAATGGTGCATGTGCTTTGTAAATAAACCATAACTTGCTAAATTTTCTACCGATTTTCAAACGGTTTGGTTTGTTATAAAGTCAAAGATGTAGTTATGACACTGGAATTTAATTATAGTTCAAGCATCCAGTATTATAGCCACGTTAATAACGTTTTGTAAGAAACCAAACCGTTAGTAAATCCGTTAAGATTTCAACGAGATAAGAGTATTTGTGTCACCTTACATCAGGAACCACAGAGCCCGCCAGAAAGCCTGCCTGTGACAAGATGGCCGCCGGTAATGATGATAGAGACTCCGTCGTAAGACATCTAGCCTTTATTATGGATATCTATGGGCAATATGGCCAAAATATAATATTTTACGGTTTATGTCCTTTATTATGCCCTAACTGCATGTATGTAGCTATATAGGTTTACCATACATAGGCCTACTCTTTATTCCGGACATTCCGGACAGCTAATTTTAAGAAATTTAAATCATAGATGAGAAGGGACAGAATTTGTAACTCATTTATGAATTGATCATGTGACACAGAGCCTTGAGAATCATCCTTATATTTCTTAACATGAGAGAGTAAAGAAATTAGGTGAGAAACGTAAATCAGAAAAAGACCATGGGGAAATCTGAGTATTTAGCTCCTGGAGTGATTCCTCTGGATGCATGAGCCATGAACGCTGTAACAGACACAGCTGCAATGGATTTTGCTTTTCTAACTTAGTGTGTAATGTTGCCATTTTAAGCATAACCGACATCTGCAAGGTTACGAGGTTACAACACTCAAAGTTCAAGCATTGGGAGAATTCTTTTAAGAAATTGCTTTTTAAAGACTACAACAGCGCTGAGAGGAGCTAACGACATTCCTCCTGGGTTAGAGCATCACAACCTACATTTACATGAATCCTGCCCACAGGACATGATTTATGGCAGTGTTTCTCAAACTTTTTCAGCCCAAGGACCACTTTATCTTCCAATTTTTTTCTGAGGACCACCTAACAAAATCCCACTCTAACACGCCCCCAAAAAACAACAAAATTGTAAGGATTAGCTAAATTTAAGTTTAATATGCAACTGTTTCAAGTCAAAAACTAATTATTCAAACACAAATGCAATAATATGATCAGAAATTATTATATGAATTTTATTTCATTTGAAAAAGTAAATGTGAAATGATCTGCAGCTTAATATGAACAACAAACTGCACATGTGGAAAAAACTGCAATTAAACATACTGTAACAGCCTAGGTCCCACCTAATGTCATTCCAAAGAGCCATTAAAACTGAGGTGGTGGGTATACGAAGGATATGGTTGTAACTATGGTAACAATAAAATGCTGAAAAAAATGTTCCCGATAATGTCCAATATCACTGAAATTACTGGGATTTTACACATGAAAAAAAAAAACTAGGCTACATTACAAAAGTAATAGATCTGTAGATTTTATATTGGACATCTTTACGTTATTAAAACAGAATGGCAATAACTGTTATCACAGTTTTGTGTCGCTTTAATGTTTCCATGGTGACGCGTTATTGCTTGTCACAAGACACAGCGCAACCACAACACAGCGCTGAATGAATGATGATCTGCTTTTATGTCATTTTTCCTTTTTTATTCAAAATATTCACAAATGTATTAGCTATAACATGAAACACTGATATTCCGATTGTCAAATATGTGCAAGTGGATGTGTTTTTTTGTTTAAACACCTTTATAACGATCGCGTTAGTTGAGCTGTAACGTATGCGATGGGCAACGCCATGTTAGTTTACAACGCGTCAATTCCTCAACTTCTCACGAAATACATGAAAGTAAGTGGCCGGTGAACTGGGAGAAGAATAGGGTAAAATTTAAAGCTACTTACACAATGTGTATCTGATATGAATAAAACGTGTCGTCTTTATAATGGAAAGGATTATTATTAAGCCTTTAATTAATTGAATCAGGTGTACCATTTCAGGGTTAAAACAGAAACATGGACTGTCAGGGGTCCCTGCAGGAGAGGTTGAGAAACACTGGTCTAGTGTGTGTTTTTTTTTTATTTTTTTTTTTATATATATTCTTAAACCGGCTAAATCTGACTTCTTAATACGGTACTTACCTGAAGTAAGGTGGCGGCGTCCTGTCAAGAAACTACTATCATTACCTAAATGATACGTGATTTGTTGTATTCTGAGCGTAGAATCCTTTTCTCAGATGCGCAGCATGTGCCTGACATGGCTCCCGAGTTGCTCTTTGCAGGAATAGCACCATTCATGGCTGGGAGATCGCTAGCCACAACAAACAGTTGAGACTCTTGAATAGAAAGATACATGAACATGTAAATCATACAGTTGAGCAAAGACAATGTCACTCGAGTCTCCTTTGCTGATTAGTTCTGGTGATTGGTTTGACTTGATAAAACTAATATGACTGTTAGTACTGAGTTAGCAGTTTTGACTAAGTATATGTGGCCTTTGTCTGTATTTTTCTGTACGTTAACTGTGGAAATACCCATCACATAAAATATTTCTATCACACGTATCAGTGGATTAAGTAGTCACCAGGAAGGTTGAGTATTACAGAGATTGAATGCATTTTCCAATATTGAAGATCTCATTTTAATTAGGGGACGTAATATAATGTGAATTTAAAGTAGGCCTAAATATGTTGAAATAATTGTTTGTAAAATTACAACACTTATTAGGGCCCGAGCACCGATGGTGTGAGGACCCTCTTGGAATTGCTCTGTTTATTAGGGCCCGAGCACCGATGGTGTGAGGACCCTCTTGGAATTGCTCTGTTTATTATTATTCTTCTTCTTCTCCGCAATGAATCGCATTTTTGAGGGCCTAAACATGCACGAAAACTCACGAAAATTTGCACACGCGTCAGAACTGGCGAAAATTTACATCTGATATGCGTTTCAAAATTGGGCGGGCCAAAATGGCTCGATAGCGCCACCTATAAAGGTTCAACGGAGTGCGCCTCGCGTTACGTTTCACGTACGTGTACGAAATTCGGTACATACATGTAATGGCCCATTACCTACAAAAAAGTCTCTTGGACCGTAGCCCTAAACACAACAGGAAGTCAGCCATTTTGAACTTCCTCTCAGATTTTTGTGCAGTTTTTGCCATTTTCAGGCCTCGTACTTTAACGAACTCCTCCTACAGTTTTAATCTGATCATCTTCAAATTTGGTGAGTGTAATCTTAAGGCCTTTGCGACGTTAAATTGCGAAGATCTTGAGTTTTCGTCGAAGGGCGTGTCCTCGGCGGCCTGACAAATTTTGATGTTTCGCCATGAAACAGGAAGTTGCTGTAACTCAGGCAAACAATGTCCAATCTGCCCCAAACTTCACATGTTTGATAAGAGTTCTGTCCTGAACACATGTGCATGCTGATATTCAGTTACAGTCATAGCGCCACCTGCTGGCAACAGGAAGTGACATGTTTAACACTGTTGTGGACTCCTGATAACATATAAAAAAGTGCCAGCAAGTGTTAAACATGCTAACAACATACTTGAAACATGCTAAAACATGCTAGCAAGCACTTAGCTAAGTGCTAAAGCATGCTATTACTGCAATTCAATAGGAATTTGCTGTAACTCAGGTATGGAATGTCCAATCTGCCCCAAACTTCACACGTTTGATAAGAGTTCTGTCCTGAACACATGTCCATGCTCATATTCAGTTACAGTCATAGCGCCACCTGCTGGCAACAGGAAGTGACATGTTTAACACTTTTGTGGACTCCTAATAACATATAAAAAAGTGCCAGCAAGTGCTAAACATGCTATCAACATACTTGAAACATGCTAAAACATGCTAGCAAACACTTAGCTAAGTGCTAAAGCATGCTATAACTGCAATTAAATAGTAATTTGCTGTAACTTCGAACCCCGAAACCCCGAAACTTCACACATTTGATAAGAGTCCTGCCCTGAACACATCTACATGAGAATATTCAGTTATAGTAATAGCGCCACCTACTGGCAACAGGACGTGACATGTTTAACACTGTGATGCAGTACTAGCAACATATTAAATATGCCATTGAATTATAAACATGTTATAATCATGTTAAAACATGCTAGTAATTCTTAGCTAAGTGCTAAAGCATGCTAATGAAATGAAACAGGAAGTTGTTGTTACTTAAGAAGACAATGTCCAAACTGCCCCAAACTTCACACATTTGATAAGAGTCCTGCCCTGAACACATCTACATTACAATTTTCAGCTATAGTAATAGCGCCACCTACTGGCAACAGGAAGGTACATGTTTAACAGTGTGATGCAGTACTGGCAACATAGTAAATATGCCATTGAGTTATAAACATGTTATAAACATGTTAAAACATGCTAGCAATTCTTAGCTAAGTGCTAAAGCATGCTAATGAAATGAAACAGGAAGTTGTTGTTACTTAAGAAGGCAATGTCCAATCTGCCCCAAACTTCACACATTTGATAAGAGTCCTGCCCTGAACACATCTACATTACAATTTTCAGCTATAGTAATAGCGCCACCTACTGGCAACAGGAAGTGACATGTTTAACAGTGTGATGCAGTACTGGCAACATAGTAAATATGCCATTGAGTTATAAACATGTTATAAACATGTTAAACATGCTAGCAATTCTTAGCTAAGTGCTAAAGCATGCTAATGAAATGAAACAGGAAGTTGTTGTTACTTAAGAAGGCAATGTCCAATCTGCCCCAAACTTCACACATTTGATAAGAGTCCTGCCCTGAACACATCTACATGACAATATTCAGTTATAGTAATAGCACCACCTACTGGCAACAGGAAGTGACATGTTTAACAGTGTGATGCAGTACTGGCAACATAGTAAATATGCCATTGAGTAAAAAACATGTTATAAACATGTTAAAACATGCTAGCAATTCTTAGCAAAGTGCTGAAGCATGCTAATGAAATGAAACAGGAAGTTGTTGTTACTTAAGAAGGCAATGTCCAATCTGCCCCAAACTTCACACATTTGATAAGAGTCCTGCCCTGAACACATCTACATGACAATATTCAGTTATAGTAATAGCGCCACCTACTGGCAACAGGAAGTGACATGTTTAACAGTGTGATGCAGTACTGGTAACATAGTAAATATGCCATTGAGTTATAAACATGTTATAAACATGTTAAACATGCTAGCAATTCTTAGCTAAGTGCTAAAGCATGCTAATGCTATGAAACAGGAAGTTGTTTTTACTTAAGAAGGCAAAGTTCAATCTGCCCCAAACTTCACATGTTTGATAAGAGTTCTGTCCTGAACACATGTGCATGCTCATATTCAGTTACAGTCATAGCGTCACCTGCTGGCAACAGGAAGTGTTTAATAGCATGCTATTATACCCATAATAAAGGACATTTTTGTAACTGACTTTGACATACTCCCACTATATTTATCTACTTAAATGCACATTGCCCACCGTGGTCTGTCTTCCTAAAGCCACCGGGTGGCGATGGCACGGGTGCGAGGGCCCTTTCAATGCTGCTTGCAGCTTTAATTAGGGCCCAAGCCCTAAGGGCGAAGGCCCTATTGTTTTCCTAAGGATTATTTATTATTCTTCTTCTTCTTCTTCTTCTTCTTCTTCTTCTTCTTCTTCCCTTCTAATTATTTTTTTACTACCTTTTGGACACTTTTGGAGGCCTTAACATGCTCAAAAACTCCTGAAACTTTGCACACGTGTCAGAACCGGCGGCCATCAGGGCCGGGCTGAAGATGGTACCCGGGCGTGGCAGGGGGGCTCGACAGCGCCCCCTGGAACGGGGTCCGAAAACATGGTCCATAAATCAAACACGCTTGCATGTAATAATATGAAACTCGGTACACATGTAGATCTCATCGTTTCATATATACTTCGCACTCTTAATTTTTACCCCAGCCCAACAGGAAGTGGGCTATTTAGGGTTGTTGGTAAAACACACGCAATGGAATTTGAAGTACTCCTCCTAGAGAATTCAAACACACGGCACGAAACTCGGTCAGCGTGAAGTCAAGACATTGAGGATGAAAGTTTGCGAGGGGATTTTTTGATATCTCGAACGGTTTGGCCGTGGCGAGGAAACAAAATTATGGTGAGAAACGTGAAACAGGAAGTGTGTCATAACTTCAGCATACATTAACTGATCTTGATGAAACTTCAGCAGTGTGTTCGCTGTATGAGGCCGATCACATGGATGTGACTATTGTGAGTCAAAGTTATAGCGCCACCAACTGGCAGCAGGAAGTGTGTCACTTTCAAAATGCTTTGAAATCACCCTCTTATTTTTACCCGATTTGCTTCAAACTTCATTTGTATAATGTAAATACACGGCAGATGAAGACCTGTGAATGGATTCTTGATATCTTTGAAACTGTTGCTGTGGCAATCCATCAAACTTTAATATTCTTTTTGGATGCTTTTGAGACTCTTAGCATGCCTGAAATTGCTTAAAATTGCATGAAACTCGACAGACAGATCACATTTATTAGCCAGGTGACATGTGCATAGTTTCAGAAACGGGCGTGGTGCAGGGACTCAGTAGCGCCACCTTTTGACAAAAGTGGGGGGGTTAGTTTCATCTAGAGTTACAAAAATCTGTATTTATATAGTTCACCTCCAGCCAGACAACTTTCTAATTTACAGTCATTTGCAACAACCAAGAGGAAGTCAGATATTTTGGTTTGAATATGGTCATTTCTCTCTGAGCCTATGTCTCTGTGCCTGCTGCTGTCTGTGTGTGTCTGTCTGTGAGTCTGGGGAGGGGGAGGGGGAGTGGGGCTAGATTAACCATTTCACTGCTGTGTGGTTTGGCCTTCATTAAAAAAGAAAATAAATGTCTTAAGCCTTGTATTTTTTAAATACGTTTTTTAATAAAGTAAAGGCATATAACAGACATGCTTCATTTACATTTTTTTAATAAAACATTGTTTTTTATGTTTTTCAAGCCATTTGATTTATGAGGACTTTTGAAATGTCCTCATAAACCACCCATAAGTTGTAATACCAGTGTAATACACGTCATTATACAAATTTGTGTCCTCATAAATCACATAAACCAACCCACACACACACACACACACACACACACACACACACACACACACACACACACACACACACACACACCAAATTGATGGTGGGTGGCAATGGTATATTTAAAAGTGCATAATTGTAATATCTGCAAGGCACCCCTAGTCCAGTCTTATTAAATGTATGCTTCATCTTTCATTTTAATTTGTAAATTTGATCAATAAATTCAATTATTTAGAATAATAAGATACTATATGGCTGTTACCCTAGGTAGGGCTGATCAAATTACATCATTTACATTGAAAAATAACAATGCATTAAATGATGTTATGAGATTGTTTTAAATATGAGTCAATTAAAAATCGTTGGAAAGAATGATACTTTTAAACATAACACTGAACCGTCACTAGGTGTCGCCAGGCTACCGTCTTAATGAGCGAGTCATTGATTCATTCGTTCAAACGATTCGTTCGAACGACTGAGTCATTCATGAATGAGACCGGTATGGATTGGTCATTGAATCTAGGGTTTGCGATGTCTACCAATTTGTCATCAGACGATGTGTACAGTGAAACATCGCGATGGACGATGATATCGGGAGGAGGGGCGGGGCTAACGTTTTAATTTTTCACTTAAGCAATAAGCCCAGCAAAGCCGTGTTTTACAGTGGATTTAGAACAGCTAAGGGGCGTAGGCACAACGCGGAGATATTTTCCTCTACATCTCATCAGCAATTTTGATTTCGGCACGCTCTGAGTCTGCAGCAGCTGACCACTAGGAGCGAATGTACATGATGTACAATGTACACGTGACAGAGCAGCCAGATCCAGACTGTGCTTTCGCGCTGTGGCTGGCGCTGAGCCAGAGACAGACGCGTTCAGTGCTTGTCATATTATATCACAACTATTCAGTGTTTTTAACCATTTATTTTAGGTTTCAGACATTTAAATGCATATAATTTATAGCAAAACAATACATTTATAGTTTGTAAAATACACAATGGTGTCTATGGAAGCAGCAATAACAACCCATTCAAATATATTTGCCGACGGATTTTATTCATATCAGACACACAGTGTAAGTAACTATAAAGTTAACTCTATTCTTCTCCCAGTTCACCGGCCATGTATTTCGGGAGAAACTGTTTTTTTAAACGACAAAACAAACTCACTTACACACATTTGAGAATCAGAATAGAAGACAGTTGATGACATGGTAACCAGGTTTGTTAATATTTATAAATAAAAGCGCTAACGTTACATGTCATACAGCGCTATTTTGGCTGTGGTGAATCACGTGCCAAGCATGACGCGTCACCATGGAAACATGGGGGGGGGGGGAATCGCAATGCTGGCTTAACATCGTGTTGTCTGTCAGCCATCACAATGGACCGACTCTTAGCATGCTTGAAATTGCATGAAACTCGAAAGACACAGGTATGCATATAGTTCAGATCAAGCCGGACAACTTTCTAATTAACTGTCATTAGCTCAGAGCAAGAGGAAGTTAGATATTTTGGTTTGAATATGGTCATTTTCTCTCCCTCTCTCTCTGAGCCAATATGGCAAGCCATTCTAACATTTAATCATTTTAGTCTACTAGTCTCTATTTTCATGCTACTAGTTCTTATTTTTTAGATACTAGTATCTATTCCATTAAGTACTAGTACTTATTCATTAGCGACTAGTGCTTATTCTTTAGATACTAGTGCGTATTCTTTAGATATTCTTTTGAATACGTATTAGTAGCTAATGAATAAGTACTGGTATCTATTTAATAGGGACTAGTATCTAATGACTTAGTACTAGTATTTATTGAATAAATACTAGTATCTATTAATAGCTAGTATCTAAAATGTCATTTTCTCTCTCTCTCTCTCTCTGAGCCAATATGGCAAGCCGTTTTAACATTTAATCATTTTAACCTACTAGTCTCTATTTTCATTATTTTTATTTTCATACAACCCATGTATTTTAAATGTATTGTTTGCTTTAAATTAAATTAAGATTGTATGTTTGGTAATTGAACCTAAATAAATGTAAAATTAATGTGCTATATTTCAGATCAATATATTTGTTTTCCTTCATTTTAATCAACACTAACTTATTTCTGTATAAAATAAAAAATCCCGAATAATCCAGACCAAGCGGAGCACACTATTTCTACAACATCATCAGTGCTGAAGCGGAACTACCAGAGCCGTTCGGCAGATAGCGAGCAGATATTTTGTTTCACGTCGTGCACAATAACCCTAATGGCACGAGGGTGGCGAGCCACCGGCTTTATATATATATATATATATATATATATATATATATATATATATATATATATATATATATATATATATATATATATATATATATATATATATATATATATGAATATAGCTGCGAGCAGCGATGAAGGGCCAAAGCCGGCGGTACCGCCACCCTGGTGCACCAGGGTTGCGGTGCCACCGGCTTGGGCCCGTAATCGCTGCTCGCAGCTATATTCATTAGGGCCCGAGCACCGATGGTGTGAGGACCCTCTTGGAATTGCTCTGTTTATTAGGGCCCGAGCACCGATGGTGTGAGGACCCTCTTGGAATTGCTCTGTTTATTAGGGCCCAAGCCCTAAGGGCGAAGGCCCTATTGTTTTCCTAAGGATTATTAGGGCCCGAGCACCGATGGTGTGAGGACCCTCTTGGAATTGCTCTGTTTATTATTATTAGGGCCCGAGCACCGATGGTGTGAGGACCCTCTTGGAATTGCTCTGTTTATTATTATTCTTCTTCTTCTCCGCAATGAATCGCATTTTTGAGGGCCTAAACATGCACGAAAACTCACGAAAATTTGCACACGCGTCAGAACTGGCGAAAATTTACATCTGATATGCGTTTCAAAATTGGGCGGGCCAAAATGGCTCGATAGCGCCACCTATAAAGGTTCAACGGAGTGCGCCTCGCTTTACGTTTCACGTACGTGTACGAAATTCGGTACATACATGTAATGGCCCATTACCTACAAAAAAGTCTCTTGGACCGTAGCCCTAAACACAACAGGAAGTCAGCCATTTTGAACTTCCTCTCAGATTTTTGTGCAGTTTTTGCCATTTTCAGGCCTCGTACTTTAACGAACTCCTCCTACAGTTTTAATCTGATCATCTTCAAATTTGGTGAGTGTAATCTTAAGGCCTTTGCGACGTTAAATTGCGAAGATCTTGAGTTTTCGTCGAAGGGCGTGTCCTCGGCGGCCTGACAAATTTTGATGTTTCGCCATGAAACAGGAAGTTGCTGTAACTCAGGCAAACAATGTCCAATCTGCCCCAAACTTCACATGTTTGATAAGAGTTCTGTCCTGAACACATGTGCATGCTGATATTCAGTTACAGTCATAGCGCCACCTGCTGGCAACAGGAAGTGACATGTTTAACACTGTTGTGGACTCCTGATAACATATAAAAAAGTGCCAGCAAGTGTTAAACATGCTAACAACATACTTGAAACATGCTAAAACATGCTAGCAAGCACTTAGCTAAGTGCTAAAGCATGCTATTACTGCAATTCAATAGGAATTTGCTGTAACTCAGGTATGGAATGTCCAATCTGCCCCAAACTTCACACGTTTGATAAGAGTTCTGTCCTGAACACATGTCCATGCTCATATTCAGTTACAGTCATAGCGCCACCTGCTGGCAACAGGAAGTGACATGTTTAACACTTTTGTGGACTCCTAATAACATATAAAAAAGTGCCAGCAAGTGCTAAACATGCTATCAACATACTTGAAACATGCTAAAACATGCTAGCAAACACTTAGCTAAGTGCTAAAGCATGCTATAACTGCAATGAAATAGTAATTTGCTGTAACTTCGAACCCCGAAACCCCGAAACTTCACACATTTGATAAGAGTCCTGCCCTGAACACATCTACATGAGAATATTCAGTTATAGTAATAGCGCCACCTACTGGCAACAGGACGTGACATGTTTAACACTGTGATGCAGTACTAGCAACATATTAAATATGCCATTGAATTATAAACATGTTATAATCATGTTAAAACATGCTAGTAATTCTTAGCTAAGTGCTAAAGCATGCTAATGAAATGAAACAGGAAGTTGTTGTTACTTAAGAAGACAATGTCCAAACTGCCCCAAACTTCACACATTTGATAAGAGTCCTGCCCTGAACACATCTACATTACAATTTTCAGCTATAGTAATAGCGCCACCTACTGGCAACAGGAAGGTACATGTTTAACAGTGTGATGCAGTACTGGCAACATAGTAAATATGCCATTGAGTTATAAACATGTTATAAACATGTTAAAACATGCTAGCAATTCTTAGCTAAGTGCTAAAGCATGCTAATGAAATGAAACAGGAAGTTGTTGTTACTTAAGAAGGCAATGTCCAATCTGCCCCAAACTTCACACATTTGATAAGAGTCCTGCCCTGAACACATCTACATTACAATTTTCAGCTATAGTAATAGCGCCACCTACTGGCAACAGGAAGTGACATGTTTAACAGTGTGATGCAGTACTGGCAACATAGTAAATATGCCATTGAGTTATAAACATGTTATAAACATGTTAAACATGCTAGCAATTCTTAGCTAAGTGCTAAAGCATGCTAATGAAATGAAACAGGAAGTTGTTGTTACTTAAGAAGGCAATGTCCAATCTGCCCCAAACTTCACACATTTGATAAGAGTCATGCCCTGAACACATCTACATGACAATATTTAGTTATAGTAATAGCGCCACCTACTGGCAACAGGAAGTGACATGTTTAACAGTGTGATGCAGTACTGGCAACATAGTAAATATGCCATTGAGTAAAAAACATGTTATAAACATGTTAAAACATGCTAGCAATTCTTAGCTAAGTGCTAAAGCATGCTAATGAAATGAAACAGGAAGTTGTTGTTACTTAAGAAGGCAATGTCCAATCTGCCCCAAACTTCACACATTTGAAAAGAGTCCTGCCCTGAACACATCTACATGACAATTTTCAGTTATAGTAATAGCGCCACCTACTGGCAACAGGAAGTGACATGTTTAACAGTGTGATGCAGTACTGGCAACATAGTAAATATGCCATTGAGTTATAAACATGTTATAAACATGTTAAACATGCTAGCAATTCTTAGCTAAGTGCTAAAGCATGCTAATGCTATGAAACAGGAAGTTGTTTTTACTTAAGAAGGCAAAGTTCAATCTGCCCCAAACTTCACATGTTTGATAAGAGTTCTGTCCTGAACACATGTGCATGCTCATATTCAGTTACAGTCATAGCGTCACCTGCTGGCAACAGGAAGTGACATGTTTAACAGCATGCTATTATACCCATAATAAAGGACATTTTTGTAACTGACTTTGACATACTCCCACTATATTTATCTACTTAAATGCACATTGCCCACCGTGGTCTGTCTTCCTAAAGCCACCGGGTGGCGATGGCACGGGTGCGAGGGCCCTTTCAATGCTGCTTGCAGCTTTAATTATTATTATTATTATTAGGGCCCGAGCACCGATGGTGTGAGGACCCTCTTGGAATTGCTCTGTTTATTATTATTATTATTATTATTATTATTATTCTTCTTCTCCGCAATGAATCGCATTTTTGAGGGCCTAAACATGCACGAAAACTCACGAAAATTTGCACACGCGTCAGAACTGACGAAAATTTACATCTGATATGCGTTTCAAAATTGGGCGGGGCAAAATGGCTCGATAGCGCCACCTATAAAGGTTCAACGGAGTGCGCCTCGCGTTACGTTTCACGTACGTGTACGAAATTCGGTACATACATGTAATGGCCCAATACCTACAAAAAAGTCTCTTGGAGCGTAGCCCTAAACACAACAGGAAGTCAGCCATTTTGAACTTCCTCTCAGATTTTTGTGCAGTTTTTGCCATTTTCAGGCCTCGTACTTTAACGAACTCCTCCTACAGTTTTAATCTGATCATCTTCAAATTTGGTGAGTGTAATCTTAAGGCCTTTGCGACGTTAAATTGCGAAGATCTTGAGTTTTCGTCGAAGGGCGTGTCCTCGGCGGCCTGACAAATTTCGATGTTTCGCCATGAAACAGGAAGTTGCTGTAACTCAGGCAAACAATGTCCAATCTGCCCCAAACTTCACATGTTTGATAAGAGTCCTGTCCCGAACACATATCCATCCTCAAATTCAGTTACAGTCATAGCGCCACCTGCTGGCAACAGGAAGTGACATGTTTAACACTGTTGTGGACTACTAATAACATATAAAAAAGTGCCAGCAAGTGCTAAACATGCTAGCAACATACTAGAAACATGCTAAAACATGCTAGCAAAAACTTAGCTAAGTGCTAAAGCATGCTAATGCAATGAAACAGGAAGTTGTTGTTACTTAAGAAGGCAATGTCCAATCTGCCCCAAACTTCACACATTTGATAAGAGTCCTGCCCTGAACACATCTACATGACAATTTTCACCTATAGTAATAGCGCCACCTACTGGCAACAGGAAGTGACATGTTTAACATTGTGATGCAGTACTGACAACATAGTAAATATGCCATTGAGTTATAAACATGTTATAAACATGTTAAAACATGCTAGCAATTCTTAGCTAAGTGCTAAAGCATGCTAATGAAATGAAACAGGAAGTTGTTGTTACTTAAGAAGGCAATGTCCAATCTGCCCCAAACTTCACACATTTGATAAGAGTCCTGCCCTGAACACATCTACATGACAATATTCAGTTATAGTAATAGCGCCACCTACTGGCAACAGGAAGTGACATGTTTAACACTGTGATGCAGTACTAGCAACATATTAAATATGCCATTGAATTATAAACGTTACAAACATGTTAAAACATGCTAGCAATTCTTAGCTAAGTGCTAAAGCATGCTAATGAAATGAAACAGGAAGTTGTTGTTACTTAAGAAGACAATGTCCAAACTGCCCCAAACTTCACACATTTGATAAGAGTCCTGCCCTAAACACATCTACATGACAATTATCAGCTATAGTAATAGCGCCACCTACTGGCAACAGGAAGTGACATGTTTAACAGTGTGATGCAGTACTGGCAACATAGTAAATATGCCATTGAGTTATAAACATGTTATAAACATGTTAAAACATGCTAGCAATTCTTAGCTAAGTGCTAAAGCATGCTAATGAAATGAAACAGGAAGTTGTTGTTACTTAAGAAGGCAATGTCCAATCTGCCCCAAACTTCACACGTTTGATAAGAGTCCTGCCCTGAACACATCTACATGACAATATTCAGTTATAGTAATAGCGCCACCTACTGGCAACAGGAAGTGACATGTTTAACAGTGTGATGCAGTACTGGCAACATAGAAAATATGCCATTGAGTTATAAACATGTTATCAACATGTTTAACATGCTAGAAATTCTTAGCTAAGTGCTAAAGCATGCTAATGCTATGAAACAGGAAGTTGTTTTTACTTAAGAAGGCAAAGTTCAATCTGCCCCAAACTTCACATGTTTGATAAGAGTTCTGTCCTGAGCACATGTGCATGCTCATATTCAGTTACAGTCATAGCGCCACCTGCTGGCAACAGGAAGTGACATGTTTAACAGCATGCTATTATCCCCATAATAAATGACATTTTTGTAACTGACTTTGACATACTCCCACTATATTTATCTACTTAAATGCACATAGCCCACCGTGCTCTGTCTTCCTAAAGCCACCGGGTGGCGATGGCACGGGTGCGAGGGCCCTTTCAATGCTGCTTGCAGCTTTAATTATTATTATTATTATTATTATTCTCCGCAATGAATCGCATTTTTGAGGGCCTAAACATGCACGAAAAGTCACGAAAATTTGCACACGCGTCAGAACTGGCGAAAATTTACATCTGATATGCGTTTCAAAATTGGGCGGGCCAAAATGGCTCGATAGCGCCACCTATAAAGGTTCAACGGAGTGCGCCTCGCGTTACGTTTCACGTACGTGTACGAAATTCGGTACATACATGTAATGGCCCAATACCTACAAAAAAGTCTCTTGGAGCGTAGCCCTAAACACAACAGGAAGTCAGCCATTTTGAACTTCCTCTCAGATTTTTGTGCAGTTTTTGCCATTTTCAGGCCTCGTACTTTAACGAACTCCTCCTACAGTTTTAATCTGATCATCTTCAAATTTGGTGAGTGTAATCTTAAGGCCTTTGCGACGTTAAATTGCGAAGATCTTGAGTTTTCGTCGAAGGGCGTGTCCTCGGCGGCCTGACAAATTTTGATGTTTCGCCATGAAACAGGAAGTTGCTGTAACTCAGGCAAACAATGTCCAATCTGCCCCAAACTTCACATGTTTGATAAGAGTTCTGTCCTGAACACATGTGCATGCTCATATTCAGTTACAGTCATAGCGCCACCTGCTGGCAACAGGAAGTGACATGTTTAACACTGTTGTGGACTCCTGGTAACATATAAAAAAGTGCCAGCAAGTGTTAAACATGCTAACAACATACTTGAAACATGCTAAAACATGCTAGCAAGCACTTAGCTAAGTGCTAAAGCATGCTATTACTGCAATTCAATAGGAATTTGCTGTAACTCAGGTATGGAATGTCCAATCTGCCCCAAACTTCACACGTTTGATAAGAGTCATGGCCTGAACACATCTACATGACAATATTCAGTTATAGTAATAGCGCCACCTACTGGCAACAGGAAGTGACATGTTTAACACTTTTGTGGACTCCTAATAACATATAAAAAAGTGCCAGCAAGTGCTAAACATGCTATCAACATACTTGAAACATGCTAAAACATGCTAGCAAACACTTAGCTAAGTGCTAAAGCATGCTATTACTGCAATTAAATAGTAATTTGCTGTAACTTCGAACCCCGAAACCCCGAAACTTCACACATTTGATAAGAGTCCTGCCCTGAACACATCTACATGAGAATATTCAGTTATAGTAATAGCGCCACCTACTGGCAACAGGAAGTGACATGTTTAACACTGTGATGCAGTACTAGCAACATATTAAATATGCCATTGAATTATAAACATGTTATAAACATGTTAAAACATGCTAGTAATTCTTAGCTAAGTGCTAAAGCATGCTAATGAAATGAAACAGGAAGTTGTTGTTACTTAAGAAGACAATGTCCAAACTGCCCCAAACTTCACACATTTGATAAGAGTCCTGCCCTGAACACATCTACATTACAATTTTCAGCTATAGTAATAGCGCCACCTACTGGCAACAGGAAGTGACATGTTTAACAGTGTGATGCAGTACTGGCAACATAGTAAATATGCCATTGAGTTATAAACATGTTATAAACATGTTAAAACATGCTAACAATTCTTAGCTAAGTGCTAAAGCATGCTAATGAAATGAAACAGGAAGTTGTTGTTACTTAAGAAGACAATGTCCAATCTGCCCCAAACTTCACACATTTGATAAGAGTCCTGCCCTGAACACATCTACATTACAATTTTCAGCTATAGTAATAGCGCCACCTACTGGCAACAGGAAGTGACATGTTTAACAGTGTGATGCAGTACTGGCAACATAGTGAATATGCCATTGAGTTATAAACATGTTATAAACATGTTAAAACATGCTAGCAATTCTTATCTAAGTGCTAAAGCATGCTAATGAAATGAAACAGGAAGTTGTTGTTACTTAAGAAGGCAATGTCCAATCTGCCCCAAACTTCACACATTTGATAAGAGTCCTGCCCTGAACACATCTACATTACAATTTTCAGCTATAGTAATAGCGCCACCTACTGGCAACAGGAAGTGACATGTTTAACAGTGTGATGCAGTACTGGCAACATAGTAAATATGCCATTGAGTAAAAAACATGTTATAAACATGTTAAACATGCTAGCAATTCTTAGCTAAGTGCTAAAGCATGCTAATGCTATGAAACAGGAAGTTGTTTTTACTTAAGAAGGCAAAGTTCAATCTGCCCCAAACTTCACATGTTTGATAAGAGTTCTGTCCTGAACACATGTGCATGCTCATATTCAGTTACAGTCATAGCGTCACCTGCTGGCAACAGGAAGTGACATGTTTAACAGCATGCTATTATACCCATAATAAAGGACATTTTTGTAACTGACTTTGACATACTCCAACTATATTTATCTACTTAAATGCACATTGCCCACCGTGGTCTATCTTCCTTAAGCCACCGGGTGGCGATGGCACGGGTGCGAGGGCCCTTTCAATGCTGCTTGCAGCTTTAATGTAAATATGTAATTAACTGCCATTGTAGAGATATCCACTACATGCATAACAGCCGAATGATGCTCTCTTTAGCTCAGGTTTTATTAGGGCCCGAGCACCGATGGTGTGAGGACCCTCTTGGAATTGCTCTGTTTATTATTATTATTATTATTATTCTTCTCCGCAATGAATCACATTTTTGAGGGCCTAAACATGCACGAAAACTCACGAAAATTTGCACACGCGTCAGAACTGGCGAAAATTTACATCTGATATGCGTTTCAAAATTGGGCGGGGCAAAATGGCTCGATAGCGCCACCTATAAAGGTTCAACGGAGTGCGCCTCGCGTTACGTTTCACGTACGTGTACGAAATTCGGTACATACATGTAATGGCCCAATACCTACAAAAAAGTCTCTTGGAGCGTAGCCCTAAACACAACAGGAAGTCAGCCATTTTGAACTTCCTCTCAGATTTTTGTGCAGTTTTTTGCCATTTTCAGGCCTCGTACTTTAACGAACTCCTCCTACAGTTTTAATCTGATCATCTTCAAATTTGGTGAGTGTAATCTTAACCTCTTAACCTTCGCCAGAGCGAGGGCGCTCTGAGCGTTTTTTTTTTTAAATCGTTCAAAGTTACTATCAGATTCAATGTTAATACCTTGACAAACTATACATCATTAAAAAGATATAAGACTGAAGGTTTAGTATTTGACCACTATTGTATTCTGAGAATCTTATAGTGACAGTTATGTCTTAATTTGTGTCTGGAGTTATGTAATCAAAAAATGAGTCGATACCTTTGATATGAATTATGAGCGTCAGCCGCTTCCATTAAAAAAAAAACTCCAGTGAGATCGTCACGACAGAGCTTGACAAAACAACGTCCATCAGGGCTTTTAGCTCAAAAGTGTACAGATTTGGAGAAATATTGATAGATTCTCATAGGTTTACATCAGATTTATATAGACAGGAATCATATTTATTGAATATCTACCCAAATGCGTCGATTTAATCATTATGAGCGCTGGAGACTCTGATGTACTGTGTTTTCAATACATACTGGCAGCCTGAGGGCGCCCTGTGCACATATGGACTCCAAATTTGGAACACGAAGAAGAATCATATCATGTGACATTTCAGGAAGTCCATCACGACGTAAACACTAACAGAGATCGCTGTAACATGCAGATAAAGATGTTTTGAAGACAATAAACATGATTGCAATGATATTTGGTTTACCTGTGTTCTTCGAGCCATGTCAGGTATTTTCATAATAATAGATTATATTTATAATGTAATGCTAATCGATATAGACTTTATCATGGTGAAGAATACTATAAAATACTATATTTTCTGTCCGATTTTTTTATCTGAAGCCAAATCAGAGCACAGAAGGTTATTTAAAACACTCGACTTGTGCTATAAAGTAAGTTTTAGAGCACAAACATGGTTTTAATCTCATAAATTTTCGTGTATTGATGGTGTGCTAAGCTAACATGCTAGCTAGCCCTTGGTGCACCTGCTACCTAGCTGTTATATTTATGAATATTTCTAAATAGGACTGCTTGCTGAAATGTTTCTTTTTTCAAGAAGGTCATTTTATATAGTTTCAAATGTAAGGTGAGAACTTTGAGAACTTTCCCTAAAAGAGATTAGGGGTTGAAACAGTGTGAATAGCCAGTCGTTAGTAATTATAATGCAGACAAAAGAAAGCATATTTAGAGCAATAACTAGGCTGGAGAGGTGTGAATGTGTGCAGGGGAGACTGACACTGAATGGAGATCGTTTAGACCACAACACAATAGAGAAAATAGACTGAATAGATGCTTAGAAAATGACAATAAACATCAGTTTGCATTTTAGAGTCTAATCAAAATAAAATCGTTTGACATGATCTTGAAAAACATTTAACTAAATAAAGAGTTTTAGACATATCATCTTCAGATTTTAAATATAACATGGTCAGACATGTGGCTTTAGCTGCAGTGCATTTCTAGATTGATACAGGGCCAACTTCAATTTTATTTTCATGAAAATATTTCATAAAAATAAATTTCTAATAACTTGACAAAACTTTGAAGCTATTTATAACATTTATTTTTCATTATGACAATAATTAATTCTACATTTGCAATAAACTGCCAGGTGTCAGCTTTCAAATGAGATCATACTTGTGCTTTTAGAACAAATGGTTCATGAACTGTATCTGTTTCAGTTTGGGTATGCCATTTCTGGGGATTTTTCAAAATTGGGGGTGAAGCTTAACAGGTTAAGGCCTTTGCGACGTTAAATTGCGAAGATCTTGAGTTTTCGTCGAAGGGCGTGTCCTCGGCGGCCTGACAAATTTTGATGTTTCGCCATGAAACAGGAAGTTGCTGTAACTCAGGCAAACAATGTCCAATCTGCCCCAAACTTCACACGTTTGATAAGAGTTCTGTCCTGAACACATGTCCATGCTCATATTCAGTTACAGTCACAGCGCCACCTGCTGGCAACAGGAAGTGACATGTTTAACACTGTTGTGGACTCCTGATAACATATAAAAAAGTGCCAGCAAGTGTTAAACATGCTAACAACATACTTGAAACATGCTAAAACATGCTAGCAAGCACTTAGCTAAGTGCTAAAGCATGCTATTACTGCAATTCAATAGGAATTTGCTGTAACTCAGGTATGGAATGTCCAATCTGCCCCAAACTTCACACGTTTGATAAGAGTCATGGCCTGAACACATCTACATGACAATATTCAGTTATAGTAATAGCGCCACCTACTGGCAACAGGAAGTGACAGGTTTAACACGTTGATGCCCTTCTAGCAACAGGCTAAAAATGCCATTGAGTTCTAAACATACAAGAAACATGTTAAAACATGCTAGCAATACTTAGCTAAGTCCTAAAGCATGCTAATTCAATGAAACAGGAAGTTGTTGTTACTTAAGAAGACAATGTCCAAACTGCCCCAAACTTCACACATTTGATAAGAGTCCTGCCCTGAACACATCTACATTACAATTTTCAGCTATAGTAATAGCGCCACCTACTGGCAACAGGAAGTGACATGTTTAACAGTGTGATGCAGTACTGGCAACATAGTAAATATGCCATTGAGTTATAAACATGTTATAAACATGTTAAAACATGCTAGCAATTCTTAGCTAAGTGCTAAAGCATGCTAATGAAATGAAACAAGAAGTTGTTGTTACTTAAGAAGACAATGTCCAATCTGCCCCAAACTTCACACATTTGATAAGAGTCCTGCCCTAAACACATCTACATTACAATTTTCAGCTATAGTAATAGCGCCACCTACTGGCAACAGGAAGTGACATGTTTAACAGTGTGATGCAGTACTGGCAACATAGTAAATATGCCATTGAGTTATAAACATGTTATAAACATGTAAAACATGCTAGCAATTCTTAGCTAAGTGCTAAAGCATGCTAATGAAATGAAACAGGAAGTTGTTGTTACTTAAGAAAGCAATGTCCAATCTGCCCCAAACTTCACACATTTGATAAGAGTCCTGCCCTGAACACATCTACATGACAATATTCAGTTATAGTAATAGCGCCACCTACTGGCAACAGGAAGTGACATGTTTAACAGTGTGATGCAGTACTGGCAACATAGTAAATATGCCATTGAGTTATAAACATGTTATAAACATGTTAAAACATGCTAGCAATTCTTAGCTAAGTGCTAAAGCATGCTAATGAAATGAAACAGGAAGTTGTTGTTACTTAAGAAGGCAATGTCCAATCTGCCCCAAACTTCACACATTGGATAAGAGTCCTGCCCTGAACACATCTACATGACAATATTCAGTTATAGTAATAGCGCCACCTACTGGCAACAGGAAGTGACATGTTTAACAGTGTGATGCAGTACTGGCAACATAGTAAATATGCCATTGAGTTATAAACATGTTATAAACATGTTAAACATGCTAGCAATTCTTAGCTAAGTGCTAAAGCATGCTAATGCTATGAAACAGGAAGTTGTTTTTACTTAAGAAGGCAAAGTTCAATCTGCCCCAAACTTCACATGTTTGATAAGAGTCCTGCCCTGAACACATGTGCATGCTCATATTCAGTTACAGTCATAGCGCCACCTGCTGGCAACAGGAAGTGACATGTTTAACAGCATGCTATTATACCCATAATAAAGGACATTTTTGTAACTGACTTTGACATACTCCCACTATATTTATCTACTTAAATGCACATTGCCCACCGTGGTCTGTCTTCCTAAAGCCACCGGGTGGCGATGGCACGGGTGCGAGGGCCCTTTCAATGCTGCTTGCAGCTTTAATTTATTTGTTTATTTTTATTTATTTATTTATAAATCAGTTACTCATTGATAGTGGGTATTTGCAAACTGCCCACGAGAGTGTGGTATCGACAACGCTGGTATATCAGATCACTGTATTCTACTGTGGAATATCGGTCACGCAAAACTTGCTTACACTTGCTATGGACATTTCCCCTTTAAGGCGAGCTATCCGGCCTGTTGCAGTCTGAAGATCAGTAGTAATTAGGAACGCGCGGCGCCACGTCACCATGGACACCAGTTTGCACTCTACCGCTGGTGTGGGTAGCAACGGAGAACCTAACCTGGATGAAGTTTAATCATGATAGAGGGGACCTGATAACAGTGGCTGGTGGAGCGCCTACCAAGAACTTGAAAGACCGACTTGAAAGCCTTGGAAGTGGAGCTTGAACTTGAACCAGCGAGAGAACGCCTCTTGTGACTTGCAGAGTTGTTGGTTCATGTCAGTGGATCGGTGATCTGCGGGATGATGCACCCGTGCAGACAGCGAGATTCTTTTGCTGTTGATGATGACTCTTCCTGCCGGATTATCCTGGCTGAGCTGACGCTCTTGAGGCTTTTGATGACATGAAATGGAAACTGATTGGTTACCCAGCGTGTTTTAGGCCTGGATGAGCAGAACTTCTCATGAGAGGCCTTGGCTGGTCCGAAGACCGCTGTGTCTACAGGGAGATGCGCACTGACGCGGGAACCTCGGCGTGCGGGAGATACAGCGGGGCATATCCGCCGTCGGACTCGATAATAGGAAACAATTTGCCTGTCCTGAAACATGTTGGCAGCATGAATGGTTGAAGCGACAGCATCTGAGAACTCAGACATGAGTAAGTACCACCCTTTTATGCTGGCTATTAGGATGTGATTGGATAAATGAGAAGGTAATACATGACGTGAACGATTGAGTCTTCCTGGCAGAACTTGCGCTAAGCTTCATTTCTGCAGTGGAAAAAACAAACAAATAACCCAACCAGTTCTGCAGTGGAAACAGAACATTTACTGATGAGATCTGACAACTGACAGTAAAGGATGAGTGTTTTGGAGAAACAGATAACCTCCTCATGTGACTGTTCCTTTGCTCTACATTCTAGTAATTCTCCACATGCTTGTCATAAATAAAATATTATACATTACAAAAACATCTAAACACAAAACAACCCTGCATCAAAACCCTCATTTTGTTAATGTAGATTAGAATACCATACTGTTGCAATACGAAGCAGAAAAAAAATAATGCTATAAAAACAGATATGCTATATTTTAAATAAACATATTCAATTAGGTTTAAACTTAAAACACGTAAATGGGTAGTTGACAAATGGCCAAGAAAAAGTACTTTTTTTGGAAAACATAACTTTTTAAGAAAAAATACATATATTTATGGAGTATGAAAACTGCAGTTTCAGAAAATAGTAGTGGTCACTCATTTTGTCAATGACTTCACATATTTTTTTCATTTTTTCACTCAACAGTACTGTAAATGTGTCCTATGGTGTGACATTTAAAAAGTATTAAGAAATTATATTAAAAAACATTAAAAAAAAAATACTTGAGAGAATTGTTCACATTATTAAAACTTTTTTTAATCAAAGTGATATTTATTTTACATGAAAGTACTAATTAAAATAATTTTCACCATGAATCGATGAACTTGTAACGACATTGGCAGGGTATCTGGCAGATGTTCGGAATCAGCAAAATCCTGATCTGCTAACACAGCTCATTTTCTTCTTGAGTAAATCACTGGAAGCTAGTTAATCAAACACAGCTCTGTCTTACTGTGATTGACAAATCAAAGGGATGGTGTTTGGGACTTGATCAAATCATTGACTCTGATTTTGCCACGCAGCGTTTTTCTCTAATGAATAAACAAAGGAATGACCTGTTTACTACATGTGACCGAAAGGACATGTGACTCCGAATGAATTCGGAAGGACAATCACACACAGTTACCACACAACACGAACTTTGAACATTAAACTTACATCGTCAGATTCTCTGACAGGGGCGTGACCCAGTCTTTCCATAAAAAGACTGACCCCCATGAAGTTCCTCAGAGAGCTTTTTCCCTGGGAGAGGTTTCCGGTACCATGGCTCCTTAGGGAGCTTCACACCGTGTTTCTTCTTTTTCTTTAATCTTTCTTTATTTTCGTCTTCGAACTTTTTCTTACGTTCAGTTTCAGTGAAATGAACGAAATCGGCAACTTCAATCTTAAAGAGACTTTTTGAACCTACCGCGACCGCACTCACCCGGAAGAGACGAGAAAGCACGCACCCGCTCTTAAGGACACACACACACGCAAGACTCGGCTTTCCTCAGCAACTCAAAGAGAACCATTGTGCAAGTATTAGTTTTATGGAACTTTTAATGTGATTTCATTCCTTAGTGTCTCTCAAGGTTCATTCTGTCTGTGATTTTTGCCATACTGCCATCTCTCTCTCAATCTCTCTCTCTCTCACTCAATCTCTCTCTCTCACTCAATGTCTCTCTCTCACTCCAGTTTGTTATTCGTTTGTCTTATTAGTTTTGCTTACTGTACATACATGTATCCCATGTTTAAATGTAGAATTCTGTATCCGTAGTTTCATTTTATTAAAACCATATTCTTGATTGATTTTGAGATGCTCATTTTACAAAGTCAATGAAATGTTGGTCCTAGCTACAAAAGCTTTTATTATTGACTACTTTGAGTAGTTTAATTTTATAAACACAGGAAAATTAATGTTCACGGCCAGAAGATTGATATTTCTTGGAGTTTATAAGAAGGGATAACCTTGTTGAGAAGTTGATAAGTTAATCTTACGGCCGTTTGCTGGACAAACGGTTTGATAGCTAAATTAATTCCATTAAAGGTTATCTCATATAATCGATTTGGAAAGGGACCATTGATATATGAATGAGGAATTATAACTTGTTGTGATTGATCATTCATATGTACAATCTATCTATTTTCAACTTCGATATTTTAACTGTAATATGCAATATATTAATCATATTCATGATTAATTATTCAAATTCCCTATATATCATTGAGCTAATGTTAATGTAATACCTAATGTTGTTACAGTTTGGTGGAGAACGCGACGCATTTCAAACTTTGTTTTATGAGCAAATTCAGTTTCAATCTGTTTATATGGTTATTAATAATTTTGTGCACACGCGTTTTGAAATGATGAAATTGTGAGAAGTCGCAAAACGCGAACTCACTCCTAACGGACTGAGGCAAAAAGCCGATGTCAGTCAGTAACGTTACATTTGAACAGCTGCTAAAATATGCATAGACATTTTTTATCACTGTTAACTGCTGAGTACACTGCAGTATTAATATTACAAATGTCCTGTTAAGAGATGCAGAAATCCCTCTACAGGTGATACATTTTAATATTTTTAATAAAACCGCCTATTAAAGACGAAGAAATCTCTTTTTTAGTGCGAGACGTAAATCTGATCAGAGCGAGATTCCTCTTTTCAGTAGTATAAAGGCCTGACATTTTAATATTTTTAATAAAACCACCTATTAAAGACGAAGAAATCTCTTTTTTAGTGCGAGACGTAAATCTGATCAGAGCGAGATTCCTCTTTTCAGTAGTAGAAAGGCCTGACATTTTAATATGTTTAATAAAACCGCCTATTAAAGACGAAGAAATCTCTTTTTTAGTGCGAGACGTAAATCTGATCAGAGCGAGATTCCTCTTTTCAGTAGTAGAAAGGCCTGACATTTTAATATGTTTAATAAAACCGCCTATTAAAGACGAAGAAATCTCTTTTTTAGTGCGAGACGTAAATCTGATCAGAGCGAGATTCCTCTTTTCAGTAGTAGAAAGGCCTGACATTTTAATATGTTTAATAAAACCGCCTATTAAAGACGAAGAAATCTCTTTTTTAGTGCGAGACGTAAATCTGATCAGAGCGAGATTCCTCTTTTCAGTAGTAGAAAGGCCCGATATTATAGTCGTTAGAAAACGATAAACTCCTGGTCTGAAATTGGCTTAGCTAACCAATCTAAACCTAATACATTTTGAATAAGTGCTATATTTTTAATGTGTATGGGAGTCGAACCAACAGACGGAAAATTCCTGTTGTTCACATTTGTGTGTTTTTGCAGCGAAGAAATCCTGCTACACGCTCGTGCCATTTAGCACCGCAAAGGTCCTAAAACCTTTGTTCGTTTATTTGTGAGTTATTCCAGAAAATCAGCGCGTGACGCGAGCTGAAAGCTCTTAGCTATTGAATCACAGTATAAAGTGGTTGTAATTCCGCTGACTAAACACTAGAGGGCGGTTAGAAGTCTCAAATTACGCCCCGCCTTCTGACTTCAGCCCGCATGAGCGCAATTACGCCATCTCGTGGCCGTTTCAGATAATGCTCTCTTACTGCTAAATTCCACATGACCAGTGAATTAGCCAATCTAAATTCTCAATAATTATTTGCATTCACAGCTTTGCTTGTGCGAATATTATTTCGTGTTAGACAATTTTCCTGATTTTGACTGGTACATTTACTTTGAGTTTGGTTCAAACAAAATTTGAATTAAAACTTAAATTAAATCCCAGCCCAGCCATTGAAGGAACTCCGACACCTAATGGCCGCCTCCCGCTAAGTCAGTTCACTCAGCTCTCTTTTCTCTCTTTTCAATTCTGTTGTGAATGGTTTTAATTTCTACTTTTCTCTTTTGATTATTGTATAATAATTGATGATACTTTACTGTTATCGTTAATTATTATAGGATATCATTCTGATTGTTACATTTCCCTTCATGCTTATTTAAATTTAATTTCAACTTCGTTGAATTTAATTTGAATTAAGTTTGTCTGTTCAGTCAGATGGACTGCCACTGAGGGAGCACGCCTCCTTGTGGTGAAAGCCCACTACTGCGGCCTGTTTCTTCTCCCATGGTCCATCCTGTCTCTTTCTATTTTTATTTTTATTCTCTTTTTAGGTTATTTTGATAATTACCATCATTATCATAATTTCCTTTTGTTTTATTATTATTTAGTAGAACCCATTCCACTTACTATAAGCCACACCATCTTCCTAGGTTTCCCGATAGCCCCCACTCACCTGTTGGCCCTATCTTAAACCTAGCAGCAGGCTTAGGCTTCCTTATTCTCCCTAACACATACCGTGTTAGTACAGTTTATCTTATTTCAAGTGTTTTGTTTCACTTTGATCTTTTCTATCCTTTATTCTGTTGTGATTTGTTTATTTCATTTCACCTAGAGACAGAACCTACGAGAGACACCAAGGAGAGCTAGATAACAGATCAACCACCGAGCAGCTAGCGTCACCACGTGACCCACTAGGCTGACGCCCTGTCAAAATCTTTATTTAGGCCCTGCGCCGACCTGAGCAAATTGTCCCAATCTAACTGTCTGCATCAGTTAGCCAAAATTCTCATAGACGGCATAGCCCGTATTAGCATAATTCGTTAACCTTAGAACAAACTTGCATTTTGGCCTCTTTGTGTGTGTGCTGTGTTTCTCTCGTCAATAGTGAGCCATTATGTCCCGTGCATCCAGTCCCACATCCCACTGGGACAACCTCGAGACGTGGTTGAGAGCCATGACAACCACCTTCCTGCCCCAGGATGCCGGTGACTCAGAGCCCCCGAGCCAAGAGCAGTGGGACGCCGACTTGGACAGACTCACGGCCCACGATCCAACCCAGAGCTACAAACACAAAGACTGGGCCAGAATCGTCGGAAGCATCGCACACAACCTCGTCGCCCAGGCAAGGCTCAGCGAAAGGAGCAACATCGACCTGGAGCAGCAAGCAGCAGCGCTAAAGCTTCAAGTGGAGGAGGCCCGGAAGGATCAGGCCCGAACCCAGAGTCGTCTAGATCAGCTACTCCGCGAGACCCACGACCAGCGTGGGACAGAGTATGCAGCAAACCCAGAGCTACAGGAAGAAGTAGAAAGACTTCAAAATGCCCTGGAAAACCTTCGTCTAGAGACAGACGAAAGAGAACAGTCGGAGAACGAAACCAGAGAGGAACTCGACAAGGAACTCCGACGTGGTGAGGCTCTCCTAGAGAGAGCAAAGACTGAACTAAAAGAGAAAGACACTAAGGCAAAGGCCTTTGAAAAACACTTACACACGGCCCGAGCTGAAATCCATAATCTCACTCAACAGAGACACGATCTCAAAGACGAGCTTGACCTTCTTCACAGAGAGTTGAAACACTCTTATAGACTGCAGCATGACCGGGAAGGGGAAACACACACCACAAAATTTCCCCTTACCAGCCAGTCCGCACCTTTCAGCCACGAACTCAAGGTTAAAAAGGGGGTTGAAAGCCCACTGTTCAGTATGTCACCAGCCAGCTACCAGAGAACCCCTGCCGCTAACCACGGCATGGCCCCCAAAGAACTTGACAAACTGGCCCGAAACATCCCCATGTTCACTCCAAACCCTGCAGGAGGCCATGATGTGCACGCCTACCTGCAAGACATAGACTTTCACTTGCACACTGTTCCCAACATAACACCGTGGGAAAGATTGTACCTGCTCAGAATCACGTCTAGTCGTGATGCGCGCAGCTTCCTCGACCGTCAACCAGAGACAGTCAAGTCGGACTACCAGCAGTTGCGGCAGGCCTTCATTAAGGAATTCTCTGATCCAGAATCAGACCACGGACTAATCACAGCCATGGACCTCAAGCAGGCCCGAATGGAGCCCACACAGACCTACTACGCCAGACTCCGGCAAGCCTACTTCGGAGCCCAGAATCAGCCCGGCATGGAGGATGATTCCAACTTCAGAACTTTGTTTCTCCGAAATCTGCACCCCACAGTGAGTCATCACCTAGGCATCCTGGCCTGTCCCCGTAGCATGTCTACCCAACAGCTAAGAGAATTGGCCCACAAAGCGTACACCAAGCAAAAGACTGTGTCCGAAAAGACTTTGAAAAACCCCACAATCTACTCTGTCTCTGAACACTACTCAGAGCTGCCTCTAGAGGGCACCCCACAACACCATAGCCCTGTTTACAGAGAGTCAAGACCATTCCAGGCCAGCAGAGGGCAGCACAACCTTGATGTTGCTCGTTCAAGGCACCAGAGCGAGCGCTCTGAAAGATTCTGGGAAGGCAGCCGGCGACCCAGAAATAGCCGACCCCCATCACCAAGAGACTCAAGCCCAGACAGCCCGGAGAGGTACCCCTCTCAACATGCCACTGAATGACTTTGCGCGGTGCATCTCTGCGGTAATCGGCCACACTCTGACACTAGGTTTGGGTTACACTTCTTGAGTAAATCACTGGAAGCTAGTTAATCAAACACAGCTCTGTCTTACTGTGATTGACAAATCAAAGGGATGGTGTTTGGGACTTGATCAAATCATTGACTCTGATTTTGCCACGCAGCGTTTTTCTCTAATGAATAAACAAAGGAATGACCTGTTTACTACATGTGACCGAAAGGACATGTGACTCCGAATGAATTCGGAAGGACAATCACACACAGTTACGCACACAACACGAACTTTGAACATTAAACTTACATCGTCAGATTCTCTGACAGGGGCGTGACCCAGTCTTTCCATAAAAAGAGTGACCCCCATGAAGTTCCTCAGAGAGCTTTTTCCCTGGGAGAGGTTTCCGGTACCATGGCTCCTTAGGGAGCTTCACACCGTGTTTCTTCTTTTTCTTTAATCTTTCTTTATTTTCGTCTTCGAACTTTTTCTTACGTTCAGTTTCAGTGAAATGAACGAAATCGGCAACTTCAATCTTAAAGAGACTTTTTGAACCTACCGCGACCGCACTCACCAGGAAGAGACGAGAAAGCACGCACCCGCTCTTAAGGACACACATACACGCAAGACTCGGCTTTCCTCAGCAACTCAAAGAGAACCATTGTGCAAGTATTAGTTTTATGGAACTTTTAATGTGATTTCATTCCTTAGTGTCTCTCAAGGTTCATTCTGTCTGTGATTTTTGCCATACTGCCATCTCTCTCTCAATCTCTCTCTCTCTCACTCAATCTCTCTCTCTCACTCAATGTCTCTCTCTCACTCCAGTTTGTTATTCGTTTGTCTTATTAGTTTTGCTTACTGTACATACATGTATCCCATGTTTAAATGTAGAATTCTGTATCCGTAGTTTCATTTTATTAAAACCATATTCTTGATTGATTTTGAGATGCTCATTTTACAAAGTCAATGAAATGTTGGTCCTAGCTACAAAAGCTTTTATTATTGACTACTTTGAGTAGTTTAATTTTATAAACACAGGAAAATTAATGTTCACGGCCAGAAGATTGATATTTCTTGGAGTTTATAAGAAGGGATAACCTTGTTGAGAAGTTGATAAGTTAATCTTACGGCCGTTTGCTGGACAAACGGTTTGATAGCTAAATTAATTCCATTAAAGGTTATCTCATATAATCGATTTGGAAAGGGACCATTGATATATGAATGAGGAATTATAACTTGTTGTGATTGATCATTCATATGTACAATCTATCTATTTTCAACTTCGATATTTTAACTGTAATATGCAATATATTAATCATATTCATGATTAATTATTCAAATTCCCTATATATCATTGAGCTAATGTTAATGTAATACCTAATGTTGTTACAAACTTGATAGACTTTTCCCTACGAATATCAATAAGACTTTTTCGCCAACCTTACAAAACTGTTTGAAATTGTACCCATCTAAGAGGAGATATTATTGAAACTCCCCTAATGCCAAACTTGACTCTTTTTTAAAAAGATATTTTAAAATAAGTATATTTTTCTGTTGTTTTATGTTTGTCACACCATAGGACAAAACGTCACACCAAAGGACAAAAATAGTCATTGCATAAAAAGAGCCAGAATATAAAGTGTTTATTGTAACAATTATAAAGGAGGACATTTGTTTTTATTTTTCAGCAATATAAACTGCAAAACATATCACACCAAAAGTAACTTTAATACTTATAGATCCATCAATAAGGAAACAACAGCTATGTGTCTATCCACACGTTTTTATCTGCATTAAGTGATATCGAATTAAAAATGCTTTATGGAAGCAGTAAAATTCAATTGAATTTCATGAATATCGACTCAAATGAAATGCGTTCGGTCTCATCGGATTTTATCTTATTCGATATACGGCTTATTTGATAAACGCGGATGGAAACGTTATTATGGCGCAATCCATTTTGTCTAGCAAAACTTTGTTCGCAAATGTTGGCTTGAATGTTGTGCAATTCAGTGAGAAAATGAATGGAAACACCTTAACATGTCTCAAATCAATTCGATATACCAATTTGATTGCAAAACAGCATGTGACGCCATCACACACAGGTTTTTATCCGCTTTAAAGCCGTTTGATGGAAAAACAATTTCACCAGCTTTATTCGCGTGAGGTTTTTTACTGAACTTCAGATAATTCCATTGTAAAGTGGATGGAAACTTGGCTTCTCTGAACTTCAGATAATTCCATTGTAAAGTGGATGGAAACTTGGCTTCTCTGAACTTCAGATAATTCCATTGTAAAGTGGATGGAAACTTGGCTTCTGACATGAAAATAAAATCCCTAAAAACATAGCATAAGTTTAGTTTGTCTCTTCCTTCCTAGTGCTTTAATGTCGAATGTATCCAATTCCCCGAGAGCCTTCTTTTCATGATATCTGTTTGAAATAATGATAGAATATATGAATTGATCAACAGAGAAATTAATGTTATGTATACTAAATTATGAACTCATGGCCTACTGTGTTTTCCCTACAAATGTTGTCAATTTCTTTTAAACACAATATAGATTATTATTCTGTAAAACTAGCTTATTATGTAACTATTGTTGAACCTGAACCTCACACAGGTCTATTCTGATACTGAACAATAAGCAGTCGTTCAGTCACTCATCAAGATCCCTGAATTATTTTAAGATGTATATGATGTATATGGCAACATTTCAGTTTGATTTACTTTCTCCGTCATTCTCTTAGGATCGCCTCCTTTCTCTGTGGATCCTTTTTAATTCGCTCCCTATACTGTCTGGTCTTCTCTTTTGCACACATCTCTCCCTCAGTTCTTTCTGTTCTAAAACAAGTTAAGTAGCATTATAAAGTAGCACTGTATTTATGTACTTTATATTTGTTTATAGTTGTTACATTATACATTATAGTTGTTTTAGTAACACTTCAGAACATTTTATAATCTCCAAAAATGGCAATAAACATTAAAATGTAAGTCATTATTGAATTTAAAATCATTAAAACTGGTCAAAAAAGAATGAAAAGTATGTTAACAAACTTTATCTATTTGTTTTAATAGCTTCTTAAGGAGGTCTTGTCCTATTGTGTGACATCTGTGTCCTATGGTGTGACAGGCCAGAGCGTCACACCAAAGGACATTTCCTGTCACACCAAAGGACATTTGAGCTTTTGTGGCATGTTAATAACCATGCTAATGCTAGCTTAACTGTCATTAGCAATTGGCATGATACATTTGCATAATATTACATAGTCCTGCTGTTAAAAATACAAATTTGAATTAAAAAATTTAATTTAGGGGTGTCACACCAAAGGACATAAAAATTTAACAACTTCAGTGGTCTGAAACCATAGTTAAATATTTGAACAATTCTGAGAGAAATACTTACTATGTGCATTGCTCATGGGCTTCATATGGGTCTTCAGTCACATGACCTTGAATAGGGTCTTTCAACTAAATTTAGTTGGCCATGATATTGCCCAACATAATATCAGGTTATTGCGTAACACCAAAGGACATTTTTTTCTGTGACAAACTTTATGAAATTCCCATACTTTTAGAAATGTATGTATAGGAAAAGTGATGGCCACTTAGTGAAATAGACACTTGCACAAACATGCCAGGAGTGTCCATTAAGATGTTTAAACATTATTTTCTTTATTTATAAAAGTTAATATTTATGAAATAATCTTGTCCCCCGTCACACCATAGGACAATTTTGAGATTTGGCTCAAAGTTGTAAAAAAAAAAAAATAACTCTGGTATTAAAATAACAAATTCATGTAAAACAGGAAAGTGTTTAACCATTTACAGTATTCTAAATGATGAAAATGTGAAATAAATTATTTTTTATCTTCTGTGACGGTGAAAAAGCCACGTCACGTCAACTACCCAAATATCAAAGAGACCCACTAAAGTGTAGAATTCATTAAAGTTAATAAGGACAATTCCTCACCTATCGAGATACCTATCAACATTTTACACAGTAAAAAACAAAAAATAATTTACAAAAATGGTCCCTGCTCTTTTCAGTTTCAATTTCAGGTTATAAAATAACATATTGCTGTTCAAGTACAAATGGGATGGACAAATACAAGTTGGTCTATTTGATAAGTCTTTTGAATTTAACCTTCATTTAATAAAATTGAACAATATACAGGTCAGAATAATTTATCTCCATAATGGTGACTTAAAAATTGTGATTTTCCTCCTTCATTGATTCTGTTTTTTAACATCAGGTCAGGTGTCTTCGATAGTGCTCAATCATGATCACTTAAATATATCATTAAGTTTAACACTGATATTTTATTTCACTTTAACAGTGTTTGGCAAAACAGAGTAACAGCAGGTGAGAAAATGGCAAAGAAATGGAGATGGGAAGAGCGAGCAGAAGAATGGCTGTCTAAATCCTTTCTAAAGATGCAGATGGAGAGCGCACCTCAGTAGTGGCGATACAGTTCAGTATAGTGCCTTCACATTCAAATTGTTAAAATATGAGTGTTTGTCCCCAATCAGCCAGGCTCTCTCATTTCCACCACACAATCTGTCACCAGCACCTGTCATCAATAACCCTTATATCAGCACACTACATAAGCACACACAGCCTCAGGCTAATGTCTGGCTTTAAACAAGGAAAGACTCTTTATAGACTAGACGGATTTCAGAAAAATGGCCTTCTATAAGAAGTGAGGAGCATTTATGGGTACAAGTCGGGAACCGGCCTACCTTACATATTTCAAGGGTGCTGAATGCAAAAAAAACTGGTACCCAAGCGAAATTTTGAGTTTTTTACCTTCTAATTTGCATATCAAAATGGCCGCCACATTGCCTATCTTGCTCAGTCGTTGGACCATTTTCCCCTATTTTTTTTGTAAATAGGCAATCAAGAGGAGGAAATTAAGTTTCTAGATCGATAGTCAAGGGTCAGAGCAAAGATATAATGGAGGCCATTCATGATTGGCCACTCCCTAGCAACCAAACAGAGTACCCTAGCAGCCATTTTGCAAAACCTATATCTCTGCATCAGAACATCGTATAGAGATGGGGGTTGGTTTATATCATTCACACTGACAAGCAGCCTTTGGTGTTTCATGATTGGCAGCTGTTAAGCCACTCCCTAGCAACCAAACATAGTACCATAGCAACCATTTTGCAAGACCTATATCTCTGCATCAGAACATCATATAGAGATAGGGTTTGGGTTATATCATTCATACTGACAAGCAGCCTTTGGTGTTTCTTGATTAGCCACTCCCTAGCCACTCCCTAGCAACCAAACAGAGTACCCTAGCAACCATTTAGCAAGAACTATATCTCTGCATCAGAACATTGTATAGAGTTGGGGGTTGGTTTATATCATTCACACTGACAAGCAGCCTTTGGAGATTCATCATTGGCAGCTGCCAAGCCACTCCCTAGCAACCAAACAAAGTACCCTAGCAACCATTTTGCAAGACCTATATCTCTCCATCAGAACATCATATATAGATAGGGGTTGGTTTATATCATTCACACTGGCATGCAGCCTTTGGCATTTCATGATTATCCACTCCCTAGCAACCAAACAGAGTACCCTAGCAACCATTTTGCAAGACCTACACTCACCTAAAGGATTATTAGGAACACCATACTAATACTGTGTTTGACCCCCTTTCGCCTTCAGAACTGCCTTAATTATACGTGGCATTGATTAATCAAGGTGCTGAAAGCATTCTTTAGAAATGTTGGCCTATATTGATAGGATAGCATCTTGCAGTTGATGGAGATTTGTGGGATGCACATCCAGGGCACGAAGCTCCCCTTCCACCACATCCCAAAGATGCACTATTGGGTTGAGATCTGGTGACTGTGGGGGCCATTTTAGTACAGTGAACTCATTGTCATGTTCAAGAAACCAATTTGAAATGATTCGAGCTTTGTGGCATGGTGCATTATCCTGCTGGAAGTAGCCATTAGAGGATGGGTACATGGTGGCCATAAAGGGATGGACATGGTCAATGAAACAATGCTCAGGTAGGCCGTGGCATTTAAACGATGCCCAATTGGCACTAAGGGGCCTAAAGTGTGCCAAGAAAACATCCCCCACACCATTACACCACAACCACCAGACTGCACAGTGGTAACAAGGAATGATGGATCCATGTTCTCATTCTGTTTACGCCAAATTCTGACTCTACCATCTGAATGTCTCAACAGAAATCGAGACTCATCAGACCAGGCAACATTTTTCCAGTCTTCAACTGTCCAATTTTGGTGAGCTCTTGCAAATTGTAGCCTCTTTTTCCTATTTGTAGTGGAGATGAGTGGTACCCGGTGGGGTCTTCTGCTGTTGTAGCCCATCCGCCTCAAGGTTGTTCGTGTTGTGGCTTCACAAATCCTTTGCTGCATATCTCGGTTATAACGAGTGGTTATTTAAGTCAAAGTTGCTCTTCTGTCAGCTTGAATCAGTCGACCCATTCTCCTCTGACCTCTAGCATCAACAAGGCATTTTCGCCCACAGGACTGCCGCATACTGGATGTTTTTCCCTTTTCACACCATTCTTTGTAAACCCTAGAAATGTTGTGCGTGAAAATTGACCCTTCGCTAAGCCACGCCCAAAAACCGCCACTGGCCAATCGTATCTTAGCAACCGTAACTAGGCGCGGGAGGTCTGGCAAGCTTTCGAGCGAGGGAAACATGCCGAAGCGTTGTGCGTATGGATTGTGCAAATCTGATACCCGGTATCCTAAAAGTTTGGACGGGGGAGTGGAATTTTTTTCCTTCCTGAAAATCTAAAAGCCAAGGGGAGAAATGATGGGCGTGGATCAAGCAGTGTGGGAGACCCCATTCACAACTAAATGTCGACAGGATTAACAAACACCTATTGCTTGGAAGTTGGAAATAATGACGGTTCTTTGTTCATAATGCATATATTTTAACGTAAAATAAGACGATTAAAGACAAGACGGAGGCTCACTGACATACTTAACCCTCTGGGCGCCACGGTCGAGTTTACTCGACAAGATGCGGCACTGTATAAAACGGCCGATTTTGTCAAATAGGGTGTCAAATTTCGTTCGTCCTCCCCTCCACTAGATGGTAGACATGTCATACTTCATCCCCGATTTAAAAAAACTTCATGCTTCTATATAAAATCTTCGAGCTAGAGCGCATTGAATCAGTGCGAGCAAAAGCGGAGCTAGTGTGCGAGTGACCCATTTTATCAGAGCAATATTTTCAACGTCAGCGAGTATTTGCAATAGAATATTATTATTATTATTATTATTATTATCTATCTATTATCTATATTATGGCATCAATAAAGCTTACACGAAATGAAGTGTTGGGTCTTCTATTCGCGGACTCTGATTCTGAAGGGGAATATCTGCCTTCAGAAGATGACGGTGATTCTGAAAGTGAAAGTGCCCTACACCAAGCACAAACGGAGAATCCTTTGTCCAATTTAGATGGTCCTTTGCCCAATGTCAGTGGTGGGAACAATGTTTCCCGGGGTCGGAGTGTTCATCGCGAAGTTAGCAGGCGTGTTAGTGTTGTGGGGAACGAGGCGGGAGATTTTTACCGCGCTAGCCGTGTAGCTTTGTCTTCTGACAGTGTGCCTCTCCGCGATCGCGGCGACAGTATTGTGTCTAATGCCACTGGGTATGTTAGACGAGGTCGAGGTATACATAGGACAGTTAGGGGGCAACGGGGAAGCAGGGTGGGGAGTCGCAATGACATTGACATTAGTCCGAGCTGTGCGCACTCGGCGCGCGCGTGAGGTAGATCTGGCCGCGCCGGCGCTGCTCGTAGTCCGAGCTGTGCACACTCGGCGCGCGTGCGAGGCAGATCTGCCCGCGCTGCTCGTAGCAGGAGCAGAGGCGGTGTGACACGGAGCAGAGGGGCTATTATGCATAGTATATCGCAAGCTGATGGGAATGCTGGCTTTGAGTACTTGGGCAATGAGGATGAGTACCAAAGTTGGATCATGCCCTTTGATCAGCCAATTGGATATCTGGGGGAAAGAGAACTCTCAAATGCCAATTCGCCCCTAGATTTTTTATCACTCTTTCTCTCTGATGATTTCTGGAATTTAATTGTAAATGAGACAAATCGCTACGCCCATCAGTTTTTAGCCTCCCATCAACTCCATCCACACTCCAGATTTCATCAATGGTCTGATGTAACTGTCAGTGAAATGAAAGCCGTCTTTTCTCTGCATTTGAGTATGGGTCTGGTAGAGAAGTCAGAGTTAGAGGATTATTGGGCCGAATATTGGCCAACAGCAACACCTGGATTTGGCAAGGTGATGTCCAGGAATAGATTTGAGATTATTTTGTCTTTCCTTCACTTCACCAATAATGAGGAGTATGTTGACAGGGGTCAGCCTGGGTATGACAGGCTATTCAAAATCCGCCCAATCATCAATTTGGTCATCCCCCGGTTTTCAGAAATGTATGGTCCATCTAAGCAGCTGTCATTGGATGAAATGACCATTGCATTCAAAGGGAAATCAACCCTAAAAATGTACAATCCAAACAAACCAGACAAATATGGCTACAAAGTATTTGTTCTTAGTGAATCCAAGTCAAGCTATGTGCTGCAGTGGTCCATGTACACTGGACAAAGTAGGCCTAATGCAGGTGATTTCGGTGCTACACACCTTGTTGTCCTTGAGCTGATGGCCCTGTACACAGGGAAAGGGCATTAGGGGGAACATGGACAGCTACTACACCTCACCAGCCATTGCAGATGAGCTGGCAAGGAATGATTCGGGTTTGTGTGGGACTGTCAGCAGTAAGAGGAAGGGGATGCCAAAGGGCCTCACCCGTGAACAGTTACCGTTGAGAAAGGGAGATGACCCAGTCTTCATGAGGAAGGGGAAAATGCTAGCTTGTGCGTGGCATGATACAAAGCGCCTCACAATGCTCTCTACACTGCATTCAAACACATGTGTCAGAAAGCGCATCAGGTCCAAACACACTGATAGTGGCTATAGGGAGATAAACAGGCCTGTTTGTGTTGATGACTACAATTCATTCATGGGGGGTGTCGACACAGCAGACCAGAGAATGAAGACCTACCTCTTTCCCCATAGGTCAAGGAAATGGTTAAACAGAATTTTCAATGCCATTCTCAGTGTAAGCATGGTGAATGCCCACATCATTTACTGCCGCTGCACTGCTGCTCCTCACAAGCCCCTGAAAGTCTTCATGCAGGATGTCATCACTGCTTTACTGGAAGGCTTTTCCAGAAAAGAGAGCAACAAAGGCCGAAAGTCGTCCTCACTGGGAGACTTGCCACAGAGACTCACTGACCGCCACTTTATCTGCCAGGCTGATGGTTACCCAGATTGTGTGGTTTGTTCTGATCGAACCCGCCCGAAAGGCCGCCGTCAGACAAAATACATGTGCAGGCAGTGTGGGGTGGGTCTTTGTGTTGTGCCTTGCAATGAGAGGTACCACACCATGAAACACTACAAGAAATGTCACCTGGATGGATAGGGAGTCATTATCTACAGCAAAAGGCCTGCTACATTTTTTTTTCTGCCATTTATTAGTAATGATTTACACTGTTGATTTACTATCTATTTCCCTGACCATTTAGTAGTGTACAATATCTTCTTTTTTTGTGTGTTCATGTCCTTGTGATGTGTGCGTCTTTGTCAGCAAAAAAAAAAAAAAAACATAAACAAAAAACACAAAAAGAAAAAAAAAATACTAACATTGTCTCTCGTCTTGTCTCGTCATCTCACTCATGATCTGTGCCTTGCCGTGGCGAGTGAGCTTTTGAACTAAACAGGTCTTGTCTACTTGTGTTTGTGTGTCATGTGAATAATATATATGTGCCCCATACAAGGAATCAGAGTGCCTACTGTATGTAGAAAATGGAAAATGTCTACAGCAAAAGCCCAACCACTACATGCATTCGGTTTGTTTTTACCATTTATTAGTAATGATTTACACAGTTTGTTTACTACTTACTATTTACCTGAGCATTCAGTATTGTGCAATATAACATACAGAAGGTGAGGGACATTTTGGGGGAAAAGAAGTGCTGCATTTTATTATTTAAACGTGACTTTTCATGAAAATTCTATAATCCAAGATGGCCGCCACCATATGATGTCATAATATGCATATTAGATGGGAAAATGTAATCCCTACATAAACTTTGGGTTATCCTTAATATGTCTCTAATTTACAGAAAGTCTCTATCTTTTATCCCTTTTAAGATATAGCCTTTTAAAATTAAGATGTCAAAATCGAACGTTTTAGGAAAAAACCTCTGGCGCCTAAAGGGTTAAAAAAATATTTTAGCATTTTGTTAATCGACGGTCTACTACCTTGACTGAGTAACTTTAACCCAATCCGATCTCGGCTCTCCCGGTGTTATTCCACACAATGTATGGATAAACTGTTTGACTTATAATAATTCGATTATTTTCACATTTCACTTACCCTGCTGTGCACGAACATAGATGTTCCTCAATTTGTGCGTTTCCCATTTGAATGGTCAGCGTATGAGGCGGCTGGTGCTTGCGCTGGGACTATGGCTTTAGCTTAAATTTTTATGAAATTATTCGCTAACCGTCTGGCACCAACAACCATGCCATGCTCAGAATTGCTTAAATCCCCTTTCTTTCCCATTCTGACATTCGGTTTGGAGTTCAGGAGATTGTCTTGACCAGGACCACACCGCATGATTTTTTTTCCCAAACCACTTCAGCGGAAATCCCGCCCTGCAGCTGATTCTAAAGTTTTCATTGGTCATGTCAATCACTGTACAGATTGCCTACACCCAACCCTGATCCCTAAACCTACCCGTCACTGTAACCTAAACCAATGAAATCGGTTGCAGGGCGGGATTTCCGCTGAAGTGGTTTGGGAAAAAAAATCACGCGACCACACCCCTAAATGCATTGAAGCAACTGCCATGTGATTGGTTGATTGGATAATTGCATTAATGAGAAATTGAACAGGTGTTCCTAATAATCCTTTAGGTGAGTGTATATCTCTGCATCAGAACATCATAGAGAAATGGGGGTTGGCTCTTTTGACTCATGCTAGCAAAGAGGACTTCCAACATGCTACACATGCTAGCTGTGAATAGCTACATGCTAATAGTGATTAGGTAAGTGCTAAATCATGCTAGAACATGCCAAGAACTCTATAAAAACTCCATAGTAACTAGTGATGGGCAGATCGAGGCTTCGTGAAGCAATGAAACAGTTGAACCAAATGGTCCATATTGTTTCGAGGCTTCGAATCAATCCGACACCCGTCTCCACGGTGACACCTAGTGGTCACTTGCATGTGTTGATCTGAAAAAACCTTGACGAGCCATGAAAATTTGTTGTTTTTTTATTATTGTACTTTTCTAATATGTGAATCTTGTAACCTATATAGGCTCCTCACTGTGCATAATGTTATTTTGGTCCTGCAAGATGAATATTAATAAAATAAATCAAGCCACAATGTCTCACTTTTTTACATAGTTTTATTTAAAAATATAAATTTCTCTGCTGTGGACTGTGTTTGAGAAGGACTTCTCAAATGGCGCATCATGGATGATGTATTGTTGCAGTAGGCGAGCTGCTGATCACAATACACACATCTCACTTTATTTGTTGTTTCTAAATGGAAATGCTCCCACACCACAGATGTATGGCATCTCTTCTGGGGAGCCTCCATTTTATCTATCTATCCAAATCTATCTAGATATGTATCTCTAATCTCTCTATGTATTTAGATATGTATATAATATGTATCTATAATCTATCTGTGTATTTAGATATGTATATATAATCTATGTCTCTATAATATTTATATATGTAGCCTATCTTTAATCTATCTATATATGAATCTATCTCTCTATTAATCTAGCTGTCTATATATATATATCTACACTACCGTTCAAAAGTTTGGGGTCGGTAAGATTTTTAATGTTTGTAAAAGAAGTCTCTTCTGCTCACCAAAGCTGCATTTATTTGATTAAAAATACAAAACAAACCCAGTAATATTGTGAAATATTATTACAATGTAAAACAGCTGTTTATATGTGAATATATTGTAAAGTGTAATTTATTCATGTGATCAAAGCTGAATTTTTAGCATCATTACTCCAGTGTCACATGATCCTTCAGAAATCATTCTAATATGATTATTTGATGCTCAAGAAACATTTATGATTATTATCAGTTGAAAACAATTGTGCTGCTTCATATTTTTGTGCAAACCGTGATTCATTATTTTTCAGGATTCTATGAAAGTTCAAGAGAAAAGCATTTAATTAAAAAAGTAATATTTTGCATTATTATAAATGTCTTTACTGTCACTTTTGATCAATTTAATGCTTCCTTTCTGAAGAAAAGTATTAATTTCTTTAAAAAAAATAATAATTCGTATTGACCCCAAACTTTTGAACGGTAGTGTATGTATCTATTAATGTGTCACTATATGTAGGCTATACTCTGTGTCTCTAGCCTATCAGTCAATGTGTTGTGTAAATTTAAATGTAAGCCTAAATATAACTAAACAAATCGCACTATAAATGTCACTATATCACCAAAAATCCACTATCTCAAAATCAAACTCCTCTCACAAAAACCCACGATGTCAATATGCGTTAATTTCACTTTTATACAGATGTGCGATTAGTGGTCTGTTTCCGACCGTGTCAATCAAACGCTGATTCGGCGGATCACACCTGATGAAACACTTCGTGAAACACTTCGAGGCTTCGTTTGGCCATAGTCACGTGACATGGGTGTTTTGAATCACGCTTCGAATCAGTGATTCGAAACATCTGCGCTTCGGGATCTCGCAAAGCTTCGGAACGACTGTTTCGCGTCAGCCATCCCTAATAGTAACCATCTGTGACAACTACCAACCACCTGGTAACACCATAGCAACCACCCATAACACCCTAGCAACCACCCATAACACCCTAGCAACCACCCAGAACACCCTAGCAACCACCCAGAATATCTTAGCAACACCTTACCAACCACCCAGAACACCCTGGCAACACCATAGCAACCACACAGAACACCCTAGCAACATGCTAGCAACCACCCAGAATACCCTAGCAACTGCCGAACAACACCATAGCAACCACCTAGAACACCCTAGCAACTGCCTAGTAACGCCCTAGCAACCACACAGAATACCCTAGAAACTGCCTAGCAACACCATAGCAACCACCCAGAACACCCTAGCAACCGCCTAGCAACCACCTGAACAACATGAATAAGCCATATCTCAGCACCAGAACATCGTACAGACATGTTTGTTGGCTCGTATGCAATCATGTACCACACTCTAGCAACCGAGTGGCGAGTTTTGACACTGCAAGCACCACCACATTTTCTTCAGGAAATGTACATTCTAGGGAATGCTTTGTTTGCATAAAAAATTAAATCTCAGACAACTTGCAATGGTGTTTTTCTTAGTTATTATGTAAAATGGAATACATCACATATCATATATACACTGGGAACATTTACATGTAAGAGTGATATTGATTGAATATTTATGTCAGCCTTAAAAATGACACAAATAATGCTTAATTTCACCTTAAAAGTTGGTATTTTGCATATATATATATATATATATATATATATACATAAAAAAGACTGAGTCTCCATTATATCTTTGCTCTGACCCATGACTATCGATCTAGAAACTTAATTTCCTCATCTTGATTGCCTACTTACAAAAAAACTAGTGGAAAATGGTCCAACGACTGAGCAAAATAGGCAATTTGGCGGCCATTTTGATATGCAAATTAGAAGATCAAAAACTCCCAATTTCGCTTGGGTACCAGTTTTTTTGGATTCAGCACCCTTGAAATATGTAAGGTAGGCCGGTTCCCGACTTGTACCCATAAATGCTCCTCACTTTCACTTTTTGGGTACATCCCATCTAGACTATTACCTGCTCTTTGCATTTCTCCACATCTGTTCCAGTGTCTCCACGTCTGTTCCTGAGGACTTCTACAAATAAAATCCTAGGAGAGTTTTTTTAACACTGGAGTTGAATACTTTTTGAAATGTGCTTTTGCCAAGAAAAAAGTTCTGAGTTTTCTCCTATGATGCCTGATGAGTTTCGAGAAAACCTGACAAGAGATCAGAGACCATTCCTCCAGAATCTCCAGATGCTTCAGATACCCAGATCCATGTTGGTGCTTGTCCTCTTCAATTCACCCTCTCATTTTCTATAGGGTTCAGGTCAGGAGACTGGGGTGGACATGGCTGAAGCTTCATTTTCTATAGGGTTCAGGTCAGGGGACTGGGGTGGCCATGGCTGAAGCTTCATTTTCTATAGGGTTCAGGTCAGGGGACTGGGGTGGCCATGGCTGAAGCTTCATTTTCTATAGGGTTCAGGTCAGGGGACTGGGGTGGCCATGGCTGAAGCTTCATTTTCTATAGGGTTCAGGTCAGGAGACTGGGGTGGCCATGGCTGAAGCTTCATTTTCTATAGGTTTCAGGTCAGGGACTGGGGTGGTGTTATGGGTGTGTGTTTGTTATTCTTTTATCTCTTGATTTGTAGGTTTCAGTGGAGATGAGGAACACCTGATTCAAATTAGGAGGTGGAGATATAGGTTTCGGTTTCGTGCATGGAGGGGGGCGTATGGGAAATGACATCATCCACGCCTCGCCATTTGTTCTCCCGGTGATAGCGGAATCGTGCGTCTGTCGGCACTTTGGAAGATCTCATATGGCATAACATTTGTTATTGCACCTTGTGAAACCCCTAGATTGATTCAATAAACTGCATTGGTCATATTGATATTTTGCTTTGGTTTTCCTATATTGTTGCGGCCACGAGTGGGCCGTAAGAGGTGGCCATGGCTGAAGATTCATTTTCTATAGGGTTCAGGTCAGGGACTGGGGTGGCCATGGCTGAAGCTTAATTTTCTATAGGGTTCAGGTCAGGGGACTGGGGTGGCCATGGCTGAAGCTTAATTTTCTATAGGGTTCAGGTCAGGGGACTGGGGTGGCCATGGCTGAAGCTTCATTTTCTATAGGGTTCAGGTCAGGGGACTGGGGTGGCCATGGCTGAAGCTTCATTTTATATACGGTTCAGGTCAGGGGACTGGGGTGGCTATGGCTGAAGCTTCATTTTCTATAGGTTTCAGGTCAGGGGACTGGGGTGGCCATGGCTGAAGCTTCATTTTCTATAGGGCTCAGGTCAGGAGACTGGGATGGCCATGGCTGAAGCTTCATTTTCTATAGGGTTCAGGTCAGGGGACTGGGGTGGCCATGGCTGAAGCTTCATGTTCTATAGGTTTCAGGTCAGGGGACTGGGGTGGCCATTGCTGATGCTTCATTTTCTATAGGGTTCAGGTCAGGGGACTGGGGTGGCCATGGCTGAAGCTTCATTTTCTATAGGGTTCAGGTCAGGGGACTGGGGTGGCCATGGCTGAAGCTTCATTTTCTATAGGGTTCAGGTCAGGAGACTGGGGTGGCCATGGCTGAAGCTTCATTTTCTATAGGTTTCAGGTCAGGGACTGCGGTGGTGTTATGGGTGTGTGTTTGTTATTCTTTTATCTCTTGTTTTGTAGGTTTCAGTGGAGATGAGGAACACCTGATTCAAATTAGGAGGTGGAGATATAGGTTTCGGTTTCGTGCATGGAGGGGGGCGTATGGGGAAATGACATCATCCACGCCTCGCCATTTGTTCTCCCGGTGATAGCGGAATCGTGCGTCTGTCGGCACTTTGGAAGATCTCATATGGCATAACATTTGTTATTGCACCTTGTGAAACCCCTAGATTGATTAAATAAACTGCATTGGTCATATTGATATTTTGCTTTGGTTTTCCTATATTGTTGCGGCCACGAGTGGGCCGTAAGAGGTGGCCATGGCTGAAGCCTAATTTTCTATAGGGTTCAGGTCAGGGGACTGGGGTGGCCATGGCTGAAGCTTCATTTTCTATAGGATTCAGGTCAGGAGACTGGGGTGGCCATGGCTGAAGCTTCATTTTCTATAGGGTTCAGGTCAGGGGACTGGGGTGGCCATGGCTGAAGCTTCATTTTCTATAGGGTTCAGGTCAGGGGACTGGGGTGGCCATGGCTGAAGCTTCATTTTCTATAGGATTCAGGTCAGGATACTGGGGTGGCCATGGCTGAAGCTTCATTTTCTATACGGTTCAGGTCAGGGGACTGGGGTGCCCATGGCTGAAGATTCATTTTCTATAGGGTTCAGGTCAGGGGACTGGGGTGGCCATGGCTGAAGCTTCATTTTCTATAGGGTTCAGGTCAGGGGACTGGGGTGGCCATGGCTGAAGCTTCATTTTCTATAGGGCTCAGGTCAGGAGACTGGGATGGCCATGGCTGAAGCTTCATTTTCTATAGGGTTCAGGTCAGGGGACTGGGGTGGCCATGGCTGAAGCTTCATTTTCTATAGGGTTCAGATCAGGAGACTGGGGTGGCCATGGCTGAAGCTTCATTTTCTATAGGGTTCAGATCAGGAGACTGGGGTGGCCATGGCTGAAGCTTCATTTTCATTGTCCTGATGAAAGATCAAACCACGACCTAATATAGAATTTCCAGCAGAGGCTGTATTTTTGTAATTGTGCTGTAAAAATTTAATTTTGTGCTGCATCGTGTTTAAAAATATTTTTATCTCCATTTGTGCTGTTAAACATTTAGTTTGAGCTGCTTCGTTTTTTTAGATATTAAAATAATATTTTTAGGTCAACCTGAGGTCATTCAGCCCCTCCCACGTGCTCCTAATTCACCCCAAATAGTCTTGTTCGTTTGTGCTGGATTGTGCCGGTAACATTTTCGTTTGTGCTGTGTCTTGAGCAGGAAGGTTCCCTTCCTGCTCAGCTACTGTTCGGACGCTCTTGCTTACTGCTCCGCGCTTTGCTCTATCGCTTTTATTTTTTTATTGCTCTATCGTGTTTATATTTTCATATTTTATTTCCTTTTATCACCTAATTTTAACTTCAGCAAATCAGCACAGTGCTCAAACGCTTGATTACTAGAAAAAAGCGGAATACTTTTCTCCGACCAGCCTCCCACTGAAAGCTTACATTCCGGGGAAGAGAAAACACAACTGCCTACATTCATAAGGATAAGAGAAAATGCCTCTTCTGGAATCTACTTGCTGCACTAACTGCCAGAGACTTTTACAAAGGATTGTAGTTCTTGAAACAAAGTTACTTATGGGACCACCAAACCAGACGGAACACACAACAGAGCTTCATCATGGACGCCCTCAGCATACAGCCGGTGAGTCCCATGAATCCAGTGCTCCAATACAGGCCATACTGAGTGTAGAGAAACAAGCCGATCGACTTACAAATCGATGGCACAAACAGGGAGCGAGACCCAAAGGCACTCGAGACATCAGATTGTCACGAGCATCACACATTGCTGCAGTCGCATCCTCTACCCCAGATACGGCTCTGACAAGGATTGCAAACACTGGTCTCCTACCACCGCCTATACATCTTGAGAACAGATTTGAAGTATTAATGAATGAGGAATCCCTGAATGTGATGAATGTGATCGAACACAGACTGAATCAGCCAGTAGCTAACACTGCTAACAGGCGCTCAAGGTCGAGCAGACAGCGGCACTCAGCTCAGAGCGCAGCCGAGCACAGGACTCTGATAGTGGGTGACTCCATAATCAGAAACATTAGTAGCAGGAACACAACTACATGCTGCCTTCCACAAGCAACAACTTCTGATGTAAACAGGGAACTTCAGAACATTCTGATGAAACATAAGACTGCAAATCGACTCATTGTTCATGTGGGGAAGAATGATATTCATAAAGGGCAGTCAGAACTCCTTAAGAAGGATTTCAATGAACTTTTTGAAACACTTAAAAGACTGAAAGTTCAGACATTCATCAGTGGACCACTCCCAGCAAGAGGAACAAACAGGTTTTCACGGTTGCTTGGGCTTAACACATGGCTGCAAAAAACCTGCAATATAAAAGGACTGAACTTCATTGACAACTTCAATCTTTTCTGGAATCAGAGGCAACTGTTTCAACAGGATGGGCTCCACCCAAACAAACTTGGTTCAAGAGTGCTAAAGGACAATATCTTCTTTTCAATCCATCATCCTTCTGCAGTATGTGCCAATCCACTCAACCTGAATGGCACACACACACCTGGACACAGTATTAATGACCACAGGACTTCACTTCTGCACCTGAATGGACATGCGGCTGACACATCACACAAGGACAATGATAACACCACTCAGCCACAACAACCTCTGCTGACGGACACAATCTCAGCTGAGCCCTGCCCACAGAGCTCACCACAGACAGACTGTGACATACTAGAACTGCTAGAAGATTCAGCACCCAAGGACGACTTTCTGGAAAACAGCCAGGAAATCCAGGACAGCATATTACAGCCTCCGATTACACCAGAGCAACAGCAAACACCAGACACGTTATCCCTCTCTCCAGCATCTCCACTTCTGTGCTTCTCAGAGAAAATGGAACAACTGGTGTATGCTGGAACCAGACTATCCCACTCTTTTGCTGCAAGCCCCCAGATGTCAACCAAAAAACGGCAGGCCCCACAACCACCAAAGCCTGCAGGCCCAGCTCGCCCTCCCCCTCCTCCTGTGAGAGCTCTTCGGCCTCTGCCACAGCGCCAGGGCTCACTCCCTCCTCCAGCAGCTCGCGGTGAACCAAAAACAACTGATACCAGCTCTCAGTGATATGTGTCGGGTCCCCGCTATGATAACAGTAACTTTCTTAAATGTTTACAAAACAAGCGGGAACCCAGTGTGCCTGAATCTTTCTCTATTGCTGTTCAATTACATGATAGAAAATCTAAGACCTTCAAAAGCCGTACAGCAAACCCATCTAATCTGGTGCCTATTACAAGCCAAACTAAGATCGCTGTGGGGACAAAAAGTAAGACTGTTAAGTTAGCACTTTTAAACATCCGCTCACTTAAAAATAAATCACTTCTTGTCAACGACTTAATAACCACATACAACCTGGACTTTATGCTTCTAAATGAAACTTGGCTAGAAGACAGCTGCAGAGCAACAGTCCTCAATGAAACATCCCCTCCTAACTTTACTTTTATGAGTGTTTGCAGAGCGGGTAAGAGAGGCGGGGGCTTAGCTGCTCTTTTTAACCCTCTGAGCCCGACGGCATCGTCGACGACGCCACAAATCAGCTCCGAGAAATTATGATATAACTCGATGACAGATTTATGGATTTTCTTACCGTTTTTTCCAGCAGAAAGCTAACGAGCTAGCCATCACGGGGGTGTCTTTGGTGTCTTTCTAGCCTTTACAGAAGGTTTTCTATCCAGCCTGGAACTTGTGCATACTTTCTGAGTTTTTCAGCAATAAATCCAAACGTTTATATCCAACTTTGATACACTTGAAGTCCATAATTTATAAATATTCCGTCATATTTGCCGCTAGCTCGATGCTAGCTGCCATTTTGGATATCCACGTGATGGTTTTTGACCAATTACAGGCTGATCCGTCGTAAACATTGGGTGCGTCATTGGGTCATTACGCACACACCAAGGGAGAGAGTGAGAGAGAGAGAGAGACGCACGGAGACCATAGGACGGAGACGCAGGTTTCACAGAGAACACAGAGTAATAGATGAAATCGAGCGCTGAAAGATGGATTTTCAGGAGAACAGAGCTTTTTGACAGATGAGGAACTAGATTACCAGGATAGACCCAGCTGAAGTGCCATTTATTTATTTACTATAAAAAAGTATTATAGAAGTATAAATGTAGTATAAAAAGAATAGAATAAATAAAATAATAAATAAAATAAATAAAATATAAATGCAAAGCCTGTGATGTGGCCCTCTTTGTGATTGCTGATAGGAACTGTTTTGAGGCTTGGCACCAGTGAATTTCATGAACGCCTGGACTTCTTTTGGAAAAATGTAAATAGTTTTGGTTCTGTACAAGTTATAATGTTTATTCCTGTGCTCCAGGACTCCAAAGACATGAACAAACTGTTTTCCAGAGGAAATTTGCTTAGCTTTTATTTATTTCTGTGTGATTTCAATAAATATTTGAGTGATTCAATTTCCGATTTATTTTTTCATTTGTCTTTATGGTCCCATAACTTATTTTACATTCAGGTGACATCAATGTAACACAAATGTGCTGAAAGTTCAATTTGTCCTGAAAAAAAAGAGGTGTGTCAATTGTCTGTGCACAAAAGGGTTGATGTTTTACAAGCTTTTTTAGTTAATAACACCAGACGGAAAATTTATTGTAAAAATACCCTTAGGTCTCTGAGGGTTAAAGATGTCTATCAATGTAAGCAAATATCACTTGGGAATTACCCATCTTTTGAATATCTGGGTATTGTGTTAAAAGGTGCTCCACGTATTTTACTTATCATTGTTTACAGGCCTCCAAAATACTCTCCAGCCTTTGCTGAGGACTTTACAGAACTGTTATCAACAATTTCCTCAGAGTTTGACTGTTTTGCCATTGCTGGAGATTTTAACATTCACATAGATAATGCAAAAACCAATATGGCAAAAGAAATCAAAACTGTTTTAAAAACTTTTGATCTGACACAGCATGTAAATGGACCCACACATAATCGTGGACACACTCTAGATCTACTTATCAGTACGGGTCTAAACATCTCATCGATTGTTATTAAGGATGTAGCACTGTCTGATCATTTCTGTATTTTCTTTGATATTTTGATCTCTCCTGCCATTGAAGCTAGATCTGTGTCTGTCAAGAAGAGATGCCTAAATGAGAACACTAGTGTGCTATTTATGAAGACTATATCTTTAAAACCAAGCATATCTGCTGACTCTGTTGATTTTCTCCTTGAATCTTTTAACTCAAAAATTAAAAGTGTAATTGATCATATTGCTCCTGTGAAAGTCAGGAAGAATAGTGGTAGACAAAAAGCACCTTGGAGAAACTCAACAGCAGTGCAAAATATGAAAAGACAATGCAGAAGAGCAGAGCGCATGTGGCGGAAGACAAAACTTGTAGTCCATTATAACATCTACAAAGACAGCATCCATGCTTTTAATATGGAACTAGGCAAAGCTAGACAGACTTTCTTCTCAAATATTATAAACAGCAACTTAAACAACACACACACTCTTTTTGCTACTGTAGAGAGACTGACAAACCCCCCAAGCCAGATTCCCAGTGAAATGCTCTCAGACAGCAAGTGCAGTGAGTTTGCTTCTTTCTTCTCTGAGAAAATCAATAATATCAGAAAGGTGATCAGCTCATCCTTGAGTTGCGCTGGGGTCAAACAGATCCGACCACTACCTGAGAAAGTAGTTACTATGTCTGTTTTCGAAGAAATTGATGGCAAAATTTTGGAAGAAACCGTACAGCACCTTAAAACATCAACCTGCGCCCTTGACACACTTCCCACATCTTTTTTCAAAAGTGTGTTAAACAGTTTAGAAGCAGATCTCCTAGAAGTGGTAAATGCCTCACTTCTCTCTGGGAGTTTTCCAAACTCCCTGAAAACTGCAGTTGTCAAGCCCCTCCTGAAAAAGAGCAATCTAGATAAGACCATATTAAGCAATTATAGACCGATCTCAAATCTTCCCTTCATAGGCAAGATCATTGAAAAAGTTGTCTTCAATCAGCTGAACAAATTCTTAAGCTTGAATGGTTACTTTGACAATTTTCAATCTGGTTTCCGATCGCATCACAGCACAGAGACAGCGCTCATAAAGATAATAAACGATATTCGCTTAAATACTGATACAGGCAAATTATCAGTGCTGGTACTACTCGACCTCAGTGCTGCATTTGACACTGTCGATCACGACATACTTCTTGACAGGCTGGAAAACTGGGTGGGGCTCTCTGGGATAGTCCTAAAATGGTTCAGGTCTTACTTAGAAGGGAGAGGTTATTATGTGAGTATAGGAGACCATAAGTCTGAGTGGACATCCATGACATGCGGAGTCCCCCAGGGCTCAATTCTTGCGCCACCCCTATTCAACCTGTATATGCTCCCAATGAGCCAAATAATGAGAAAGAACCGAATCTCTTACCACAGCTATGCAGACGACACACAGCTCTACTTAGCCCTATCGCCTAACGATTACAGCCCCATTGACTTCCTGTGCCAATGCATTGATGAAGTAAATGGTTGGATGTGCCAAAACTTTCTTCAGTTAAACAAAGACAAAACTGAAGTCATTGCGTTTGGAAACAAAGATGAAGTTCTCAAGGTGAATGCATACCTTCACTCTAGAGGTCTAACAACTAAAAATCAAGTCAGGAATCTTGGTGTGTCTCTAGAGTCAGACCTTAGTTTCAGAAGTCATGTCAAAGCAATAACTAAATCAGCATACTATCATTTGAAAAATATTGCAAGAATTAGATGCTTTGTATCCAGTCAAGACTTAGAGAAACTTGTGCATGCTTTCATCACCAGCAGGGTGGATTATTGTAATGGACTCCTCACTGGCCTTCCTAAAAAGACCATAAGACAGTTGCAGCTCATACAGAACGCTGCTGCTAGGATTCTGAGCAGAACCAGAAAATATGAACATATCACACCAGTCCTCAGGTCTTTACACTGGCTCCCAGTTACATTTAGGATTGATTTTAAAGTATTATTACTGGTATATAAATCATTCAATGGGCTAGGACCTCAATATATTGCAGACATGCTCACTGAATATAAACCCAACAGATCAGTCAGATCATTAGGATCACATCAGTTAGAAATACCAAGGGTTCACTCTAAGCAAGGAGAGTCTGCTTTTAGCTACTATGCCAGCCGCAGCTGGAACCAGCTTCCAGAAGAGATCAGATGTGCTCCTACAGTAGTCGCATTCAAATCCAGACTCAAAACACATCTGTTTAGCTATGCTTTTACTGAATGAGCACTGTGCCACTGTTCGTCCGACTGTTTTTACTGTACTTTATTTTATTTTTTATTCTAAACTGTTTTAATTATTCTTATTTGTTTTGATTATTTTATTTCCTCCTATGTAAAGCACTTCGAATTACCATTGTGTATGAAATGTGCTATATAAATAAACTTGCCTTGCCTTGCCTTGCCTTGTGAGTACCAGCACTGATCATTTGCCTGTATCAGTATTTAAGCGAATATCGTTTATTATCTTTATGAGCACTGTCTCTGTGCTGTGATGTGGTCAGAAACCAGATTGAAAATTGTCAAAGTATCCTTTATTAACTACTCTCATTTGAACTCACTCGCTCTTACTGTAACTCAAAGGGGAAAAGAATGGTATGTGCACATTCATGTTTTGGTTTTGATTCTAGTGGAATGCAAAACCAGTCCTGCAGAGGAAAAAACAACAACAAATAAACCCAACCGGTTCTGCAGTGGAAACAGAACATCTACTGATGAGATCTGACAACTGACAGTAAAGGATGAGTGTTTTGGAGAAACAGATAACCTCCTCATGTGACTGTTCCTTTGCTCTACATTCTAGGTCAGGGGACTGGGGTGGCCATGGCTGAAGCTTCATTTTCTATAGGGTTCAGATCAGGAGACTGGGGTGGCCATGGCTGAAGCTTCATTTTCATTGTCCTGATGGAAGATCAAACCACAACCTAATATAGGATTTCCAGCAGAGGCTGTATTTTTGTAATTGTGCTGTAAAAATTAAATTTTGTGCTGCATCGTGTTTAAAAATATTTTTATCTCCATTTGTGCTGTTAAACATTTAGTTTGAGCTGCTTCGGTTTTTTAGATATTAAAATAATATTTTTAGGTCAATCTGAGGTCATTCAGCCCCTCCCACGTGCTCCTAATTCACCCCAAATAGTCTTGTTAGTTTGTGCTGGATTGTGCCGGTAACATTTTTGTTTGTGCTGTGTCTTGTGAGTACCAGCACTGATCATTTGCCTGTATCAGTATTTAAGCGAATATCGTTTATTATCTTTATGAGCACTGTCTCTGTGCTGTGATGTGGTCAGAAACCAGATTGAAAATTGTCAAAGTATCCTTTATTAACTACTCTCATTTGAACTCTCTCGCTCTTACTGTAACTCAAAGGGGAAAAGAATGGTATGTGCACATTCATGTTTTGGTGTTGATTCTAGTGGAATGCAAAACCAGTTCTGCAGTGGAAAAAACAACAACAAATAAACCCAACCAGTTTTGCAGTGGAAACAGAACATCTACTGATGAGATCTGACAACTGACAGTAAAGGATGAGTGTTTTGGAGAAACAGATAACCTCCTCATGTGACTGTTCCTTTGCTCTACATTCTAGTAATTCTCCACATGCTTGTCATAAATAAAATATTATACATTACAAAAACATCTAAACACAAAACAACCCTGCATCAAAACCCTCATTTTGTTAATGTAGATTAGAATACCATACTGTTGCAATACGAAGCAGAAAAAAATAATGCTATAATATAAATAATAAATATATTAAATTAAAAAGGTTTAAAATGAAAATACGTACATATCAAATAGACCCACTAACAGGTAGAATTAATTAAGTAAAATAAGCACAATTCCTTACATTGAGATACCTATCAACATTTTACAGTGTACTAAATTGAAAAAATTACAAAAATGGTCCCTGCTCTTTTCTTTGTTTTTAGTCAGTTTCAATTTCAGTTTATAATATGACATCTTACCAAACTGTTCATATAAAAATGGGATGGACTGAGCTGTTCTTTCAAAGCTCTCTGGTTTCTCTTTTACACACACTGGAGTCACAATGAATCAGCGAATCACAGGTCTGTAGCAAATTTATTTTCTTAGTTCAACCATAAAGATTGAAGTTTTTCATCTAAAACAGTACAATTTTTATAAGTAAAAATCAATTAAAGTGAAATGAATTTAAAATAGTATAAAATGATTTATTCTAAAGTCTCATGGCTTTGTTTGTAGAGTAAAGACAATGCATTATTTTGTATGCAAAAACAAGTTTTCCTTACTTTCTATTCTATGTAGAATTTAGGATTGTCCTAGTTGGTAAAACAGGTGTTGGGAAAAGTTCCACCGGTAACACCATCCTTGGAAAAGATAATTTTCGCAAAGCAGCGAGCTCTAAGTCTGTGACTAAGCAGTGCAGTCTGGCTAGCACTGTTATTGATGGGAAAACAATCACGGTTTTGGACACTCCTGGCTGGTGTGACACAGAGCTCTCCGAGGCTGAGCTCACACTGGCGACAGTGAAATGCATCGACATGTCGTACCCAGGGCCCCACGTCTTTCTCTTCGTCTTGGCGATTGGGAACCGCTTCACAGCCGAAGAGAAGAAAACAGTCCAACAGATACAGGAGATCTTTGGGGAAAGGAGCTACAAGATACACAATGATACTGTTCACAAGAGGAGATGACCTGGAGGACTTGAGCATCGACAATTATCTGAAAGGGGCTGCAGAAGATCTTCAAGCCCTGGTTTCCAAATGCAATGGCAGGTACCATGTTTTCAATAATAGAGATAAAAGCCATAACCAAGTGGGTGTGCTCCTGCAAAAGATCCAAGACATGGTGCAGCACAACGGTGGTGAATGCTACACAAACTCAACATACCAGCTAATGGAGAAATATAAGAAAAGAGAAGCTGAGTTAAAACAGGAAGCCAGTGCCACTAGACAGAAGATGCAAGCCAAGGAAGCTGAGCTTCAAAGAAGAATACAGATCATGGAACAGGAGCAGCAGCGTCACAAGCTGAGAGAAGCACAGCTGCGGGAACAACTGAGAAAACAAGAGATCGACAGCGTTGTAGGAGGAGCTGTTATGGTTTCTCTGCTGGAGCAAATGCAAATTGATGAAAATGTGAGGAGACAACAAGGAGAAAAGGAGAAGCAGAGAGCATTGAGTGCCAAGGCTGCTGAATATCAGCAGAAGATTGATGCTGAGAGGCAACAGCAGAGAGCCGATAGGTCGAGACATCAGCGCCGCTTGCAGGAAGAGGAGGAAAGAAGAAAGAATGAAGAGTACGAACATAGATGCAGAATGGAGAGTGAGAGGCAGAGTTTTGAACAGGAAAAGAAAGACATTGTAAGAAGGTACAGAGCACGAATACTCAAGCTGGAGGATCAGAACAGGCAGGCAGAAGCTGAAAGAGAAGACATGCTAAGGAAACGTCTGAAAAATGACAGTTGCATAATTTCATAAAAAGCTATTTATGTGGCAGAATACACCCATGCACTTTTTTCTTATTGTCTCACCCCTTAGGAAACGTAATTAAATAATAGAAAGAAGAAAAATATATGGGAATATACTGCAAAATATAATGTGATATATTACATAATACATTTCCATATATATGGGAAACTAATGCTTATATTTCTCAATATACTGCAATATATGCATTGACCATATATATATATATATATATATATATATATATATATATATATATATATATATATATATATATATATAAATGTAGGCAATAGCATTACATGTAATCTTCACAAACTTTATTAAGGACATATATTGCACATACATGTTCCCATATAAATTCACTCAGTCACACTCCGGAAGGAGTTACAACATATTTCTAGTTCCCAGGATGTTTTCCTTCTGACTGTTAAAGGTGCTATATGTATTTTTAGCGGCCTCTAGCGGTGATGTTTCAGATTGCAACCAGAGCGCTCGTGCTCGTGTGTGTGTGCACAATCTCAAGAGCGAGCATTCACTACCGGCCACACGGAGACTTTCAACGCAACGGCGAAAGCATCACACAACATGCTGGAAACTCATGTAAACTACCACTGCCTGCAACTTTACAATAATAGGCTACTTTTATCAGCTTGACGTTGAACTAATGCTCCATGCTCGTACCATGATAACGTTACCTTGACTGCATTTAGCCGACATGTGATGTTATCTAGCATAAGGCATTTCACTAACTAAACAACTGAAGCCTTATTGAAGAGTGTTTAAACCTTAATTTCATCAGCAGGGCTTACTTCTGTTATTGTATGCTTATTTTGTAAATGTAACCATTACTTTAGACAAGTGCAAACTGGGTGCTTGATGCAAATGTGTTCCTATTCACAAAATGAGAGGCTTGGTCGAATGGTCGCCCATCAATGCAAATGTATCTGTGTATAGAAGGATCATAAACATGCTGGTACAGACGTACCAGTTCGGCCAGATTCGGCTTGAAGTCGTTCATCTTCGGATGCGGCGCCCCGCGCGAAGTTACAAAAAGTGCCGTGCACACCGCCAGCGAAATGGGGTCTTGTGCACCCAACGCGCACGACCGCCCACACCGCAATGACGTCATTTTTGCCGCGCGCGCTTCGCGCTCTTGCGGACGCGTCGAGTATAAACCAGGCTTAAACCAGGCTTGAGCGAGCCGAGGAATATTCAGAAATGCGCTCTCCGCTCACATGCTCTGATCGGAACAAAGGATATTTAAATAATTAATTAATCATTAGTTTATAACTTATGAAAATGATAAGTGTGCTTTCTTCTTCCCTTTGCCACATCATATCACTGTGAGATGGGCTTCTTTTCAGCTTTTGCTTCACTGAAAAACAAAGTACAGATCTCAGCTGAACATTGAGCATGACTTGAGAGTGGCAGTATCAAGCCTGCAACCCTGCTTTGAGAAATTGTGCAATGGAAAACAGGCTCATTGCAGCATACACATTTTTGCCACTTTTATTTTCTCTATTTTTGAATTTCATATAGCGTTGAACTTGACACAATGTTGTGACACAGCCACCGTTCAGGGCCATTGCTTAACGAACGACATACTCGTCACCCCTGAAGCGCGAAAATCAGCCTTTTAAATTCAACCGCCCGATGACGATGGGCTCATTGTGCTGTCTCATTCTTTATCGAGCATACGTGAGTATTTGGCTTAATTTACCTCAGATAAATAAGATACGTAATTATTCAAACACAACCTACAACATACTTTTCTAATGTGACTAATGTAGCTCACACTGTTTAGTTTTTCATTTGATTTGTCTGCTATTTAGTATCATTCGTTTCTTTGCTCCTCTGGATTTGTTGATGTTTCCTGGATTTATAAAAAAAAAAAATTCTATCGCCCGGCTTTCGACTACGATCCCCAGTCTGCCATATAGCAGAACACGGTTTTGTTCATTTAAGGCTCTGATCTTAGCTTTTTATGTTTTATATATCTTAAGATTAAAGTGTATATTCGTTTTTAGTTTTTTTTTTCTTTTTTTTCACAAATGTATGACTTTTGGAAGTGCAATTTGATTACCATATGCAGTTTTAATTTGTACTCTTCAAAGTGTACACCTTTATGTGTTGATTACAATTAGGCTAATTTACTGATAGCCCTATTTAATAAAAATAAGGCTAAACAATATTTAAAAAGTATATAATTATCTAACATCTGACTAATTCAAAATTAACAACCTCAAAACATTAAATGCTAAATGGGGGTTATATATATAGGTCTATCTAGCATTAAACACAATTGTTAGACCGTCGTCTCGCAGTGGCTGAATATCAAGCAACAACGTTGCTACAGCCCTGTTGCATCTTAAAATTGTTACAATGTTATCTGGCATTAAGTGTTTCTGCTTCATTAGAGCCTATTGTGAGGAAAAAGCTTAACGTGGTTTAAAGTAGGCTACCTAAACAACGATCAGTGATCACCAAATTTCTCTCTCATATTCCTCCTGAGAGAGAAATTTGGTGATCATTGATCGATGTTTAGGTACATTAAAACACGTTAAGCGTTTTAGAATGTCCCACTTTCAAAAAAAGATTAAACAAAAGCTGATTGTGTTCATTCAGATGCTGAATAAACATTGATCTATAACATGAAGCGGACCCTGGAAGATTTTTTTGGGGGGTAAGTTAATGGTGCAATTGTCATATATAAATAATGATAGAGATTGAAGATGTAAGCCTGTGCAATGTCAGTGATTTTGATTTTTGGAACTATGCATTTAATAGAAAAGCCCTAAAGAAATGCACAACCAGCAACCCAGCTCTCAGCAATGGCAGTGTTAGCAGCAGCAGCCCAGTGTCAGCCCTCAGCAGTGGTAGCAGCAGCAGCCCAGCGTCAGCCCTCAGTTTGCCAATTTGTTCGACTCTGGCCCAGTATGAACACTTTAAAACCAAATACTCGTTCATATTCCTATCTAATAATGCACTGGGATGTGAAATATGCAGAAATGCAGGGTCACCAGGTGTGCTAAGATCTGGTTCAAACAAATACACTTTTTCATCAGAGTGGCAATATGGCAGAGTTAAACCTTATGGGGATACTAAATACAAGCAGATGATAACGAAAAATAATATGCGAGCACGTAACATCGCATAGCCACAAATTAGCCGAGTCGATCTGTGAAAAAGAAGAAAGTACATTAGATGCCAGCTTCCTAAAAGCACAACAAGAACAGCTGTGCACCACTGAGAAGTTATTTAGGACGGCATATCACATTGCCAAAAGAAAATCGCCCATACACAGATAACCCTTCGCTCATCGACCTACAGCGCATTAATGGTCTTAATATGGGGAGAGTTTTGCACACTAATGTCACATGCACAGAGATTTTTAATTTCATCTCAATAGAAATGAAACATGCCCTGATGACCAGCATCAGGAATACAAGGCCCAAAGTGTCCATCCTGATAGATGAGAGCACGACACTAAGCAAAAAATCTTGTTTAATTGTATATGTTCGCGCATCGATCCAAAATTCAGACCCACTCACTTTTTCTTATAGAGGTTATTGAACTAGAACAGACTACTGCAGATGGCATCACTGATGCATTGCCCAAGTGTCTCGTGGACAATGGGTTAGATGATGAGTTTCTGAAGCAGTGCTTTCTTGGCTTCTGCTCAGATGGGGCATCGGTGATGCTGGGTAGAAAGGCAGGGGGGTATGCAAAGCTAAAGGCCAGATATCCAGCAGTGGTTGGCTGGCACTGCCTTAATCACAGGCTAGAGCTGTCAGTTGGGGATGCCGTAAGGAGCTGTGTGGAAACCAATCACTTCACCAGTTTCCTGGATAAGCTGTACTGTCTTTATAGTCAGTCCCCAAAGAATTTGAGGGAACTGGATGAGGCTGCATCAGTAGTGGGCACGCAGTTGAGAAAAATAGGTCGTGTGTTAAATGTGAGATGGGTTGCCTCTTCCTACAGGACAGTTGAGGCTGTCTGGAATATGTATGGTGCTTTGCACCAGCACTTTATTAGTGCTGGTAAAGATACATCCAGGACCTCGGCTGAAAGGTGCATGTATGACGGGCTTGCAGCTAAATTATCCTCAGACGGTTTTTTGAATTGTAGTATGTGAATAAGTAAATGTGATGTATTTAAAGTTTAAACTTATGTCTGCACACAAGTGCCTCAAGTGTTGTTCGGGCTGTTTCATTACCTCCCATGTCGGTGTGATTAAATCAAACATAGCATACTGCCAAAGAAATTGACCCTGCTTCTCTTAAATCTACATAATTTTCTTGTTTAAAAAGATGTTTACATATTTGCCAATGTTAAATATGTTCAATTTCATACATTTTCCGAGGTTGAAATCCATTGCCTGCTTGTAAACATTAAAGGTAAAGAATAATAATAAAGTAAGTGAATTGTAAAGTATTTATCTTTGTTTGAACAAATACTCAACCCTACCTTACACGTTAATACTGGAAAAAGAGCCACTTTGGTGTAAAAACACATTAAGTCATTTTACGGCACGATTTTGAATGATGACCATTTACTATAAATAAGGGCTCCCCCTCCCTACAAAAGCCAATTTAACCACTGGTTATAGGGTCATCACAGAGTTTCCTATCATCTTGAGAGATTGGAGTGACGAACAGAGAGTTCAAGAATGTAGTGGATGATTGATGGCAATATTTTGATTTGTATAAATTTCTATAGAAGTCCGCACAGAAAACAGCTATACTCTTCGGAATATCAGTTACAGTATCGTTAATATTAAGTTGCTGGATTAAATTAGATTTCCCATGATATCTTTCTAAGCCAAAAAATAGGCAGAGTTCTGCTCCCCTTCTTCAATCCACCTTTTCCTTGACCTTATAAAGGCACCTTTTGCTTTGTTAGAGTAAATTTCATTTAATTTAAGTTGTTCCGAAATTAAAGTTAGCCGTTCCTCTTCTGATATAGGCTATCTGCAGGGTCCTTCTGATAAAAGGTAATTATATTAGAAACCACTCTTTCTTCCTCTAATTTATGATTTTTGGATAAGATACTACCATAATTCCTCAAATATTGGCCAGTTTTAAATTTCAGAAGTTCCCAATTGCTACCAAAAGCACCCTCGGACTTTGCTTTATTCCAGAATTTCAATATTAGATTTTTTATATCTGATTTTACCTCATTGCGTTGTAGAAGCGAACTATTTAATTTCCAATAAGCATTCCTACATCTTGTGGAATGCAACGGGATAAAGATGGAGACGGCATTATGATCCGTTAATGGGGTTGTGATGATATTAACTGAAATTTTATCAATATTCAAATGATCAGAAACTAACCAGTAGTCCAATCGTGAACGTCTGGTGGCACTTCTATTACCCAAGTCAGTGGTGGAAAGTAACTAATTACAAATACTTTCGTTACAGTACTTGAGTAGATTTTTTGATTTTTTCTACTTTCCTGAGTATAATTAAATTGTGGTACTTTTACTCTTACTTGAGTAAAATAAAAATAAAGTATTCAACTTCTCTACATTTATTTTTCATAAAAAGTACAAAGTACTTTTACAAAGGTGCCGAAGGAGCAACAGGGCAAGCTGACATTTGACAGACACTTTTCATACTACTGCGGTGGAGCCTCTGCGCTTCAGCCAATAACAGACAGAACTGAAGCAGTTCAGCCAATAACAGACAGGTCTGACTCGGGTGCAAAACCAATCAAAACGTTCAGTTCGGCTGGGGGGCGGGGTGTTCAAACCGCGCTTTGACATTCAATCACTGGCGCTCGTGTTTTGAATCAGTAGCGCTAACGTTTCAATATTTCAGTGAATGTAAGTGAGAATTCTGCTCATATTTAATTATGGCAACTACTGAAATGGGTCATACCATTGATAATACCAGAGCACTGAGCAGTTGAAGTAAATAAAAAAGCTCGGCTCATAACATGGACGCAGTTATTGCATGGATGGACGGAGCAAGATCAATGTAAGTGTCTATCTATAATATATGCACACAGTTCAATTAATAGTAAAGCTCGCCCTCTTTCACAATACAGTTAGACTAAATATACAAAGCAAACTTTGTACAAAGCTGAAAAAACAGTGAAATAAGATTGCATGATTTCTGTCAATCAGATGCATGTACAAGTGTAGTTCGTTCCTATAGCAACAGTGGGCTCCCACCACATTTTCGGTAGCCTACAACGAATTTTTTTTTTTAATTTTAGCCCACTTAATTTTTTTTTTTTTACTGGGAATTTTTTATTCATACTGTTTTATTGTTTTTCATACCTTTTTTTATCGGACCTCTCACTTAACCTACTTTGCTTTCAATTATGAAATGATTCAAATCAAAACATTCAAATGATCTTACGACTTACTTTTCAAAATTAGTAATAAAATTTTTGCTCTTGACAACAGAGAAAGCTAGTAGTCTATATGTGGAGCACTTTTATCATGGATGGATGCACTTTTTTGGGCTTCAAATTTTCTCCAGTCATTCACTGCCATTATAAAGCTTGGAAGAGCCAGGCCATTTTCTAATATAACTCGGATTGTATTCGACTGAAAGCAGAAAGTCATATCTTCTAGGATGTCTTGAGGGAGAGTAAATCATGGGCTAATTTTCATTTTTGGGTGAACTATCCCTTTAAAGATACATCATTCTTTTGAAAATACCTGATAGTTTGATGAACACAGATATATTATAGCTATAATGTGTTTGTCTTCATGTTTCATCAGTCAAAACATCACTATTTGCATGTTATTATATCAATATAAGGCATTTCCTGAAATGTGTAAGTTTAATACTTCTATGCATCAGTACTGGGCCTTCAGTATGAATGAAACAGATGACATGAGAGTGTTTAGCGCTCCATTTCGCTATCAGCTCCCCATTTTGGGTAAAAATAGAAAAATACTAAAGTACTTTGTAACGTAGTTACTTGAGTAGTTTTTAAGCAAACTACTTATTTACTCTTACTTGAGTCATATTATATTTCAGTACTTCTACTTGTACTCAAGTAAATTATTACTTAAGTAGCAATACTTTTACTTAAGTACAATTTGTCAGTACTCTTTCCACCACTGCCCCAAGTAAAAGCATTTATGTTAGGATTGTTAAATCTCCATACATCAATCAAATTAAACTTTTGCATAAATAATGTTAAATTAACATTTACTGCAGTGGAAACACGTGGAGGCCAACAGTCAATATTGTGATCCAGAATCATGTTAAAATCCCCCCCTATTACTATACCTGAATTTGGAAAGTTATTAAGGGTATTTTGTATATGCTTCTCTAAAGTGTCAAGCAATATGTCGTTCTCCTGGTTAGAATTATAGCCATATATGTTAATAACTATCAAAGTAAAGTTTTCAATGGTTAATACTTGAAAAATAAAATGACCTGAAGTATCACTGACAGATAAAAGTATAGTTATATTTTAGAGTCGCAACACCAGCAGAGTGTTCAGACCCGTGAGCCTGCCACAGATCATTCCCCCATTGGGATCTCCATAATCTACCATCGTCCGGAACTGAGTGTGACTCTTGAATGAAACAGAAATCAGATTTGTGCTGCTTGACAAACAAAAACAACGCCTTGCGCTTAACAATATTCCTTATCCCCCTGGCATTAAGAGTAATGATAGATAAAGACGTATTAACAACAACAGATAGAACAACAATGCAAAACGTAAAGATTGGATGAAATTAAACTTTAACCATACTGTAAGGAGCTGCACCAATTAACTTAAATAGAAGGTGCATATCGAAACTTAGTGATACAGTGAAAACTAAGGAAGGAGATACCTAGGTTTGCAGTCGACAACTTAACACATAGTTATTAGCAATTATAGCATAAAATGCTAGCCTACAGAACAATGCAAATAATTGAACAGGAAGTAATAGAAGTTGTCTTGAATGTATATTAAGTTGAGTGTCATTAAAGTGCTCAATAATCCTTATAAAGTGCTCAATTTTTCTGTATAAATTGAAAAATATATTGTTTCTCAGAACAGATAGAAAAACATACAGTGAATGACAAGTATTCAGGATATTATGGCTTAACTAGACTTAAGGCACATGTTAACAGGTGTGACGTTTACCACTTTCAGGTAACTGGAAACAGTTCAGCCCCGTTGGAAAAGGCACGACCTCCGACGAAGTAAGCAGCTTTCCCTTGTTCTCGCGCTTTAGCCACCAGTGGCCACAGCTGCATCCTTCGCCCTCTGACTGCTAGGGACAGGTCTTCGGCAAAACGTAGCTTGTTGTTTTGCAGGAAGGTGGACTTTTTTGCAGCCTTCCATACAGCGTCACGGTAGATACGAGCACTAAACTGTAGAATTATCCCTAGAGGCTTGGTGGCACCTTTCTTTAGTTGTCCAAGACGATGCACTGAGTCAATAACATCAGGGAGTTTGGCCTTGTGCTCCGGCAGGAGAGACTGAAAGATGTGTATAACCTCTTGGCGGACGTTTTGATCTGCGTTTTCAGCCATACCGTAGAGTCGCAGGTTCCACCATCGCGAATAGTTTTCCAGCTCAGTGATTCGTTGTTCCAGTAGGATCGTCTTTTTCTCCGCCACGTTGACTCGGTCATCAATGTGTGTCACTTTACCTTTCACTTCACGGATCTCAGCGCAGGCAAAATCAACAGTCTTCTTTAGCCCCTCAATCTTTAGAGTATTGTTGGAAATCATTCTCTCCACACTCTTTTCCAGAGAGTCGATTCTCGTGTTGAAGATGACTGAGATTCTCTGCACAATATCTTCACTGTCTACATCCACGGAGCGCTGCGGCTTCATTTTTTTTGGTGCAGGAGGTTTGGAGGGAGTTAAGGAAGGAGTTTTGGGGAGAGGGGGGAAATCTGGGTCCCCGAGGGAGATCACCGGAGCATCCGCCATGCAGTAGTCGTGTAGGTTGTTCACAAGCGGATTGTCCATCGGT